>JADHKI010000009.1:145110-518294 GCA_019925645.1 Graphilbum cf. rectangulosporium
GTTCTAGTGTCGGCTGTTTGGGTTCCGGTCTCTCAAAGCGTCCAACCGGGGGTGCGGGGGTTGGTTTGTTGCCCCCCCCCCCCCCCCCCCCCTTCAAAACACCAAAAAGACTTGTTCGCCCGGCCAATCTGATTGCTTCGACTTCGATCCACCCTCCTCTGCTTGCTCCTCCCCCCCTGTGCTGTGTCCTCTCAGACCGGATTCAGCTCCGCCCCGGAAAAAAAAAACTGGTGAGCCCGAAAGCCTTGTCCTTTCCTCGGGCTACCTCTCCAATTTCAACCGAAGCTCACCTTCACTCTCAACTCCCAATCAGCCGAGCTGCCCCCCACCCCCCTCTCCCTCGTCGCCCCTGCTGCATGTCGGTCAATTCGCTTCTGCCTTTTTGTTTTTTTTTTACTGCGCTCTTGTTCTTGATTGTCTGAACCTTTGCATGCCGGCCCGTTCTCGAATCTCCTCGCCCGTCTTCATCTTTGCCCCCTTTCCGTTTCGCCCACCTCCGCTTGCTTGTTCCCAATTCTTTGCTCTTTGCTATTTGACAAGGACTTGCACCGTTGTTCGCCCTCGGTCAAATCCGCTCTGTATTACTCGGTAGCTAACGCGGTCCAATCTCCAGCCAAAACACGCCAATCCTCGACTTGCCCTTCCCGCGACGTCGACCTAGCCGCACTCCCGCATCGTCCTCTTTACCGAACAACTTCCCACAGTCAGCAGCATGGCCTCGAGCCCCCAAGGCCCGCTTGCCCTCGACCGCTACATTGTCATTCACGTGGCCACGACCTGCGACGAACATGGCGTCTACGTAACCAAAGACTCGGCCGAAGTTATTGAGATTGGCTGGATTCTGCTGGATGCCAAGAGCCTTGATGAGGTGTGTGCGAGCTTCT
The DNA here is from genome assembly GCA_019925645.1 of Graphilbum cf. rectangulosporium. Taxonomy (NCBI): domain Eukaryota; kingdom Fungi; phylum Ascomycota; class Sordariomycetes; order Ophiostomatales; family Ophiostomataceae; genus Graphilbum; species Graphilbum cf. rectangulosporium. Next base: position 145,995 of record JADHKI010000009.1, read on the forward strand.
TGCCCAGAACATATTGCACGCCTGTCTCGCCTGTCCTACGCTGGACAGCGCCGCCACGGGCCCCTTTCTGGGGGTGCGCGACGTGCCTGTCACAGGCGATTGTCGGTGTCTCCAATGACAAAGCTAACTCTTTTCTTTCCAGATCTTCCGCGAGAGCGTTCTTGTGAAGCCTATCAATACCCCGATTACCCCTCTGTGTAGTACGTGACTTCTCTCTCTCCCGCAGGCGGCTTATGCGGACTGGCAAGCTGACACGGACGTCTCCTCTCTCTCTTCCTTTAGCGAGCCTGACGACTCTGACCTGGGAGCATGTCCGCAACGCCGGCACCTTTCGGGACGCTATCAACCGCTTCGACGCCTTTGCCTCTGAGCACCTGCAAAACCTAGAGTTTGTCTTCGTTACGCTGGACGCGTGGGATCTCCGTGTGCAGCTGCCCCGCGAAGCCCGAGACAAGGCCGTCGTCCTGCCGCCGTACCTGCAACACTCGCGTACTTTCGACCTCCGGCAGGAGTACCAGAGATGGCAGCAGCACCACCCGGAGTCGCTGCCGTTTGGCCCGTCATCGCTAGCTAACATCTGCGCTGCGCTCGAGGTCGAGGCCGTCCAGTCGAGCGCTCCCATCAAGAACAACCTGCCTTTTCACCTGCAAGCGCTGGCCCCAGCGTCCCCGCGCCGCGCCATGGAGGAGGCGGTCACGCTGGCCCGCGTTCTGCGCGGTCTGATCCGAAAGTCTCAGCCGCCACATGAGCACTCGGACGTGCTTGTGCGCCCTATGGATGCGCGCGCTGACGTCCGGGCGTTCCTCTCCGAACGCAGCAAGGTGCTGCACATGTCTGGCCTGCCCCACGATACGACGCAGTCGGAGCTCGAGAGCTGGTTCACCCAGTTTGGAGGTCGGCCCATTGCGTTTTGGACACTGCGCACGCCGGAGCAGCACAAGCCCACCGGGACCGGCTTTGCCGTGTTTTCTTCGCACGAGGAGGTAAGCCTTTTTTTTGCTAGCCACCTGCCTGTTCTTAATGCCCATGGCAGCGCCGGCCTTTTTTTTTTTGTCAGCATCTGCATCTATTTTTGGGGGGGCATTTGTACTAATCTCCAACGCTGCAGGCTGCCGAGAGTTTGTGTATGAACGGCAGGGCGCTGAACGAAAAGGCCATTGAGGTGTCTCCATCATCCAGCCGCGTCCTGGACCGTGCGGCCGAAATCCTGACGGCGTTTCCTCCCAGCAAGAACCGGCCTCGTCCGGGCGACTGGACCTGCCCGTCCTGCGGCTTCTCCAATTTCCAGCGCCGCACGGCCTGCTTCCGCTGCTCATTCCCTGCTGTCAGCGCAGGCCCGACGGGCGACATGGGCGGCTACAGCTACGGTTACGGCTCTCAAGGCATGATGCCGCCGCAACAGCACGGAGGCCACCACGGCCACGGCCATGGCCACATGGGCGGCGGCGGTCACGGGGGTGGCCGGATGGGCGGCGGCGGTGTTGTGCCGTTCCGTGCGGGCGACTGGAAGTGTGGAAACGAGGTGTGCGGCTACCACAACTTTGCCAAGAACGTGTGCTGCCTACGCTGCGGTGCCAGCCGCGCTAGTGCTGCGGTTGTCGCAGACTCGGGCTATCCCTCTCCCATGGACGCGTCGTCGTACAACATGAACCAGTCGTCGATGGGCGGCAACCCCGGCCCCGGACCCTTTGGAGCTGGCGCGGGCCCCTTTGCCTCGCCGGCTGTGAGTGCAGGGTACGGCCAGCAGTTTGGCGGTCCTCCGAGCACGTATGCGTTGCCGTCGGGCCTGGGTGGCGGGGCGGCAGCCCCGTACCCGCCGCTCAACACACACTTTGGGCCGGTGACGGGAGCGCACTCGGCGGGCCCTTTTGACAGCCGCGCCGCAGAGGCTGCCTTCCAGTCGGCGACGAACGGCCCGGCATCCGCGGGTCCGTCCAACAACTTTTACTCGCAGAACGAGAGCGATCCCTTTGCCTTTCTCTCGTCGGGCATTGGCAATCTGTCGGTCGGCACCCCGGGTGAGGCTCGCCAGAATGGATCCGGCGCACCGCCGAGCAAGTCTCCTGCGTAAGGATGGACGTGCCAGAACTTGTGCGTGATTGCAGGCGAAAAAAAAGGGAAAAAAAAACATTATCGCAGGAGGACCGAGCTGCCACGACTACATAACGGCCTTTTTTTATATTCGTCGACACGACTTGGGGACCTTTTTCGCCTTTTTTTTCTTTTATTCATTCTTTCGTCGGAACAGGGGCCACAAACAGTCAAACTCCCCCTGATCACGCCATCTCAATTGTTACATTGCGCTATTTGTTGTCTTGTTTTTCCCTCTTTACTGTTTTTGGAACATAGAGAGCATTTACATGTTGGGCCTTGGCATCTTTCTGGAATCACCCCGAGCCTCTCTCTCCCTTCCAAAAAGGGGAGGGGGGGTTGTACCCGGTGTACACTTTGGCAGGCTTGGGCAAAAGGGCGGCAGGATGGGAAAAGCGAGCGTGGGAGGGGAGGGGTTCTTTCACCATACAGGAAGGGGAGCGTATTTCGCAATGGGTGGTGTCGGAGATTTTATTATTTGAATTCTTTTTTTTTTTCCCGTCTGAAATGTACTTGCCAGATTGATATTTCTTCTTGGTTTGCTCGTTTGTGGCTTACCTTGACACTGCACTTGACACCTTGCCCCCTCTCGTCCGACCAGGGGTTTTTTGTCATTCTTCCTTTCTTCTCCCTTTTTTCTTTTGCTTATATTTGCGGCTTGTTTGTTGGTGTGTCTGAGGTGTTGCTTTTCCCGGCTTTGGAGTGCACGGAATGGGAGGCTGGAGAGGACTGGAGAGGAAGAGGAAAAGGACAAGAGAGAGGGAGAGAGGAAAAGGTCACGAGAGCGGGAGAAGGGAAATTACGACAAGACGGGGGGGGGAGGGGGGGGAACAGGAGCAAATGGACAGCAAGCAGCTGGGACAAAAGAGTGATGAAATGGTGATGCAAAATGGGCGGACGGGTGGACAGCGCGGCGTGGGCTTTTTCTTCGTTTTCATTCGACATTATTGATTCACTCAGCATAAGTAAGGAAAAACAGGGGGGGGGGTTGCGAGGATGGACTTTGGATGGCCTGGGTGGGGAGAACGGGAGGGATGGGAATCATTTGTCGGTTTCATTATCAGGTCCGCTTCCCGTGTGTTTCTGGGCTGCGGAAACGAGCGAGGCAAAGCAGCGTTCAGTTCAGGGCATCTAAATACTAGCTGTATCCTCTTGTACATGTGTGTGCTTTCTTTCCGTGCCGTGCTCAGAGCTCAAAAAGGTCGGATGCAAAGACCTCTTCGGTGAGGCGGGTGTCGAGGTCCTGCTGCAGTCTGTGAGCGGCGGCTTCCAGGCGCATCAGGCGTTCCTGGGGGGTGCCTTTGGCGTCGGCGTCGGCGTTGGCGTCGGCATCGGCGTCGGCATCGGCATCGGCATCGGCGGCGGCCCCGAAATCGGCTCCGGAAGCAGCTCCGGAAGCGGCCCCGGAAACATCCCCGGAAACAGCCCCGGAAGTAGCCCCGGAAGTGAGAGCAGTCATGGCGGCGCGCACGTCGCGCAGCTTCATGACGAGGGTCATGACGTCGTCGTCGACGGTGCTGGGGCGGAGGAGGGGGTCTGCTGATAGCGGGCCGAGATGAGCGACGACGGGGACAACGGGGACGACGGGGGCAACAGGGGCAACAGGGACAACGGGGACAACGGGGGCAACGGGACCGGGACCGCCGGCGGCGGCACTGCCCTCGTTGTCGTTGTCACTGCCGCTGTCGCTGTCGCTGTCGCTGTCGCTGTCGCTGTCGCCCGCGCTCATCTCCACGGGGGCAGGCGGGGGCGGCGTGGGCGGCGGGGGCGCGACGATGTCGGCCAGGGCCTGCTCCCACAGGACGAGGTCCTCCTCGGCGTAGAACTCGTCGGCCTGGTCCTCGAGGGCGGCGTCAAGGGCGGTGTGCAGCTCGAGCTGGTGGCGCACGCAGGCGGCGATGAGGCGGCGGTGGCGTACGGAGAAGGCGCGGGTTTGCGGCGAAAGAGGGCAAGCAGGGCCAGAGTCAATGTCCATGGGGTCGGCGGCGGGATCGGGGCCGGGAGCGCCCGGGGCAAGCGGGTCCGGGCGGCGGCCGGCGCCGTCGTCGAGGGCGGCGTCGGTCGCGGACTCGCCCCAGGCCTGGGTCTTGAGGCGCTCCTGGTGCTGCACCCACCAGATGTCGAGGCGGTCGTGCAGCGGCAGCGAGGCCCACTGGGCGCGCAGCACCTGCCAGGCCTGCCACTCGCCGGGGCGGCAGGGCACGTTGCCGCAGCGGCGGGCGAGGCGGTCGCGGGGGGATTCGAGGCGGCGGCGGCCGTGGAAGCGCTGCGGCTGCTTGGTGTTGGCGTTGTCGTCGCCGCCGTCGCCGTCGCCCTCCTCGTCCGACATGTACATTTCCTCGGTCGAGGGCACGAGGTTGCGGCCCGTGTTCAGGTCGCGGAAGCCCCAGACGGTGAAGAAGGGCAGCTGCGCCGGCAGGTCGAGGCCGCGGCGCAGGGCTTCGTGCATGGCGATCTCGTCGGGGCGCAGCAGGTGCTCGCAGCCGAGGCCCCAGCCCTCGAGGTGGCCGACGCCCATTTCCCACAGCGGCACCTTTTTCAGGACCTGGTCGAGGGCGGCCAGCGGGCTGTTGGTGTCGGCGGCCGAATCTGTATTCGGAGCCGGAGCCGGAACCGGAGCCGGAGCCGGAGCCGGAGCCGAGCCCGAGGCGGTCGCCGTGTCGAGGCTGGCGCGGTGCATGCGAAAAGCCGCCTCGGCAGCATCTCTGTCGGCATCGCCGTCGTCGTCGTAGTCGTCGCCGTCAATGATCGGCATGTAGTCGTAGCGCACCTTGAGCTCAATCACCTCGGCCAGGCGGCTGTACGTCTTGCCGCGCAGCAGGCTCCACAGCGGGTGCAGGCCGGCGCGGTGGCCCAGCAGGGCGTCCACGAGCGAGGAGTTGTCGAGGGGCGGAGCCGTCGGCGGCGGCGGCGGCGGCGGCGGAGGGGCGGCTTCGCCAGCGGCGTCGGCGGCAAGGGCCGCCGCAAGGTCAAAGGCTTCCTCAAACGCGGCAAACTCGGCTTCATAGTTGGGCCCAAAGTGGGCTGTAAACGTGGCCACCACCTGGGCGTTGTAGTCATCGGTCGGGTCTGAGGCAGCGGCGGGGGCGGCTTCGGCTCCGGCAGCCTCGACTTCGGCAGCTTCGGCAGCCTCGACTTCGGCAGCTTCGGCAGCCTCGACTTCGGCAGCTTCGGCAGCTTCGACCCCGGCAGCTCCAACCCCGGCAGCTCCGACCCCGGCAGCTCCGACCCCGGCAGCTCCAACCCCGGCAGCTCCGACCCCGGCCGCCCCGGCCGCTGCGAGCCCGACCGGCGGCCCAACCCCGGCCCAAAACGCCGCCGCCGCTTCGAGCCCGGGCGGAATCCCAACCGGCGGCCCATTTGCCTGACCGAGCACCGGGCCAGGCTCGCGGGCCGGCCGCGGCTGGGCGGCCAGCGGGTCCTGAAAGTGCATGGCCAGCTTGACGTAAAACATTTGTATGGTGGCAAGGTCGGTGTCGGTAAAGAGCTCCTCGTCGCGCACCAGCTCGAGGCGCCCGCTGTTGGTGGCCACGTCCATGAGCAGCCAGGTCTTTTGCAGCGCCAGGGCCGCCGCACTGCTGCCGTCGGTGCCCGTGCCGGAAACGGAGCCGTGGCCCTTCTGGCCCGGCCCGCCCGGCAGCCGGTGCCCGGAGCGCGCCAGGCAGGCCAGAATGTCGCGTGTCTTGCGGCGGCGGCTGAGCAGCAGCCCAAGGTAGCGCATCGTCGGCTGCGCGGCGTCTGAGAGGCCGGCGCCCGAGAGGCCGACGTCGGCAAGGCTGGCCCCGGCCCCGGCCCCGAACCCAGCACCGCCTCCGGTCTGCGCCTCCGTCGTCACCTGCCGGTACAGCCGCCAGGGAAAGATGGCCATGGTCTGCGGCGCAAAGCAGCGCGCAAAAAAGAGCACGCAGCGCCGCAGGTCCGCGTCCACCGTCGCCTTGAACACGCGGCTCGTGCGGTACAGCGCCAGCACGTCGCCGGGCCCGAGCCACGCGCACACGTGCAGCAGCAGCTCCGGGCACGACGAAATCGAGCTGAGCAGGTCGAAACGGTAGTTTTCAAAGTCGGTAAAAGTCTCGACGTGAGGGCCGGAGTCGGACCCAAGGCCGGAACCGGAACCGGAACCAGAACCGGAACCAGAACCGGAGCCAGAACCGGAGCCAGAACCGGACCCGGGCCCGGACCCGGACCCGGACACTTTGCGCGCGCCCCCCGCCGGCCCCGCGTAGTACTTGGTCCATGACAGTATCGTGCCCGCAGGCAGGGCCTGCAGCGCCGGCCGCCCGTCGCCACCGCCGCCGTCCACCGCCGCCGTCGTCCGCACCGCCGGCTGCACCAGCACCGCCGTGCCCGCTGCCGCCAGCGCCGTCGCCGGCCGGACCCGCCGCGACACGTGCACACGCTCCAGCGTGCGCAGAACAGTGCTCGTGCCGGCCTCGTCGGACCCGGTCTCGGCGCCCGCGTCCAAGTCCACGTCCACGTCCACGTCCACGTCCACGTCCACGTCCGCGTCCGCGTCCGTGTTCTGGTGCGCCAACGCCAACGCGCGCTCGTAGATCTCGTCCGCCGTGGCCGACTGCATCGACTCCATCAGCGGCAGGCGCGGGCTGAGACTGAGGCCCGGCTGCGAGCTCTTGCGGGCGAACATGTGTCACGTGAGATTGAGAAGTCGAGAGAGAAAAGTCAAAAGAGTCGACGAAAAAAGTAGCAAAATGACAGTGACAGAGGAAGAGAGACACACAATGAAAAAGATGAAAAAGTGAAGAGAAGATGAGAAAAGGAGACGATGGAAAGAAACGAGCAAATAAATTGTAAGAGGCGGCAATCAGGCCGCCGTGAAGCTATTCAGACTCAATAGCACGTATTGTCCTCAATAGGAACAATCCCAAGACAAGTAAGTGGGCCGTCCTCGGCTGAATTCACTGCTGCCTCCGCCGCTGCTGCCGCTGCTGCTGCTGCATTCACTGCCGCCACTGCTGCTGCTGCTGCTGCTGCTGCTGCTGCTGCTGCTGCCGCTGCGATCACCTGCCGTTCGAGGTGGCACAGCCCTACTGGTCCATCTCGTCCACGGGCAGGTCCGCGTCGTCGCGTCCGACAATCGAGTCGGCCACCTTCCAGATCTGCAGCAGGTTGTCCTCAGCCGCACTGCACACCAGCCACGCGTCGCTCGGGTTGGGGTTCCAGCTGAAGTCGGCCAGGTGGTTCGTGTGGCCGCCATGCATGAAGAGGCTGAGGGTTAGCGGGAGAGAAATCAAAAGGAAAAGGAAAAAAAAATAGAGAAGGGAGAAGAGTCGGAGGAAGAGTCACAAAAGGGAGAAGAGAATCAAGAAAATGAAAGACGAAAGAAAAGAAAGGGAAAAAAAGAGGCAGAAAGAGGCAATGGTAAAGAGGGCCAACTCACAGCTCCGGCGGCCCGTCCTCCTGGTCGTCGGGCAGCTGCTCCTCGCCGACGCGGCTGAGGTCCCAAAAGATGACGCGACGGTCGTAGCCGCCGCTGCCGAGAATGGCCGGCTCGTGCGGGTGCCAGGCCAGCGACGTGACGGCGTCGGCGTGGCCCTCGAGCGTGTGCACCTTTTCGCGCACGTTGCGCAGGTCCCACAGGCCAATCGTCTTGTCGGCTGAGGCCGTCGCCACAATGTACTCGCTCGTCGGGCTGAACGCCAGCGCGTTGATCGCGTCGCTGTGCCCGTGCCGCGCCACCAGCGCCGCCCGGTCGCTCGTCGCCTGCCGCACGTCCACCACCTGCAGCGTCAGGTCGTCCGACACGCTGCCCACAAAGCTGCGCGAGATGGGGTGGTACTGCACGTCGTTGACAATCTGCCCGTGGTGCGTCAGCCGCCGCGCCGGCTTGACCGTGCGTCCGCCGCCGCCGCCGCCGCTGCCGGCCCCCTCGGCCGCCGCCGCCTTGAGGTCCCACAGGCACACCGTCGTGTCCTCGCTGCCCGTCGCCAGCTGCCCGGCCTCGTGCGGGTTCCACGCCAGCCCGAAGCCCTCCCGCCGGTGGCCCACCAGCTCAAACTGCGCGTTGACCGTGCCCGTCGGCGCCAGGCTGTGCTTGGTCCGGTCAAAGATCAGCACCCGCCCGTCCACGCACAGCGTCGCGATAATGTCCGGGTTCTGCGGCTGGTACCGCGCCTTGTTGACCTCTTGCGGGTGGTCGATTTTCTGCACAATCTCAAAGCTGATCGCCGGCGCGCTGCCGCTGCCGCCGCCGCCGCCCTCCTTGCTGCTGCGGTACCCGCCAATCTCGCCGCGCTCCTCGTCGTAGTCCGCCGCGCTCGGCTCTGCCGCCATCGGGATCGACACCTCGGCAATCTGCACGTAGTTGGGCAGGCCCTCGGCCGTGTGCGTCCCCAGCAGCATCCGGTACACCCGGCACTTTTTCTCCTCCACCACCTTGACGTCGGGGAACCACTGCGTCGTCAGGGTCGGCCACGGCAGCGCGTTGCTGTCCGTCAGCGCTGCTCTCACGAGATGGAGGAGTTTGAAGAAAACCAACAGCACTCACCTCAAAATCATGTCGTACAGAAACGGGCTGTTCTTCTTCCACGTCTTGTATTCTACAGCTGGTCAGCACTTCCCTCCCCCCCTTTTTTCCCCTTGCCGAGCGCGCAGCCTTTCTCACCTTCGTTGATCAGCCGCTGCTCCTGCTCCGTGTCGTCGTCGTGCTCCACGTCCACTGGAAGCAACATGAGATTAGCAGGCTTCCATCCCAGGCAGACTCGCGAGCTCACTCACTCTCCACGTCGTCCACGGCCTGCGAAGGCGCCATCCTGCCTGGCACAGCACAACCAGAAGAAGCTCGGCCAACACAGCTCGTCACAGACAGCAGGCTCAGTACCGCACAGCGCACAATGTCAGGAATGAGTCCGTAAGCAGGCAGCACAGCACACAGTCGCAAGACTGATTCGTAGAATCGTAAATCACCGCGGTTGCCTTTCAATCTCTCCTTGGGCGTGGGATGTGGCAGGAAGGAGTGAAAACGCGCCTGCCTCGCCGCGTAAAGTGCGCCTGCAAAGGCGGCGAGACGCGGCAGAATGCAGCTCCGTATTTTTGGACGAGCTGCAGAGCTTCGCATCGCGTATGTTACCCACGCTTCACACAGTGCGTATACAGTACAGATCCACACAATGTATCTGATACAGCATGCACACACAGTGTATACGATACAGCACACACATGCATATAACACCCACACATATACTACAGCATACTCTGTAAACAATCACGCCGCCACGGAGCCTCCGCTGCTGCCGCCGCGTCCGCCGCGTCCCGCCGCGCCCCGTCCGCGTCCGCCCCGGCCCCGCCCACGGCCCCGGCCCCGTCCCCGGCCTCCGGGCGCATCCAGATTCGGAGGCGGCGGCACCGCGTTGAACGTTTTGGCCGCGCCGGCTGCCGCTTCTGCTGGGTTGACTGTCGCCGCCGCTGTCGCCGCCGCTGTCGCCGCCGCTGCATGGACCCCGCCGCGGTGCCCCCCTCCTCCTCGCCCGCCCCGTCCTGTCTGAGGCGGCTGCTGCTTCTGCTGCTGCTGCTGCGGCTGCGGCTGCGGCTGCGGCTGCGGCTGCTGAGGGGGACCGCCGGTCCGGTACACCAGGCTGCTGTGTTGGATATGCGAGCCGGGGCGCGGCCCGTCCTGCACGGCGCCGGCGCCTCCGCGGCCTCCGCCCCGCCGCCCGTGGCCGCCGCTCAGCGCGCCGCGCCACGTCCCTTGCAGCGGCGGCGGCGCGGCCGCATCGCGAAAGGCCCGGACGCCGCCGCCGCCGCCGCCGGAACCGAAATGACCGCCGCCGCGCGTCGCCGCCGCCGCCGCCGCCGCCGCCGCCGCCGTCGGCCGCCGCTCCATCGCCGCCCGCGAGCCCGCCACCACCTGCCGGTTCGACAGGTTGAGCAACGACTGCGCCGGCACCATCTGCCCCCGGAACGCCGGGCACCGGTCGCCCAGCGTCGTGCCGCTCATAAAGGTCGTGTCAAACACCACGTCCAGCAGCTTCGTCGTCGCCGTCCGCCCAATGCCCACCACCGTGCCGCGCGCCGCGATCGGCACCTTGCCCGAGTCCTGCACGTACACCACCCGGTCGCCCAGCGCAAACTGCTGGTTGCCCAGCCGGTGCTCCGCGTCCGCCGGCTTCAGCAGCGCGTTGCGCGGCACGTTCTTGATCGGCTTCGCCTCCGTCGCCGGGTTGGCCAGATGCGCCGCGTCCGCCGCCGCCGCCAGCTGCGCCACCACCTCCGAGTCCAGCTGCTCCGCCTCCAGCGGCACCCGCTCCAGCCGGCCCGTCTCCTTCATCTTGAGCCACGCCCCGATCTCCTTGACCCGCTTCGCCGCCGTCGCCTCGTCCGGCCAGATGTCCTGGTCGCGCACGTCCCGGCTCTGCGGCAGGTTCTTCAGCCCCGCGAAGAAGTCGGGGAACGCCACCATGTACTCGGCAATCAGCTGGATCGCCGCGCCGCTAAACTCCCACCCCGTCTGCGACTTGCGCGAGTAGCCCAGCACCTTTTGCTTCTTGCCCTCGAACTTGAGGTTCAGCCCCAGGTTCACCTTTAGGCCTCCCACCGAGTACACGTAAAACGACGACGTGATCTTGCTCAGCGACAGCGGGTGCATGTCCAGCACCTTGGCCACCGCGTACGACGGCTGGTACCGGTTCGCCCGCTCCGCCCGCAGCACGATCGCGTGCCCAAAGTCCGGCTCCCGCTCCCGCAGCACCGACACGTGCACGTCCAGCCGGTTGCCGCCCGGGTGCGCCGCCACCCCGAGCGGCCGCCCGTAGGCGTAGTCGCCCAGGTAAAAGGCGTGCGACCCCACCGGGAATTCCTCCTCGATCGGCCGCGCCGCCCGCTCAATGAACCGCTCGTCCTCGTGCACCACCGTGTCCACAATCACCTGCGCCGCGTAGTCCGTCTCCATCGACAGCACCTCGCCGTACTCCTTGACCGTCGACCCGTCGTCCGTCTTCGACAGCCCCTTGAGCATGTGCACGTGCACCATGGATTCCACCGTGCCGATCAGGATCCCCAGCCGCTTGCTGTAGTACTCCTCGATGCTGTGCGCCTTGCCCAGCCACCGCTCCGCCTCCCGGCCCCCGTGCGCCGTCTGCACCACCTGCCCGCGCCCGTCCAGCGTGTAGTTGAAGAGCTCGTCCGTCACCCGCACCACCTTGGCCTCCTGCAGGAACGGGTACCCCACGTGGCACCGCTGGCCCAGCTTGCGCTTCGCCGCCTCGATCTTGCTGCGCGCCTCCGCGTCCGACAGCGTCACGATCATGCTCGCGTTGCGGCTCTCCTGCTGGAACACGTTCACCCCGTGGTGGCCCAGCGCTGCCGTGTACGCCAGCGTCGCCAGGCTCGGGAAGCCCGCCAGCGCCGACGCGTTGAGCAGCGCCCCGTCCGTCAGCCCGTGCAGGAACTCGAGGCCCTCCGTCGCCGGCAGCTCGAAAATGTTCATCACGCAGTGGCAGTGCTGGATGTCCGGGAACACGCCCACCAGCGACGACGGGTACGCAAAGTCCACGCTGCCGCTGTACGCAAACTCAATCGGCGCGCCAAACTCGTTGCGCGCCTTCTCGTCCTCCGACAGCAGCGCGTTCTTCGGCGCCATCGCTTCCAGCAGCCGCTTCTCGTCGATAAACGGGATCTTCACCACCGCCTCCCACTCCATCTTCTTGCCGTTCATGTCCAGCTCAAAGTCCCGCGGGTAAAAGTCCACAATCGGAGACGCCTCGTCCGTCATCAGCGGCCAGTATACCGGCGGCACAATCTTCTTGCTCCGGTCCGGCAGCACGCCCATCAGCTGCTCAAACGGCTTGAACGGCTGGCCCAGCTTGAAGTGCAGGTCCGCGCCCAGGCCCTTGACCACGTCCGAGATCAGCGGCGAGTAATGGTAGTGGTAAAACCACGGCCACGACGCGATGCCGCGGTAGTAGTAGTAGAGCACCCACTGCAGGCCCTGCACGTAGTTCTCGCACAGCATCCGGACCTCGTCCTTTAGCTGCCCGTCCGTCCACGCAAACTTGTCCTTGTAGTACGTGTCCTTCCACTGCTGGAACTTGAGCATGTACAGCTGGTCCATGGCCTCCTTGCTTTCCTCTGCCGTGACCTCCACCACGGCGGCCGTGTCGTACTTTTTCATCACGCGGAAGAGCGCCAGGTTACCCTCCTCCTCCTCCTCATCGTCGTCGTCCTCCGCCTCCTCTCCCTTCTTCTCTTCTCCCCCCTCCTTGCCATGGCGAGCCGCGAACCGCGCTGCCGGGAAGGAAAGAATCAGATGGCGGTTGCCTTCGCTGTCTTCGTCTGTGCGCCAGTCGATTCTGAGGCTATCTGCCAGGTCCTGCACAAACTTGCGGTCTGCTGCCTTTAGATCGGCGCCGAGGTCCAGGACTTGCTTCGTCGGCTTGCTGACAAACTTGCGGATCTTTTGCTTCCAGAGCTCCTTTTGGAACGTCGTCACCACCAGCTTCCCCTTGGCGTGGCCGCCCTGCCCATTCTGGCTGCCATGCCCTCCGCCGCCGCCATCCTTGCCGTTTGCCATGGCTTCAATATCAAAACTGTTGCCGTGCTTTTTGCCGCCGTTGCGGCCGCCACCGCCGTTGCGCCCATTCCGCTTCTTATCGCTGGCAATGGTCAGGCCTTCGCCCGTGGGCGCATGGCTCATCTGCTTCGCCTGGAACCATTTCTCGCCCTCAATCTCGTGCTCGAAAAACCGGAACTCCTCCTTGGAGAGCTCGTCCAGCAGCAGACCCAGACGCTTCACGTTGACGGTGCCGCCTTCGTTGATGTAGCCTTCGCATTTCGGCAGGACCCGCCTGTAAATGGAAAACATGGTCGCCAGGGCGCCTTCGTTGATGTGCAGCCGCGGCAGGTTCGGCAAGAAATCGTTGCCGACGAAAAAGGCCATGAGAATGAAGTCGTCAATGATGCGCTCCATGTCAAAGGGGAATCCCATGATCCCCGGCTCCTTGAGCTCCTGGAACTCCAGCTCCAGGTACTCGCGCACAATGCAGAGATGCATGAGGTAAAAGTTCTGGTGCTCGAGCTCCTTGGACTTGGCCTTGGACTGGCGGCCAAAGGTGACTTCTTCTCGCAGCAGGCAGAAGTGCGGGTCGTGGCTCAGCAGGCCCAGCATGATCAGGTCCGCGTCCAGGCCGTACAGGCAGTGGCGCACGTTGGGGCTGTAGTCCGCTTGCGCTTTCGCGTTCCGGATGTACTCCATAATCTTGTGCTCGCCCTCTCCCGGCACGTCGTGGCCCGAGAGCACGACGGTGCACTGCTGCCACTCCTTGTCTTCGCTGACCTTTTTGTTGACAAAGTACTTGAGCTGTGTCGACAGCTTGGCCATGAACTCTGTGCCCGGAGTGATGCAGTTGCTGTCAAACGGCTCCTCCTCCGGCAGCTTCTTGCCCTCCCGGATCGCCTTTTTACGGGCCTCCTCGGCATCGAGCGCCGTCCGGAAGCGGCGAGAGCGCTGCTGGTTCATCTTGGCGCGCGGCGCTACGCCGTCAATCGCCATGAAAAAGAGCTGTTTCGGCTTGATCTTCCCAAACAGATGCTCTATATAATTGAAGATTCGTATAAACATTTCTTCCTCGCTCAGACGGAACATGGCGTCGTCTGTGTCTTTGTGCGTGCAGTTGTGGATGATGCCGTTCATGTCAAGATACAGGCAGTCGAACTCGGGGATCCGGTTCTCGGCAATAAGTTGCGATATCGCTGGATACCGCTCCGAGAGCCATCTGAAAAACTTGGGGACACCCATGGCAGCAGGTACAGAGATTGATCGTGGAGGTGGTCCGGGTGGTGGATTGTGAGTTTGGGAAAATATTCCTGAAAAGTGCCTGAAAAGATCGTGACACGCGGTCCGGTGGGCTGGAAACTGTACTGCTCTTGCGACTTTGGGGGGAAAAGAAGAAAAACAAGAAAAAAAAATTCCGTTTGAGAATATACCGCGGCCGTTCAATACGGGCACGCAAAGGTATAACACAAAAAAAGACAGAAAAAGCTGAAGCTTGGCAAACGCAACAATAAGCCCAAACACAGGCAACTGCGCCCGAATCGAGGCACTTTCCCATGATGCAGCTGCGACTGGTGGGGGTCAGGCCGCTACGGAAAAACGATTCGCCGGCGCATAAAAGTGCGCTAGATCCGCGAGGGCTCAGGCACCCGTCAAAAGCCACAGAGGCCACATCTTCCAGGCACAATTCATATGCATTGTATTGCTACATAACTACCCAGAACTGCCATTCCCAGACATGAAGACCGCCCTACCCAGATCTGTGCGGCTTCTCAAGCCCTGCTGTTGGCGCTTGCTTGGGGCTTCTTGCTACCAGCAATCGCCGGCAGGGCAAATGGCTTGCTCTCGCCGCCGGCCAGCGGCTGCCAGAGAGGCGACCCGGCACCGCCGCGTTCAGGCAGCAGCCAGTGGCCCTGGCCATGCTGGTCCCAGGAAAGCAGACCAACCCATGGCTGTACGTTGTAGTGAACGCGCAGGCGCACCCCGTCGGTCTCGGCAATCTTGCCGCTGGGATGCGTGATCTGGTACTTGGGCTTTTGGTTCTTGAGCTTGATAAGACCACTGCAGAGAGAGAGAGAGAGAGAACGAAAGAGAGAGAGAAAGAGTATGGTGTCAGCACAGTAATTTGATAGCCTGGAAGCAAGGGGGGCGTACCGGCTCGGGTCGATGCTTTTGCCCTCGGCGCTCTTGAGCAGCTTGCGCTTAGCCAGCGGCCCGAGATTCGCCAGATGGTCGGAGCTGGGGCTCGTGATGATCTTGTCCCAGATCACCGCAACGTTGCCGTCGCTCGCATTCTGTTGCGTGCTGCTCTGGTCGGTCCATTCGGCTGTCACATAGACAAAAACCTGCTTGGTGTTCCAGGTAAACAGCGACGACAGGTCCGCTTCGAGGTTGAAGCGAACCACGGCGTATTCCTCCTTCTTCTGGCTGTAGTAATGCGCACGGCCGCGAACTCTGTAAAGAAGGGAAAAAAAAGGTAAGAAGCCGTTTGTGAAGCGCCCAGCAGCTCTCGATGCCTTCTCTCACATCTCGGCCACCTACACTTGTAAACCCGCCGACGTCACAGTGGCTGTGGGTGTCCGCGCGTGAAGCAGGTCGGTAAATGCAATGAGCATGCCAACGGCGGTCACTACGGTTGTGAAGAAGCCGAATACATTCTGCACACGCACCAAAGATGAGTGCATGATGGGCGGTGGTGGAAGCAGAAAAGAAGGCGTCGAGCCTGGCTTGTGAGCAAGGTCGAGCAGACAACAGCCCGTTTCAAGCTTCTGGCCAAGGCTGTATAAATCACCAGGGATGTCTGGTCAGGGTGCCTATAATAACCGCGTGAGGCTTTGTTGTATCATGGTCCTGGGCGATCGGCTCTGGGGGAAGCTGTTCTTTCGATAGAGGCATCGTGGCATAATTATAGCGCCCCCCCCTGCGCGCGCTGCCAAACAAGGCCGCAGCTAGGCTCCCCACTTTTCGCGACGGCGGCGTTACCATGCTGCGAAATAGTTCTTCCGAGATAGCTCTCTACGAGGGAGGTATGGGCTTGGAGCAGCAGGGAACCGCGCCAATCAGAAGGCCCCAATGCTCCAAAAACACCTCGCCAGCGGAAAAGGCCTCGTTTTCTCTTTCCCTCTCCCTTCCCTTCCATCTGTGACCTCGTTGTTTTCCATCTCAGCACTGCCAACAAGCTTCCAGCTCGCCACCGCACCATCGAAGCTCGCCGACCTCGATAAGCTTTTGGCCTTTCTTTTCTGCCTTTCCTTTCGCCCGCCTTTTTTTTTTTTTTTTTGCCGCGCCTGCCAGCTTTTTCTCGAATTTCATCGGATTCGCCCCGACCCTTCATCCTTGGCTCCTTCAGTTTCGTCTGCGATTTCTCGTTGCCAAATCAGCCATCATGTCGACCGATCTCTGGTACGTATCCAACTTTGACGCCTAGTTTTGATGCTTTTTTTGATCTGTGGGGGATCTGCTGGGAGCTTAGCGGTGCACCGCGAAGCTATGCGCTGGATTGTTGTCGCGTATAACACGAAACCCCCCCCCCCAATTTACTGCCTTCCGGAGCTATCTCTGTACTTTGCCGGAATCCCATCAAAGCTAACAGCTCTTCTTTCTCAGCCCCGTCTATGCGGTTAGTTTGCTCTACATTCCCTGATGGCCCGTCTCGATCTCGCTCGGCCGGCGTTCTCGACAGACAGCAGCATGTCCATTTTTCCTTCAATTTGCATGTCGTCGCCGCCTTGTCGCCCGGCTTGCAATGCGCATCGAAGATCATCTGCCCCTCTCAGGAAGCCTCGGACTAACTCGATTCACAGCCGTTCTTCGGTGCCATGGGTTGCACAGCAGCCATTGTCTTCACCTGCTTGGGCGCGTCCTATGGCACGGCCAAGTCTGGCGTCGGCATCTCAGCCATGGGTGTCCTCCGCCCCGACCTGATCGTGAAGAGTAAGACGACCTGGGTTTTCTGCGCGGCTCCATTATGTGTTTTCTTGCTGACATGAGGGCCTCTTCTTCCTCGCCGCTTCTCGACAGACATTGTTCCCGTCATTATGGCTGGTATCATTGGTATCTACGGACTGGTCGTGTCGGTCCTGATCTCCGACAACCTGAAGCAAAAAGACTACGCTCTGTACACTGGCTTCATCCAGCTCGGCGCTGGTCTGGCCGTCGGTCTGGCCGGTCTGGCCGCTGGCTTTGCCATTGGCATTGTCGGAGATGCCGGCGTGCGCGGCACGGCCCAGCAACCCAGACTGTTTGTCGGCATGATTCTGATTCTGATTTTCGCTGAAGTTTTGGGTATGTCCCCTCTTCCCCTCCTCCCGCGACTGTCATCTTTCATCATAGGCTTGGGAGCTAACGGATATTCCAGGTCTGTACGGTCTGATCGTCGCCCTCCTGATGAACTCCAAGGCCACGATCAACACCACCTGCTGAGCGCAGAAGCAGCCCGGTGACCTGTCGCCGTTGCGAGGCAAATCGCTGGCAGCCAGAGGCTCATGAGAGATTGGCTGACGGACCTACGGCCTGCTGAAAATGACACGGCTGTTGAAATCCACCACTGTCGGCCAAGTCACTTTTGATGCTTCGCGCTCCGTCGGTCCTTGTTTTGTTACATCGAATTGCGTTTTTGGAGAGAGAGAGAGAGAGAGAGGCCATGCAAAGAGCATTGCAACATGGTGGGCAACGCCCGGGGTCTTTTTCTGCACTTGGCGGGACGCGGACGGGAACTTGGATGATTATGGGCCGGTCTATTAATTGCTTTGTCTTTCTGGCCGAATTGTCAAACGGGCCGGGGGAGGAGGGGTAACGAAAAGAGGACCGAGATCGGAGCTGTGGACGAGAAAGAGGATCATTTCGTTATTATATTATCTGCTGTCTAGCTCTCTTTTCTTGACGAGGGAAGGGTAACGGGTTTTGTTTGATTTTGGGCCCAGACGGTTACCAGACATACGTGTACTATTGCTACATGACGCTATTACTCTGCATATTCGCTTTTCCTCCCTGGCTCCTATAATTTGTGTTTAGCACGTAGGGCATCATATCGCGGCAAGTCAAAGGTATCAAGGTAGTTTTGCACATTATAATATTAGGCTGTTGCGTACTGAATGCATACAATGACTTTTCGGACAGTGACGCTCATGTTTTCCGTCTCAGTCTCAATGCTGATATGCGAGTCCAACCGGTAGGAAAGTTTCAAGTTGGCCAACAAGATCAGCATCAAAATCATCACCCTCCCCCCTCCCCCCCCCCCTCCCTCCCTCCCTCCCACCAAAACCCCCTTACCCCCAAAATAGTGATTTCGTAACCATTACTACAATAGTGTATGCTTCTAAAATGTACAGGTGAGAAGCGAATGGTTGCGTAAATGCGTAAAGGGCATGTGCAAGCGCTGCCATGCCATGTCGTGGGATGCGTTGCAAAAAGGCCGTTTGGCCCCCCCCCAGGTCTAGATGACGTACTAAGTCTGGTTAGAAACGAGCGTCGTAAAAACGAGCCTACACGAGCTTGACTTGGGGCAGGCGCCACTTACGGGGATGAAGAGGTACGGCACGCGCTTCTCGTACTCGGTCCAGGCATCGCCGTACTTGAGACGGCAGCGCTCAATGTCGCGCAAGGCACGGTGCGTGATCATGCCGCAGAAGAAGACGGGGTAGAACCAGGGGAAGGGGCTCCTGCGAGGGTCAGCATGAAAAAGTCTCCTAGAACTGGCCCAGGACAGGCTCTCCGGCAAGACTCTCCAGGACTCTCCAGGACTCTCCAGGACCCTCAACAGGGACTACTCACTTGAAGCCGCAGATCAGGCCCCAGGTGAGGGCAAAAAAGGCATCGCACGTGTAGTGCAGCTTGCGGGCCATGCCGTACCAGCCGTCGGCCAGGATGTCGTCGCCGGTGGAGGTCTTGATCGTCTTGGGATTCTTCAGGGTCTGCCACGGCACCTGGGGAAAGGTGCGGCGCACGACGAGGGTGCCGCGCTCGGCGGCGCGGAAGCGGTTCTTCTGGCTGTTGCAGCTGTCCCAGACCCAGTAGACAAAGAGGTAGGAGACGTAGAGGGCGGCGAGCGCGGGCTTGCTCCAGCGGTACTCGGCCGGGTCGTGGTTGGCGATGAAGAGGGTGCAGTGGCAGTATGACAGGGGCACGCCGGTCATGTTCCAGAAGATGAGCATGTAGCCCCATTTCTCATAGTACATGTCCCAGGTGGTGACGATGAGCTCCTCGCCCTTGGAGCAGGCGTTGGCGTAGAGGAAGTGGGCCATGACGAGGAAGCCGATCTCGCCGGTGATGTAGCCGTAGCGGTCGAGCTGGCGGGCGGCGACGGCGCAGGACAGCAGGAAGAGCACGTACCAGGGGAAGCGCACCTCAAAGAACATTTTGAAGTCGAGGATGCCAAACATGCGCGGGTTCAGCTCGGCGCCCATGAAAAAGTCGTAGACGTGCGAGCCGGTCATGCGGTGCTGGGCGCCGCGGGCCAGGGCCGAGACGTAGGCGACGAGGCTGACGAGAAAGGACGAGAGGATGGCGACGCTCAGCAGCGGGCCGAACTCGTCGATGATGGTGTAGAGCGGGAAGAGGCCGGAGACGTGCAGGGCAAAGGCGGCGGCAATGGTCAGGTAGAAGCTCAGCGAGGCGGAGCAGTAGTAGGGCAGCTGCTTGCCGCCCTCGTGGGGCAGGGGCTTGCCGCGGGCCCAGACGCCGGGCACCAAGCAGTAGCAGGCGGCCTCGAAGAGGACAAAGACCCAGTACATGGTCCAGGCCTTGGCCGAGGGGAAGGCGCCGGTGTAGACGATGCGGCCGAGGTGGCGGGCAAAGGCCGCCCACGACTCGCCGGGCGCCGGCCGGGGGACGGCGCCGCCGTAGTAGGTCGCGCCGATCCACATGTACATGACGAGCGCCGGGAAGAAGAAGATGAGGAAGAAGACGCCCTTGGGGCCGCCAAACTCGTATTTGCCCGACAGGTCGACGCGGTGGTCGGCGCCGGGCGTCCAGCCGTCGATAGCACGGACGGTGGCGGCACCGCTGACGCCATTGACGCCATTGACGCCGTTGACGCCATTGGCCCCGTTGATCCCGTTGACCCCGTTGACCCCGGCGACCCCGTTGACCCCGGCGACCCCGTTGTGCTTGGCCGGCGCGTCGGCCGACACGCTCTCGTCGTCGGTCTCGTCAATGTGCTCGACAAACTTGGGCAGGCGGCGGCGGCTGGTGGTCTTGTTGACGCTCTCGGCGGCGGAGCTGGAGTCGCCGTCGAGGTCCGAGTGGTCGACGCTCAGCAGCGACTTACGCGACTTGCGCGGCTTCGGCGTCTCGACCATGCCGTCAAACAGCTCCTTTTTCCTGTGTGCGCTCGGGGTCAGCCAGGGGCAAAGAGCACGAGCGGGCGGCTAGGTCCGAGGTCCCGGCGCCACTTACCGAGGCGTTTGCCTGAGAGAATATCTGGTCGACATGGTAGCAGTCCGGGGGGGTGAAGAAAAAAAAAGAAGGAAGGAAAAGGACAAGAAGAACCAGCAGAAGAAAAAAGCACGCCCGGAAGAGGAAACAAATGAGTGAATGGACGGCTCCGGTTTAACCGCGACGAAGACGCATGGGAAAGGGAGGAGCAGGCAGCAGAGGATCCAAGAATTGCCGTCTTTTGCGTGCGGATGCCGGGAAAAAGGGGGCTCTTTTGGCCAAAAAGGCGTTTACTGTTGTTGTTCGAGGGAGAGGAAGCGCGCTAGACGTATCCATACAGTGCAATCCTCGCTAGCGCCTGGCTACTGTCTTTTGCGGGGAGCTGCTGTGTGTGTGTGTGTGTGTGTGTGTTTTGTGTCGCTGAGAGGGAGGAAGGCGCAACCAGCGATCGAGGCGCTGTTGCCGCTGCCGCTGCGGCTGCGTTTTCTCAGACGGGGCGGTCAGCTCGCTCTCACCAGAGCGTCGCCTTCCGAGCACCGCGTTCTGGAGCCGTCGCGGGCAGCTCGCTCTGGAGCATCGCGCGCGCGCGCACGAATGATGTGAAGTGAGCTAACACTCCGCAGTCTGCGAATCGAGCGTTCGTATTCGTACTCGTATATCGTTTTCGCGTTGCATTAGGCTCTTCGACCAGCCAATCAGAGGCCGGGATTCACACAAGCAAATCACGGGCCGAGACCGCCATTCTGGTATCCTGGCGATATGCAGGGCCACACGCGGGTGGAGACGAAAAGCCTGCGGCGGCAGAATTGGCGCGGTGTGTGTGGGATTGGCAGGTGCGCACGGGCCACCGGGCGTGGTATATAGCGGCGCGGCGGCGGCGGGCTTCTTGGAATTTCTCTCTTCTTTTTTCCTTAGCTCTCTTTGCCTTTTGGCTTAGATCAAGTGTAGTATCTGTTCTTTTCAGTTTAATCTCTGAAATTGCTCTACGGAGCATTTTTGTGATTAATCTAATTTTTCTCATTGGAGGACGACCCTCTGGGCTTGCCCATGGTCGACCACCACTGTGTCCTTGGTATTACACTGCCTCCAAGCGACGCGAACAATACTTTTTTTCATTACATGCTTGGGCTTGCCCGGGCTGTGAAGGAGAAGGAAAAATAAGAAGGAAAAGTAAGGAGAAGGAAGAAGGTGTTGAGACAAACGGTGGGGAGTTGGTTAAGTGCTGAGTAATATAAGGAGCGCTGTATCAAAATTAAGTACGGAGTAGTAACGAAAGAAACCACGAAACAAGGCTCAACATGATCAACCCACGGCTTTTCGAGTCGCTCAAGGCCAAGGCCGAAAAGGACCTGCAGGCGCGGGCCGAGCTGGACGGCATCATTGAGCGACTGGAGCGGCGCGTTGCCTTTGCGCAGGGCGTCTTGACGCGGGTGCACTCGACGCCGCGGGCGCAATGTAGGTTTGAGAGAGAGTCTGGGTTGCCTTTGTATGGAGTGTCGGCTGACCGGCAGACCCCGCGTTCTTGTCGTCGGCCCGGACGGCCATTACGGAAGAGGTGCAGACGGTGGGCGAGCTCGCGCAGGCCGCCTCGGCGCATCCTTACTACAAGTTGGTCCCTTTTCTCCTCGCCTTGTTGGTCCCTTTTCTTCCTCGCCTTCTTCCTCTCTCACCCTCAGGTTCCTCACCTTATTCACCATTCTTCTTCCTACCTCACCCCCGCTGACAAGCAGGTTCAACGGCCGCTGGACGCGCCACCTGCAGGATGCCGTCGGCAGCGTGCTGCTGTATGCGTGGCTCGGAGGCCGGCTGGGCGCGGACATGGCCCCGGGCCCGGACAAGACGGAGGCCGAGGCCGGGGCCGAGGCCGAGGCGCGGCTGGGCCGGCTGCTGACGCTCGAAGAGGTCGGGCAGGTGTTTGGGGTGCCGGTCGAGCTGGACGAGACGGACGCGTTCCACATTGCGCTGGACGAGTACCTCTCGGCGCTGACGGGGCTGGCGGACGAGCTGGCGCGGCTGGCGATGAACGCGGTGACGCTGGGCGACGGCGCGCTGGCGGTGCAGATCAGCCGCTTTGTCAAGGACCTGCACGGCGGCTTCCAGCTGCTCAACCTCAAAAACGACTTTCTGCGCAAAAAGGTGGACGGCGTCAAGTACGCGGTCAAGAAGGTCGAGGGCGTCATCTACGACCTGGCGCTGCGCAACCTGCTGCCGGGCGAGGCGGCCACGGACGCGGCCACGGACAGCCAGATGGGCGAGAGTTAAAAAGTCTTTTTGTTCTAAGCAATTGTATCCGTTCTGTTGTAAGCAATGTGTCCGCAGCAGATATTCGCTTCTGGTGAAGAATCTGCGTTACAGTGGCGTAGTCGCTGATTGGCTGCAGCGTTAGCGTGTGGCCACAAATCGTATACGTATACATGTGTACCAAATTCAGGATACTCCATAAGCAAGCTTCATCCGACCTTTCCGCCTCTTCCGCCTGGACTTGCCATCTTTTCACCTCGCTTATTCCACCAACATGCCGCTTGTCGACCCCGTCACGTCGTCGTCGCGGCGAAGAAAAGGCGGCCCGGCTCTGCTCGGCGGCGGCGGCAACGGCGGCGACGATCCGGCCTCGACGGCCTCGACGGCCCATGCGGCCTCGGCTGCCACGCCGGCGCCGGCCCCGGGAGCCCCTCTTGCGACGCTCGCGCTCCGCCACGCGACGCCGGTCTTGCTGCTGCTGGCGGCGCTGGCCTGGAGCTTTGACGGGCTGGTCGCTGGCGGCGGCGGCGGTGGCGGCGTGCCGGACCACCAAGACAACAGGGGCGACGAGGGGGTCGCTGCGCTGGCCCGTCTGCTGGCGGCGGCCACGGCGATCCAGGTGGGCGCGGCGGTGGCGGGGCTGCCGCCGGCGGGCGCGGACCTGGCCGAGTGGGAGGCGCTGTCGGTGGCCGAGCGGGCGAAGCGGCGCAAGCCGAAAAAGGACGGCACGCGAAGGCCCAACGCGGCAGTGGTGAGTGTGTGTGGTGGAAGAGTGTGGGAAGAGTGTGTGGTGGTGGAAGAGTGGAGGAGAAGATGAATGCGTGTGTGGCGTGTGGAGGTGAAGATGGATGCGTGTGTGTGGTGGAAGTGAAGATGGATGCGTGTGTGGTGTGTGTGGAAAAGATGTGATGTGGTGAAATGTGCTGATTCCAGACGACTTTCCTCTCGCTTCTCCTCACAGCCTTGGCCACGCCGGCCGTGCACGCGGTGCTCGTGCTCTTTGGCGCGCCCTTTCTGACGCACACGCTGCGCACGCTGCTGTGCGCCGCCCACCTGGCCGTGCTCGGCCTGTTCCCCGTCATCTTCACGCGCGGCACCGACGACGGCGCCTGGCGCGCCATCGCCTCGGGCGCGCCGACCGTGCTCAGCAGCAAGGGCGTTGCGCTGCCGCTGGTCGATGCCGCCGTTGGTGGCCTCTGGGGCGCTGCTCTGGGCGCCTGGCTGGGCGCCGTGCCCATCCCGCTCGACTGGGACCGGCCCTGGCAGCAGTGGCCCGTGACCGTTGTCGCCGGCCTGTACGTCGGCCACGCCGCCGGCCGGCTGCTCGGGAGTGCCATGGCGAGGCGGTAGGGGGTGAATACGCTGTATCCGTGTATTGTGTTGTATTCCCGTGTATTGTGTAAACATGCTCTGACAAGAAGTTGAGCATGTGTATACATGATTCAGCCAATGTGGATTCAGCCAATGGTATAAATTCAGCCAATGATTAAATTCAGCCAATAATACAAGTTCAGCCAAATGTGTACAAGTTCAGCCATATATAAGTTCAGCCAATGTGTACCCTGCCTCATCGACGCAACACCTTCACCCGGGCCGCCGGCGACCCCAGCACGGCCGCGCCCACGCTGCACACGACAAAGACCACGGCACGGAACAGCCCGGCCACGCCGTACAGCCGGGCCCAGCGCCGCAGGTAGCGGCCCGAGAAGCTCCGGCACGACGCCGGGTGCAGATGCCGGGGCCGCCTCCGGCCGCCGCCGCCGGCCGCCGCCGCCGCCGCCGCCGCGTCCTCCTCTCCCGCCCACTGCCCGCACACCTCGCGGAACAGCGCCGGGTCGTCCGTCACCACGCCGTCCACGCCGCCGCTGCACACGCACCACTCCATCCACTCAATCTCGTTGACCGTCCAGGCCAGCACCCGCCGCCCGCGCGCCCGCGCCTCGCTCACAAACGCCGCCGTCCCGCCGCCGCCGCCGCCCATGAGGCCGGCCTGCAGCAGGTTGTAGTGCGTCACCGCGTCAAACGGTAGCAGCGCCCGCGCCAGCGCCAGGTCGAAGCCGATGTAGGCAATGGGGAAGCCGGGCAGCCGGTCCATGCAGCAGCGCATGTCGGCAGGCTGTGAAAGTGAGCAAGGGAACAAGAAGAACACGCGGCTATGCTTTCCGGGCATACTTACGCTCCAGCATCCCAGCACGACTCGCCGGCTCCAGTCGCCGCCGCCGCCGCCGGCAGCCTCTATCGTCTCGGCGATGCACCCGATCAGCTGCTCGCGGGTCCTCCGGCCCCGGCCCGTCGCCGTCGCCGTTGCCGCCGCGTCGTCATCGTCGTCGGCCCGCCCCCGCGTCGTCAGGCCACGGTCGTCCTTAATGTCCAGCAGCAGCCACACGTGCGCGTGCGCCGGCTCGGCCAGCAGCGCCAGCAGCTCCGACAGCCGCGCCAGCGGCTCGTGCGGCGCCCGCAGCGTGCGCAGCGCCGCCAGGTCCGCCTCCCAGTCGCAGTGCGCGATCCGCTCCGCCCGCCCAAAGCAGCGCTGCAGCGTCGCGTCGTGCGACAGCACCACCGTGCCGTCGCGCGACACCTGCACGTCCGTCTCAATCGCCTGCGCCGCCCCGCCGGGTGGCCCCGGCCGATCCGCCGCCGACGCCCCGGCAATCCGCCCCGACGGCCTCGCCGCCGCCGCCGCCGCCGGCGCCAGCGCTGCTCGTATCGCCGCCATGGAGTTCTCCGGAAACACGGCGCTGAAGCCGCGGTGCGCAATCGCGTCCGGAAAGCCGCGCGTCGCAGAGCCCGCCGAGGCCGAGCCCGCCGAGCCGGCCGAGCCTGCCGAGCCCGCCGAGTCCGCCGGCGACACCATTGTGGAATGCATCTCAATTTGGCGCGTCCTGCTTCCGATAAACACAAAACTTGGAGACGCGCCGAGCGCAGTGGCTGCAGTAAATGGGCCCAGCGGGTGCGGGTCCCGGGATTGCCGGCTGCCAACGGACTTTCGGGTCTCCTACGCCCGCGCGGCTTTACTCCGTCTACTCCTACCGCGCACACGGCTGTCGAAACGGCACACCACACTCGATTCACGCACTCCACACTCCGATCACGCACTTTCCATTTGACCGCTATCACTACACAAGTAGCTTTTCCCGTTGCCACAAGCCTGCCACATGTAAACGTAATATACCCGGCACTGCCCATAGACCCAGCAAACACTTCCGCCCAGAAAAGAAACGCACTTCCGCCCAAAAAAGAAACGCCTCAGAGAAATCAACTTGTCCAAAAGCTAGCAAACACAAGACTTCCTCGACAAAGACACCACTTCCTCGACAAGGACACCACACACAGACATCACAACACAAAGCCGTTCTCCATGCCTTCAATGACAAAGCCGTCTGCGGGCCGTCCACAAGCACTGCTCGTTAGCCCGCCGCCGCCGCCATGCCGGTGGTAATCTAGGCTGTTGCTGCTCATGTCCAGGCCGCCAAGACCAAGACTCCCCAGATTCGGCGTCGCCAGCTCGTCCCCGTTCCCAGAGCAAAGGCTTTCGTCACTGAAGCTGAGCACGCTCTGGGCCACGGCAGGAGCACCTTGTCCGCCGCAGCCGCCGCCGCCGCCGCCACCGTCATGGCCCGACGCCACCGGCTGGTCGCCGAGCGTGAAGCACGGCAGATCCCAGGACCCGGGAGGCCACCCGTCACCCAGCTGTGAGTGCGCCGACACGGGCGAGACCTCGGAAGCGTTGGCCAGCGCAATCGAGGGCCCGCCGTAAATCGCATCGTACACGTTCATCTGGCCGCCGTCCATCGACCCCAGCAAGGCCTCCCAGTCGGCCGGGGTCACCCCCGGCGGCGACGACGCTTTTGCGCCACGCGCAGCAGTCGCGGTATATGATTGCTGGTGCTGATGCTGTTGCTGTTGGTGTTGTTGTTGTTGCTGCTGTTGGTGTTGTTGCTGCTGCTGCTGTTGTTGCTGCTGCTGCTGTTGTTGTTGTTCGTGCTGCTGCTGCTGCTGCTGCTGTTGTTGTTGTTCGTGCTGCTGCTGCTGCTGCTGCTGCGGTAACCGGGACTGCACGGGGGACGAAGGCTGGAGCGCCGGGGACGGCGCGCCCGAGTCCATCGACATATAGTCCAGGTTCCTCCTTCTCTGCGACAGCCGCTGAGCCTGTTGCTGTATGCGGCTCATCATCTGCGCCTGGGACAGCGAGAGGCGGCTGTGCTGCGCCTGATCCCCACGCAAAGCGTCAAAGGACGAGCGGTTCCGCCCAATGTGCGGCTCCGTCTTGATAGCGATGCTGCTGCCAGACGACGCCATGGCCGGCAACGTCATGCGGCGCAGCCGCTCCTGCTGCAGCCGCAGGTCTGACTCGCTCAGACTGGCGCTGTTGTGCCGGCCCAGCGTGTGAGGATGCTGCTGCTGCTGCTGCTGCTGCTGCTGCTGCTGCTGCCGCTGTTGTTGCTGGTACTGGTCGGATGTCGATGTGCGCCGCGCAGGGGCGTTCATCGAGATATGGGAAACATTCGCAGTCAGCTGTGACCACTGCGCCAGCAGCAACGCCGAGGCGTCGTCCAACGTAATGAGCATGTTGGCCACACGTTTCAAGTCGTAGCAGCCGGGCGCCTTCATGCGGTTGGCAAAGCCAATGACGGTGTTGACCAGGCGCTCCGTGTCCTTGAGCATCATGCTGTCCTGCTTCAGATCCATGCTCTGGTACAGGAGCGTCAGGCCGCAGAGCATCACCAGATCGGGCTTGTTCAGGCACAGCGAGAAGGACATTTTGCGTTCCTCCAACAGCTCGACGATTTGGATCATGTGCTTGCTGGCCTCGCTGACGGTCATGGCCGCCGGACCGACCTTGCTGGGTCCCAGGCCCGAGCCAAGGGCTGGGCGCCAAATCAAGGTGCGAATGTAGTAAAAGGTGAGTGACTGTTGGAGTCAGAATCATGTCATGAAAACGCATGATATAATAACGCATGAGATGAAAACGCATGAGATGAAAACGCGTGAGATGAAAACGCATGAGAAAAGCCATGAAACAGCGAGAGAGAGGGGCATACCAGAAGCGGTGAACGGTTGCCCGTCACATCCGTGGACGGTTTCTCCTGGCGAAACGTGAGGGTGAGGTGCGGCGGCAGGGCATCGCGCCAGTCGACCAGCTCGGCCTCGAGGGCGGCCATCTGCTGCAGCGACAGCTCGTGAGTGGCGGCGGCCGGGTAGATGGCAGCCAGGACGTTGGCGAGGATGCGCGCAGCCCGGAAGAGCGCCAGCGCGGCGGACAGGCGCGTGCATTCGCCGGGAAGAGAGGGCTGGAAGCCCTTTTCGGTAACGTACTCGTCATCGGTGTCGGCGGGGTACTCGGCGTGGATGTCGTCGTCCCTGAGCAGCTTGGGCAGACCGAGAGTGGCGGCGGAGAAGCAGTCCAGGGTGTACAGGGTCCAAAACACCTTTTTGCGCGTCTCAATGGTCAGCGCGCCAAAGGAGAAGCGCTTCTGGCTCTGGTGCAAGCCGAGGCGGTGGGACAGGCCGACGGCAATGCCCTTGTAGTACTGCAGGCGCTTGTAGTCGGCGCGCACGGTGCAGTACAGCAGAGCGAGGACGAGGCACTGCAGCGTCAGGATGGTGTTGTCCATGAGGACGGCCTCGAGCGAGCGCTGCCACTGCAGCTCGCAGGCGGCCACCTGCTCGAGGTCCGGCTGGTCGCTCGACAGGGCGGCAATGGCAAAGACGAGGTGCAGCTGGGCCAGCTTGTGGTGGCTCTTGACCTTGTCGGGGTCGCTGACGAACTCGTCGTAAATGCGCAGAAAGGCCGGGCGGTGCAGGACCGGGAAGAGCGGCGACCACTCCTGGAAGTAGACGTTGACGCAGCGGTCGGAGAAGAGACGTGGCGGCGCGCGGATGACAGCGCATGCGGACACGGCGTTGTCGACGAGCGGGTAGCAGCCCTGGATGTGCAAGAAGGCCTCGGGGTGGAAGTCGGAGCACGACTTGCCGTTCTCCTGCATCTTGCGCTTGAAGGACTCTGCAGAGGCGTCAGTGTCAGTCGGCGTGGACCCCCCCTCCCAACAGCACCCAACAATGGCACAGCGCGTCGCATCGGAACAGCCTACCGATAAAGGAACGGCCGCTGGAGGCGCCCATAAAGTACGAGTCTGAGTTCTCCACACCCAGCAGCAGCGGCGATGCCTGCACACGGAACGTGTCCTCTTTGGGGGCCGCCGTAGTCGCAGCGGCCGTCGCAGTGGCCGCCGCAATGGCCGTCGCAGCGCCCGTAGTCGCAGTGGCTGTGGTCGTGGTTGTGCTAGTGGTTGTAGATGTGGCAGGAGTCGAGGTTGCGGGTGTGCCTCTGGCCGGGGCGGTCTTGTCGGTGGTCTGCGCCGGGGTTGCCGAAGCCGGGGCCGCAGTGGCAGTCGAGGAGGAGGAGGAGGAGGAGGTGTGCGACGTGGCGGTGGCCGGAGGAGAGCGCGGCGAGGCGGTCGAGGTGGAGGGCGAGGGCATGCGCGAGGCGATGGTGGAGCGTTGGTGGTTGCTGTGCATCTTGGCCAGCATATCAATCTTCTCGTCCTTCTCGTCGAGCAGGTCCTTGAGCTCGCGCACTTCGCATTCGAGCTGGCGCACGCGCTCTTCGAGCGACTCGGTGTAGCCACGGGGAAAGGCGCGGCGGCTCAGCTTGTCGCTCGTGCGGCACTCGAAGCCGACGTTGGCGCATTGCGAGCAGCAGGGCCGGATGCCGTCGCAGCGGATCTTCTTGCTGCGGCAGCGATCGCAGGCCTGGGCGATGCGGCTCTGGGAGCTGGTGCCCACCTTGATGACCTTCATGGGTAGAATGCCCGGCATGGTGGCGGTGGGGGACGGGGTCGGCCGGGGCAAGAGAAAAGGGGTTGCCGCAAAGAGAGGGAGTGGGAGGGGGAGAAAGGGAGGAGGAGAAGGGGAGGAGGAGAAGGGGAGGAGGAGAAGGGGAGGAGGAGAAGGGGAGGAGGAGAAGGGAAGGACAAGGGAAGGAGGAGAAGAGGAGGAAATGAGGTCGAGGAGGAGGTGGAGGAGAAGGAGAGGAGGAGAGGAGAGGAGGAAGAAGAGGTGGAAGAAGAGGTGAAAGAGAGAAAGACGACGACGGTAAATCGACAAAGGGAAAGATGGAGGACGGCGGCGGCGGCGACGACGACGACGACGACGACGACAAGGAGGCTGCGGCGTCTATCGCAGGTGTCGATCCGAGATTAGCAGCCAGTCGGTGAGCCTTTGTTTGGCTTCGGCAAGCGCGGGGGCGGCCGTTCTTCGAGAAAATAGATTTTCTACTTGGCCGAGCAGGGCGCTGTGCTAATTAGAGATTGCCGTCGCAGGTTCCAGCCTATCTCCACTGAATCCAGACTTTTCTATCCACCAGGGTCGAGCCGACCGTCGGCATTGAGTCAGAGCGGCGACTACGGCGGGTTGAGCCAGTATGTAAGTCGACGGCCGAGAGGCGGTTTGGCGGTGCAAAGAACGTTTGTTCCCGCGTGCAAGGCGAAACGTGTGCGGCCAAGAGCCGAGTGGCAAAGAGGGCCGTCCCAACAGTGGGAGGTCGGAGGAAAGGCGGCGATAGTGCCTGGAATGGCGAAAAAATGGTGCAATCAGCAACCCGAGAGACGCCCGAGGCGTTGCCGGCGCAGCACAAGGGTCGATATCCGGGGGCCTCGAGGGCAGAGCAGCGCGTTGTAAGAAAGCGGAGGACGTGAGAAGGCGGAAGACGTAAGAAAGTGGAGGACAGCTGTTGTGAGAAAGCGGACAGTTGTTGCAAAAAAGAGAAAAAGCGGAGGATGTGGGGATGGGCAAAGACGGAAGAAGACGCGTACAGAGATAAATGTACGAGTATGCTTATCACGAGCAGCGGCAAGAACGATCAACGGGGCGAGTCGGACAGGAAGGGAAGGGGCGTGCGCCTTCGGGTGGGCAATGGTGTGGAGGGCCTGCCCGTTCTGCAGTCTTTTTGCGGAGAAATTCGGCGGGGGAGGGGCCCCGGGTGGTTTCCTGTTTTCCTTGGCGCCTTGGCCAGCGATCACCAACGCGAAGCAGTCTTCGGCCGAATGGTCCTCTCTGCCTGGAACATCAGGTAGACCACCGCCAGGAGTCAGCAAGCAAGGCGAGACCTCGAGCACGGGGTCAGAGGCCCGCAGGCCACTTTCTGCCCCTTCTTCGCCCGCAAAGCGTCGCTAGGCCCAGCCAAGCAAGTCCAGCCCAGAGCCAGCTTCTCATGGGTTACCCAAAACAGCATCTTTGCCATCCCAGTGCTCCCCGGGCGAGACCCCAGGCGAGACGGGACGAGTCCTACGCAGGCACGCGGCTCTCGTCAAGACGAACTCGGCGGCTCATCGTCATCTAAGCGGGTGGTCTGAGA
Source organism: Graphilbum cf. rectangulosporium (assembly GCA_019925645.1). Lineage (NCBI taxonomy): Eukaryota > Fungi > Ascomycota > Sordariomycetes > Ophiostomatales > Ophiostomataceae > Graphilbum > Graphilbum cf. rectangulosporium. The sequence goes on from JADHKI010000009.1 coordinate 176,561, forward strand.
AAAACGCCCAATGGGACGACACCAAAGCAGTCACGGGAGGACTCGGAGCGGCCATGGAATAGAGGCGGTAGCCTTGGCAAAGGACTTCTTTGCTCCACTTGGCTGTGTGTCTCCAGGAAACTGCCTCGAAAGGGATACGCGGATGGCAGCACGGCAGGTCAGGAGACACGGGAAAAAAAGAAAAAAAAAAAAAGGCTGTTCTCCCACGGGGAACCCCAGACCCATGGACCCAGCCTGGGGGTCGCGGGGCAAAAAGCAAACAGCCTGCATGCTTCTTGGGGCGCGCCCGTTGCGATGCTGTTGTCGAATGATTTCTCGTTTCATACTTCAAGAGCTTCTTGGGACTGGCGCTTGGGCCTTTCTTTGTAAAGGGTACCTTAGTATGCTTATTTTCCCGAGTACGAAGCACGTATTTATATACATCACTATGGAGCAGGAGTACGGAGCAAGATAGAAAAGGGAGGGTGGGATGGGGGATGGAGCGGAGCCGACGTGGTCCCAGCATAATGGCATGATGGCTGCTCGCATTCGCGGGGACTAAGGAGGCCTAGACGTCTCCGCTTCTTTCTAGGCTTTGAATAGTGTCTTGATGCGCTTCGGAATTTTGCCCACTTGGCTGCCTCAGGGTCCTCGTGACTCGGCTTTGGCGTTACTGCGGTTCCGCAAAGCATCAAACTCGTCGACCTTGGGGGTCCAGTATTGCGCAGATCCGAGCGGAGAGCTGCAAGGTGTTGCCAAGCTTTGGACGAAACCTCCGGCTGCGGCTGGGGGTGCTTTCAATCATTTCTGCTGCAAGCACCTTGTCCGAGAAATCGTTTCAGATAAGCCGGGACCGAGTAGGATCTCCATGTCAGGATCAGCCGCCCCTCGTAAATCAGTATTCTAAATCGACACCCGGAGTAGATCACAGCGAGACGGTCGTAGGCAAGCACCATGGCCGTGTTTCGCCATTGTTGCTTTTGAGTCAAGTTTGATTATTGATGCTTGTTTCTATCCCTTTTTTTTGCACACTGGGCTTTAGCTAAAGTCGTCATCCGTCGTGGCCTCATCGGCTTCTCTGCCACCTGGCGACTCTTCTGTGGCTGCTTCGGGCTCTGGCGGTGCTCTCAGACCGAGAAAGGCCACTACGGCCTCGTCCTGAAGCAGATCTGCTTGCTACATTTTGTACGTCAGCACCTGTGATACTAAAGTCCTGCCCGAGGAAAGACAACCGACTTCAGGGAAGCCAGAGCCTCTGGAAAAAGTGACGGTTTGGACCTGACTTACCTCGGCGGTGAGCGACTCCAGAGCACAGGTAACAATCTCCGTCTCGATGCCCCGGAGGAGGTTGACTTGTTCGGCCACCTCGACGCGGATGCCGTCGTCCTCGCCGTCCTTGGTGGCTCCCTGCAGGCCCGCAGCAGCCGCGGCCTGCATGCGTTCCAGCCTCACCTCCAAGGCCTCGATCAGCACGGTCACAACGCGCAGCTGAAAGACGGCGGCCAGCTCGTGCTTGGCCGTGAGGCTGGCGAACTCGTGGACTGATTCGGTCACATCCACTCCCTGCCAGAAGACGCGTAGTTCCACGCTGTCGCCGTCGTCGTCGCCGTCGCCGTCGCCGTCGCCGTCGCTCTCGCCACCGTTTCCGCTCTCCTTGGCCTGGACGCTTTGCCGCAGGCGAAATTCGAGGCCGTCTTCCTCGTTCACACACATGAGGTAGGCAAAGGGGCACGACCAACGAGCCGAGTAGGCGGCACTGCCGGGGTCCAGCAGGCGCTCCACCTTGAGCCGTATCGGCACGGCATTGCCAAACGCGTGCCGCTTGGCTTGCATGAGGGGGTCGTCCCGGGGCAGCCGGAGCGGGACCTCTACTTTCTCCAGGCTGGATAGGGGGTCGATGAAGCCGTAGCTGTACAGCATTTCCGCGGCGGATTTGGAGTAGCTGCCGCTCTTATGGTCGCTGCTGCCTCCACCGCCGCTGTAGTTGATGGTAATCTCCTCGCCCGCGACGACCTGCGCCTGTGGCCGCGCGAGAAGCACCACGCGGTCACAGTCGTTCTCGCCCGCGTCCCTGTGCTGGCTCGAGCGTACCGGGAGCTCGTCGTAGTAGGCATTGGGCGAGGCGCTGTGGTTTGCCATGTCGATGCAGGGCACAATGGCAGCGCCCAGAGTCGGCAGCTCCAGACACCGCGAGCGGTACCATGCGTCGGCGAGATACCAGTGGCGCAGCTGCGGCGCCGAGAGAGACTCCCATAGCGAGCTTTTCCAGTAGGGAATGGCGGACGACTGCTCGAGCAGGCGGTCAAACTCTCGCTCCAGCTCTGTGACCTTTTGCTCGACGGCTTCCTACGCGAGAGGTAAGAGCAAGAACCAATTGCCACCAAGAATGAGAGAGAGAGAGAGAGTGAGAAAGAGAGAGAGAGAAAGTGGGAACTGGGGAGGTACCTCTATAGATGTGCCCTGGAGCAGTAACCGTTCAGAGTCGGGCCACAGGGTCGGCGTGGGTATATCGTCGGGCAGGAACTTGACATATTCCGTCCAGGCGGTAGACGGCGCCACAGGCTTCTCCCCGGCTTCTCTCTGCATGCCAACCACCAGTTGCACTAGCAGAAACAAAACGATCTGCTCCCGGGCCGTCTGGAGAAACAATTAGTCGCGATCGAAAGCAGGGCCAGAAAAAAGCGAAAGGCGCACAGCGTAGCGCATCTTATCGACCAGCTGGGCAACGTTGGCGTCTTCTTTGGCATACTGCAAGACGGCCTCGGCATTCAGCACGAGGTCCCGGGGTACCGTGATCAGAGGCTCCGGGCCGTTCTCCGCTTGGCCGGGCAGAGACGAGTTTCGGCCGGCCACGACGCCGCTGCCTTTGCCAGCAATGTCCATGGTCCTGCTCTCGGTGCTGACGCCATTGAGCCTCTGCCAAGCCGGCAGCAGCGTCAGGGGGAGCTGGGGCCGGGCCATTTGTCCCAGAGGTAGTATTTTAAGCAGGATTAAAGCAGGATTGAATTGGGCGTCTTTCAAAGGGGGGCCGTCGTCGTTGATGGAGAAAAGCACAGAAGCTAGGGTGGGTCTGGCGACTGATGGGTAGCGGTTTCCCTTGCAAAACCATGCGGTAGCGGGGTAGTGACTGCTGCGCTGCCCGAGATAAGGGCGATCTGCCGTGCCGATTTGGGAGACGGGGGAGAAAAAAATCCACGTCGTAATACTTTTACACTCGCCTACCGTCCACCATCTCCCCCAAGAGATCCCGCGCTCTCTCTCTCGTCGCCATGCCTCGCGACCCGCTGATCGGGCTTGTGGGCAAGCCGAGCGCCGGCAAGTCGAGCATGCTCAACTCGTTGACGGACGCCTCGTCCAAAGTCGGTTTGTAGCTTCTCTCCTTGTGATTTTTGGGGGGGGGGAAGGGGAAGGGGAAGGAGAAAGGGAAGGGGAAGGGGAAGGGGAAGGGGGAAAAGGCTCTCTCATTCTGACGTGCACAGGGAACTTTCCGTAAGGCGTTCATGTGCTGCAGGCTCCTGCTCTCGCGCTGTGTGCCTCTAACGTTGTCACGCCAGGTTCACGACGATCGATCCGCAGCGCGCGATCGGGTATCTGCAGGTGGACTGCGCGTGTGCGCGGTACGGGGCTTCGGAGCGCTGCAAGCCCAACTACGGGTCCTGCGTGGACGGGCGGCGGTCGGTGCCGATTGAGCTGCTGGACGTGGCCGGGCTGGTGCCGGGGGCGCACCAGGGCAAAGGGCTGGGCAACCGCTTCCTGGACGACCTGCGGCACGCCGACGCGCTGATCCACGTGGTGGACGTCAGCGGCACGACGGACGCCGAGGGCAAGAACACGCGCGGCTACGACCCCTCGGTGGACATTGCCTGGCTGCGGTCGGAAATTGTGCAGTGGATCAAGGGCAACCTGATGGAGCGGTGGCCGAGCATCCGGCGGCGGCACGTGGCGTCCAAGGCCACGGCGATCGAGACGATGCAGGCACAGCTGTCGGGCTACGGCAGCACGGCCAAGCTCATGGCGCGCACGCTGGACCGGCTGGCGCTGCACGAGCCGCTGGAGGCGTGGGACGAGGCCACGCTGGACCGCGTGGTCAACGCCTTTACCGACGACAAGTTCCCCACCGTCATTGCGCTCAACAAGATCGACCACCCCGACGCCGACCGCAACATTGCCAAGATCACCAAGGCGTCCAGCGAGCTGGCCAGCCGCGTCGTGCTGTGCTCGGCCGTATCCGAGATCTTTCTGCGCAAGATGGCCAAGCAGGGCTACGTGCGCTACGTCGAGGGCGGCGAGTTTGTCGACACGCGCGAGGACCTGGTTGCCGACGGCGACCCCGACGGCGGCGGCCTCCGCGAGCTCGACGACAAGAACGCGCGGCGCATCAACAACCTGCGCGACATGGTGCTCTACCGCTTCGGCTCCACCGGCGTCGTCCAGGCGCTCTCCAAGGCCGCCGAGGTGCTCGGGCTCATCCCCGTCTTCCCCGTGCGCAGCATCTCCGGCCTCTCGACCCCGGCCGGGTCCCTGTCGACGGGCGAGGCTGCCAAGGCGCTCTTCCGCGACTGCGTGCTCGTCAAGCGCGGCAGCACCGTGGCCGAGGTGGCGCGCAAGTGCATGGGCGACGCGCCCATTGCCTATGTCGAGGGTGCCGCCGGGACTCGCGTGTCTGAAGACGACACGGTGGATGTGGGCAAGAACGACGTGCGTCCTGGCCCGCTTCTACACGCTTTTCTTCCATCTCTTTTCTCTCTTTCTACTCTTTTCTCTCTCTATTCTCTTTTCTCTCTTTCCACCTCTTTTCTTTACTTTTGTTCTCTTTTTCTTCCTTCCATTCTCTTTATACACGACCGAAATCTCTTCTAACCCTGCATAGGTCCTACATTTCAAAGTCGGCCGCGCTTAAACGCCAGATTCGTTCTCGAGCGCCAAAAGCGCCACGGGACCCCTACACCGGCACGCCGCTCGGTGCCTTGCACCTCCCGCGCCCCAAAGGACGGCCGTGCGAATAAACGGCTTCCGGAAAGCAGCCGTGCCGGGGTGCAAGGAAGGGTACCCGAAAATTCATGTTTGCCTACGGGCACAACGACAGTCTGAAGTGGTTGGCTGCAGCTGAGATTGCCGCCTTTACCACGCATTACGGGAGAATACTAGCCTGGAATCCGGCCAGACACCCGAGCACGAATCTACATCTTGCTTCCTTGTGTTGGGCAACACGAGCAGCTGCGCAGCTCACGGCGCAGCCGGCGATAGCGATCGGCTGATCAGCACTGATCTTGGCGCGTTTCCGACGATTCCGGGCACCGCTAATCAACCTATGACGGCAGAGTCCGAGACCCGAGCATAGAGAGCTTTGGATTTTCTTGAATATATTTCTTTTCTTTAATGGGGAATGTCAAAAAGCAATGCAACCAATTAAAAAAAGTTGGGCAATGCATAGCCCGCTGCTGGCTTTCCATCTTCACTGGCTATGCGCCGGGCGACAAGCGCTGAAGCTCCCTGCAACAAGCGCTAAAGACCCCCCCATGTGCTTCCCGAGAGCGTTGTTGCGTAGAAACCACCGAAAAGAAAAAAGGTGTTCGCCACAGGAGACGAACGGGTATGTAAAACACTGGAGAAGTCTAGCACGGGAAAAGGCGCAGACGGGAAGCCGGACGAGAACGCGACCGAACAGGAGTCGAGAGGCTGGAGTCGGCAGCGCGAAGAGAGAAAAAGGCGCAAACGAGAAAAAAAAAAGGCTGGCAACTCGCGGAGCCATCGAGATGCACGAAGCTCATTTCGTCATAGCGGCGGTCGGGTTTTTGGCCTTGGCGGTCACAATCAACAGACAGGGATGCGGCGCAGAGCCCTGGCGAGCGCTACCTCGCTGCTAAGCGCCCTGGACCGCCGCCGCCGCCGCCCTATTCCCCCCCCCCCATTTAGCTCCGCTGTTTCCGGGCTCTCCGTTCAGCTCTCCCAACCCCCCCTCTGCCGGGTCATTGTCGCCCTCCGTCCGTCCACAGGAAAGGAAGCTTCCATGTTTAGTACTTGAGGATAATGTACAGGGCGTGGATGATGCCGGGTATGTAGCCTGGGGCGCGGTTAGTCAAAAGGTGGAATGGCAAAGCCATGCGTGGAAAAAGAGCGGCATACCCAGAATCGTCAGCAGGATGTTGATCAGCAGGTCGGCGCCGCAGCCGCGCTCGAGGAAGACACCCAGCGGCGGCAGGATGACGGCCAGGATGATCTTGAGGATGTCGCTGCAGAGGCGCGTTAGCAATGCGGGCAGAGCGTCGTCGGACCAAAAAGAGCCTGAACATGCAGCTTACCTTCCGGTGAAGGCCATGGTGACGGATTGGTGTAGAGAAGAGCTTTGAAAGCAACGAAGCGAGGGTGTTTGTGTGTGTGTGTGTGTGTGTGTGTGTGTGTGAGGCGAGAGAGCGAGATAAATATTCCGTCTGTTTACAGAGTTGGGTGAAATAGTATACAAAGCATCTTACAGCGAGGGAGGCCGCGAGAGGCCTTATATATATAGGGCGCAGCCCGGGGGGGGGGGGTAGGGGGGTGGCCCGGCTGTCCCATGCACATGGGCCCGTAAGCCTATATCAATGACACAAAGCGATAGAGTACTTGCCGCATGGCGTGTGTTGCTCGTTGATGGGTGGCCTCCAGGTCGATTGGCCGGGCTTGGCTTGGACGACTCGTGCGTCATCAGACAGTGACCGCGGTGGGACCGACCCACTTTAGCTCTGGGTGCTTGAAAATACGGAGTAAAATACGCCTTTTCGCTCGCTACGAGTCCCGTCTACCGTCTTCCGCCCTCGTCCATCTCGCCTGGAGTGGATCGGTAGCGGTAGCGGTCTGGGGGGGGGTTGCCACGGCTTCCTTGACCGCATTCCTGTGGGTGTCCCCCCTGGACTCCATATGTGAATCGTACGCCCTGCGCCGTTTGCGACCGCCTCTCGCCAAAAGGTTTCCTTCCACCGCCTGCTGCTGTGCAAGGCTTTTGGTGGAACGGAATACCTGTGCCATCTTCTCTCTCCGCTGAAGCCGCAGGTCTTCCGTCGCGCTCTCGTGACCTGGCACAGCCCAACGCTCCGCCACCAGGGGGGTGGTGCTTTGCCGTGGTGACTGGCGGCAGTTTGTTTATTACCTGTGCTTTTGATGGCGGGCCCCACACGGCGCAGCTACCAATGCGTTCTCTGGCTGCCTTACGGGTGGGCTCTAACGAACAAGTAAACGGTGAGCTTACTACGTGATGCGGAGCGGTGGAAAGCTGTCTTGGATTAGTAACAGCAAGCTACTGCTCGGAAGTACACGGTCCTCCTTCCTTTGCGCTGTGAAAAGTACACGAACCCCTTCCTTTGCGCTGTGAAAAGTAAACGAACCTCCTTCGTTTACGGCGCATTGCTTTTCTCGCAGTGGCTGCCGTTTCTTGCCACTGCGCTGACGGTTCGGCTGCCGCTCTGGACACTACGTCATTGTGGCTAAAGCCTCCCTTGTTATGCCGTTCGGATAAACCGACAGAGTTTACCGAGTACTCAGTAAGATACAGGCTGCTTAGTCATCTATCGCGATAAGCCAGTCGTCGCGAGACGCAGGAACGATGATCCGCCGTGCCCTAGAATATGGGGGGGTCTGTGGGAACGTGCCCAAAATTTGTGTGAAAGCGGGGCTCTTTTCTTGAAGCTTTTTTTTTTTTTTTATAGACCGGCGCGACATCACGAAACCCCCATCTCCTCAGTATCTGCACCTCGAGCAAACGCAGGATTCGACCTCTTTGCGTACAATCCCAAAATCTTTTCCCCGTCAATCCACTCTCTCGTCTAGTCCATCGAAATGGCCCCTTCAGCAGTATGTATGCTCCGGTGATTGAGGAAAAAGAAGAAGAAAGAAAAAAAGGAAAAAAGAGAGATCCAATGCTTTGCTGGTCTGGCTTGGTTTCCCATTTCCTCTTCCGAGTGGGAGAGGAAGAAAAAGAAGAATAAGGAATTTCCTCGCCATGAAGCAGTAGGCTAAAGATTTTCTTTTTTCCCCTCTTGCAGAAGAAGTCTGGCAAGTCTGCCAAGGTGACGAAGAAGTTCGTCATCAACGCCTCGCAGCCGGCCAACGACAAGATCTTTGATGTGTCGGCGTTTGAGAAGTACCTCAACGAGCGCATCAAGGTCGAGGGCCGCGTCGGCAACCTGGGCGACACCATTGTCATCTCCCAGAGCGGCGATGGCAAGATTGAGATTGTCGCCCACAACGACCTGTCCGGCCGCTACCTCAAGTACCTGTACGTTGTCTCTCTCCAGTGCCATGTTTTTACATCTGTGCACGACACGAGTCGCTGACGGTTCCAGGACCAAGAAGTTCCTCAAGAAGATGCAGCTGCGTGACTGGCTGCGCGTCGTGTCCACCTCCAAGGGTGTGTACGAGCTCAAGTTCTTCAACGTGGTCAACGACGAGGAGGCCGAGGACGACGAGTAAAGGGTGTCTAGATAGGGCAAAGGAAACGGGCATTTGGGGATCGTGCCGCAAAAATAAAGGCACGGTCATGGGACAAGGAGTTCCAGGGGGACCGACGGTCCTGATTTGGACTGTCTCATACATGGCTCTGCTAGATGGGAGAATATGGGAGAATAAAAATAAAAAGTCCAATCGTGGTCTATCTGTGCCCATTGCTTTTGTCTAAATCATACGTTGCATAAACTCGTGCCCGATTCCCTAGGGCAGCGTGCGCATGGCGGCCTCAAAGGCGACGAGGGCCATGGCGTTGGCCGGGAAGGCGCGCAGAAAGCTGGGCACGAAGCCGCGCCAGAAGCCGCGGGGCCCGGCCTCGCGGTAGACGGCACGGGCGGCGTCGCGCCAGCGGGGGAAGCGCGGGGTGCCGTCGCGCAGGCCGCCGCCGAGGGGGTCGGTCATGATGCGCTGCTTGACGACGTCGCTGGGGTAGGCGACGATCCAGAAGACCTGGGCGGACAGGCCGCCGGCCCAGAAGTTGACGAGGGCGGCGGGCAGCTGGGTGTGGGCGTGCAGGGCGCGCGAGAAGAGGTCGTAGCTGCTCCACCAGAAGAAGAAGGAGGAGCGGAAGATGAGGGTGGCGGCCAGGCCGTGGTAGATGCCGCGGGCGAGGCCGTGGTGGCGGTAGATCTTGGCGGCGCAGTCGAGCGGCCCGTGGTAGAGGCGGTCGGCCTTGGCGGCGGCGTACTGCACCTGCAGGCGCGCCTTGATGTGCTCAAACGGCGCGGCCACGAAGCTGACGGTGGCGCCGGCGAGGACGCCCGCGATGCCGTGGCCGTACGTCGGCAGCGCCGGGCCGGCGGCGACGGCCGACGACCCGGCGCCCGACCCGGCGCCCGACCCCGACCCAAACACGTGCTGGCTCAGCAGCTTCTTGTAGGCCGTCAGGCTGCCGAGCATGATGCTGTCCATAAACATCCAGCCGACCAGCGGCGGCGTGGCGCCCTTGTAGAGCGCGCGCACGCCCTCGTTGCGCACCGTGGACACCAGGCAGGCCAGCGGGCCGGCGAAGCGGTCGGCCGACGTCGTCTGCATGCGCACCTTGATCGTGTCAAACGGGTGGCCCACTGCACGGGCAGGTCAGCCCACCGCAAAAGAAGAAAAAAAAGAAAAGAGAGGGAAAAAGAAAAAAGAAGAGGGAAAAAAGAAAAAAGAAAAGAAAAAAACACATGACACAACAAACGCACACAATGGCGCAAAGAGACGCACCCGCGAGCTTGGTTACGCCGGAGAAGATGCCGGCCACAAAGCCTTTGTAGTGGCTTGACGACGGCGCGGCCGGCGCCGCGGCCGTGGCTGCTGCGGCCGTCGCCATGGTCCGAGAAAAGCGAGAGAGAGAGGGAGACACGGGTTTGTTCCGGAACGTAAAGCTTGCGCCTTCCCCGGCCGTCGCAGGTCGCGCTTGCCTGCTTTTATGTGCTCCTGCGCCAGTGTATTTAGACCAGAGGTGGCGCCGGGGTGCACTTAGAGCCCCCGGCTGAAAAGGCGCTAGGGCTTACTCCGCATTACCGGGAAAGAGCAAGAAAAATGAACGAGCTGTTGCTGCATTTTCGCGCTATCTATGATGCTCTGCTTGCGTGTCTTTGCGTCTCCTACGCACGTCCTCCGTGATGCCCTCCCCTACCATTTTCTGTGATCCCTCCCCCTACTATCGTCTGTGATGCCGTCCCTCCCCTACCATTGTCCCCCCTACCATCGTCCCCTTACCATCGTCCCCCTACCATCCGTCTGTGATGCCCTGGGCCTTTTCGGCGGCCTTGCGGTCGCGGTTGGCGTCCAGCCACCAGCGCAGGGTCTCGTCGTCGGGCTCGGCGTCGGGCGGCAGCTCCCAGGGGTTCGGGGTCAGGATGTAGTGGACGTTCTTGACCTGGTCGTCGCGCCAGATGGCGTCGTGGACGCCGGGCCAGCGCAGGGTCTTGAGCGCGTTGTAGACGTAGGGCAGCGAGACCCAGCGGCCGGGGAAGAGGCTGGACAGCAGGCTCTGGTCGGCAAAGTCGAGGTCGGCGGCGTGGGCGTCCATGTAGGCGACGATGCGGTCAAAAAGGGCCTGCGAGGGCACGACGACCTGCAGGCCGCCGTTGACGAGGTCGAGGCCCAAGGGGTGGTCGGCGGTGCCAGCAGCGGCGGTGCCGGCGCCGGCGCCGGCTTCGGCTTCGGCTTCGGCTTCAGCTTTGGCTTTGGCTTTGGCGTCGGCGTGCGCCGCGGGCCCCCGGACCTGGGCGGCGTCCGGGTCGGCGTGCTGCAGGGTAAAGGCGCAGTTGGCAGGCACCCAGTCGCGCGGGTAGTGCGGCTTGCGCAGCGGGTTGCAGATGCAGGCGTGGCCGGCGGCAAAGACGCGGGTGCTGTCCGGGTGCGGCGGCAGCTGGGCGGCCAGGTCGGGGGCGTCGAGCGGCAGCGTCATGAGCTCGTCCATGTTGCGGCGCACGAGCATGTCGCAGTCGAGCTGGACGATGCGCGCATACTGGGTCAGGCCGAACGGCGTCAGCTTGCTCCAGCAGTCGTAGAAGCGCGGGTCGGCGCTGTAGTCGCGCGACGAGTGCGACGGCAGCAGGTAGGCGATGCGCTGCGCCGGGATGCCGCGCGCTGCCAGCGCCTGCCGCCCGGCCTCGCCAAAGGTGTCCGTGTAGAGCGCGACGAGCGGGTATGCCGACTGCACGCGCTTGAGCGAATAGTCCAGCGTCAGCAGTCCCGGCAGGTAGTCCAGATTGGTGATCAGCGTAGTCCAGACTGGAGCCCTGTCAGCACCTTAATTTTTTTCGCAATTGTGGGGAACAATGCGATGCAACATGGACGACGACGACGACGACGACGACGACGACGACGACGACGACGTCGACGCACAGCAGGCCCGGGCCGTGGCAAGCCCGGTCCTTTCAAACACACCTTTGTCAGAGTCGATGGCCCATTTGCCGTCGGACATGGTGGCGGCGGGCGGTCAAGGAGAAGGTAAAGACAAAAAGACAAATAGACGAAAAGGCGAAAGGTAAAAGGCAAAAGGCAAAAGGCAAACGGCAAACGGCAAAAGGCAAAAGGGGTAAGGCAAAAAACAAAAGGGCAAAAAAGACAAAATGGCAAGCAAGCCCAAGGCGATGCCGACTGACAGCAGCGAGGGGGAGTCAGGGTACTCGGAGAGGATGGCTGCAGTCTGGGTGCCAAGGGACTACTGCGTCTGGCGATGTTGGGAATGTAAACTTGGGCCTGCTAGGACACCCTGGCAGTTTTACAAGGCCATCCTCTACTTGCAAGGCATCCTTCGCTCTTTCCCTCGGGAAATCACGCTACAAGCCGATCGCCGGCCGATCGCGTCTAGCAGAGGCAGGCAGGGCCCAGCACAATGGGCAGGAACGAGGCCGCAAACAGCACGAGAAATACAAGTCCAGTTTGTAGTATGTAGCAAAATGTAGTCGTAACATGATTCTCGCTGTCAGTCTATCGAATCGGCCGCGCAAAAGACAGACGGAAAATGTGCGGCTATAGCCGTCCAGGGCCGGATTTGTATTTCTGACAGTTAGCGGGGAAGGAGCAACAAAGGGTAATATGGGAAGGAAGTAAAACAAATGAATGGGAAGGAAGCAAAAAGAAATAATGGAAGAAAAAAGAAATAAACAATGCGAAAAGACAACATAAAGACAAGAATGGAATAGACAAAGCACAATAAAGACAAGAATGAGAAGAAATACACAAAGAACACAGTATGAGAGAAAAACAGAACAAAAGACAAAAGAAGCAAAAAAACAAAAAAAAAACAAAAAAACAAAAAAACAAAAAAAAAACAAAAAAACAAAAAAAAAACAACACGACAAAAAAACAAAAAAACAAAACTCACATCCTCGGCCCGCCGCAGGTTCTGCGGATCCAGGCTGTTGGTCGCGCCCAGCAGCGTCTGGCCAATGGCCTTGGTGGCGCCAATGGCCGGCCGGAAGATAATGGTGGGCGCGTGCCGGATGACGGCCTGGGCGGCGCCGGCGGCGCTCGTGCTCTCGCGCACCTCGGCCGGCACGGCAATGATGGCGTCGCGAGCCACGTGCAGGTCGCGCGCCAGGCTGCTGTAGGCGTGCCGCAGCCCCTGCACCACGCCGGCCGGCTGGTTCGCGTACAGGCTGATCTGGACCTGCCGCCGCGGCTCGTCGTCGTCGCCGCCGCCGCCTCCGAGTCCGCCTCCGAGTCCGGCTCCGAGTCCGGGCCCGAACCCGGATCCGGCCATCCGATCCGCGCCCAGACCTCCTCCCCCCACGCCATCCACTGCTGCTCCCCCCCCTCCGCCTCCGCCTGCGCCTCCGCCTGCGCCCAACCCTCCTCCACCCATGCCTCCGCCTCCGCCCTCCATCATCTCCCCCCCGGCCCCCTTGCTGAGCAGCCCCTCGGCCCCCTGCAGGACATACTGCGTGCCGGTGGCGACCTTGGCGCCCAGCTTGACCAGCTCCGTGCCGGTGGAGCGGGCAAAGGCCATGGCGCCCTTGGAAATGGAGCGCACGATGCGGCCGTTGTGGCGGTACTCCTGGATGGGGATCTCGATGAGGTCGCGGAAGCCGCTGCCGACCGTGACCAGCGACCGCACCGGGGCCAGGCCCGCCAGCACGCCCGGCAGCTGGTGGCGCTTGATGTCGGGCATCCAGATGTCGTTGAGCATCTGCCCGAGCCGGTCAAAGCCCGAGACGCCGTAGATGATGGTGTGGCGCATGGTCATGCGCGCGCCCTCGAGGATCAGAAAGTTCATAAACTCCGTCGTGTGCCCGGACCGCAGCCCGGCGTAGTCGACGCGCTTCGGCTTGAAGTCCAGCTGCACCGGGATGTCGCGGATCTCGGCCCGCTGAATAAAGGGCACGTCGCCGGCCGCACCCGGAGCCGAACCCGGCCCCGCGCCCGGCCCGGCCGTGCCCCCCGCGTCGTCCTTGAACTCGAAAAAGCGCGTGATGAAATCCAGCGCGTCCTGGTCCACGTGCAGCCGCAGCGGCAGCACCGCCACCTTGAGCACCAGCTCCGTCGCCGCCAGCGCCGGCACCGGCCGCACCACCAGCACCTCGAGCCGCACCATGTCGCCGTCAATCGGCCGCTCGCCCGCGTCGCGGTCGTACGTGGCAAACTTCTTCCACGTCGACGTCGGCACGTGGTCGAACACGTCCAGGTCGCGCACCCGCACCTCCACCGCCGACTGCGTCTCGCCCGACCCGGCCGCAAACACCACCAGCTCTGCGCCCACCCCGCCCAGCTCAAACGTGATCTTGTGGTGCCGGCTCCGCTGCAGCCGCAGCCGCTTCGCCCGTGCCCGCGCTGCCGCCTGGTGCTGGTGGTGTGCGTGGTGGTGTGCGTGTTGCTGATGATGGTGTGCGTGGTGCCGGCTATGTCTCGACGACGACGCCCCCGTCACCGTCGTCGCGGCGATCGACTCGGAGTCGGCCGTCGTGTCGCCGTCGTTGTTCATGCCGCCGCCGCCGCCGCCGAGGTTCTGGTTGATGGCTTGTGCCAGGCTGCGCGGGTCGTGCGTCGCCGGGATGCCAATGTAGATGGAGTTGAACAAGAAATCGCCAATCACGTCGTCCTCCTCCTCGTCGTCCGCGTAGGGGTTGAACTGGTCGCTGCCCGGGCCGCCCGGCCGCCGCCGGCCGCGCGTGCGCCGCTCCAGCGCCTTGGCCTCCACCTCCTGCACCGTCTTGGCTATCGCGTCGCGCGTGTGTTGCCAGTCGTACCCGTCAAACAGGTTCCAGATAATGTGCACGTCCCGCACCCGCACCCGCAGCGGCGCCTTGACGGCTGCCGCCGCGCCGCGCGACGACCGGTCGTAGGCATTTTGCGCCGAGCTCCATCGGTGGGGGGCACTGCCGCCGCCGGTGTTGGTGCTGGTCTCTTCTGCCCTTGTTTCGGCTGGCGCCCCGAAAAAGTCGTTTTCAAATCCAATCTCCTCAATGGTGCCGAGGTTCCCGCCGACGCCACCGCCGCCGCCGCTGCCGCCGACCCCGCCCGTCGCCGTCCGGTCCGAAACGACAGACGACGTCGCGCTGAACAGCTTCTCGGCCACGGTGCCCTCGACCCCCGCTCGCCCGGTGGCCGGCGGCTGCGGCTCTCCCAGCACCGAGTCCAGCACCGAGTCGCCCATGGCCGACCCCAACATGTGCTCGTCGACGTCTTCGGCGAGAATCAGCTCGTCCTCATCCGGCGCCATCGACGGCAGCGACGACACCGAGTGCTCGCCCTCCTCGGCCGCGGCCGCCGAGAGCACATACGGGCTGTTCGACCCGGCCCCGAAAAAGTCGTCGTCGTACTCGGCGCCCAACCCGGACCCGGACCCGGTTCCGGCTCCGGCCCCGGCTCCGGCTCCGGTTCCGGCTCCAGTCCCGCCTTGTCCTTCTTCGCCGCTGCCGCCGCCGCCGTCCTCGAGCACAAAGTCGTCGTCAAAGTTGTACTGGCCCTCGGCCCGGCCAAACGCGTCAATCGCAATCGACGCCAGCAGGTCCTTGACCGGCATCACCTCCGTCTTGAACTTGACCTCCTTGCTCGGCGGCGTCGGCGGCTTTAGCGCGTTGGCCAGCCCGATCAGCGTCTGTGTCGAGTCCGCGCACGTCTCCAGCACCAAGAGATCGTCGCGCACCTCCAGCTCCACCAGCTGGCCGCCGCTGCCGCCGCCGTCCTCCTCATCTGCCGACACGTGCACCATCACCTTGGCCGACGAGATCTGGCACACGTCGACAAAGCCGCGCCCGCACAGACGGGCCACCATGTCTCCCGCCACGCCGGTGCCGCCGCCGGAAGACCGCCGCCGCGTGGATGTCTCCGCCAGGCTGCCCACGTCGTCAATCAGCAGCAGCGACATCTTGTTCAGATGCGCCACCGCGTCAACCGTCTCGCCCTGCGGCAGCACCACCTCGAGACGCGCATCCACCAGCACCACGTTGAGCTTCGACGGCAGCCCCAGCGGGTTCAGCCCGATCACGCAGTCGCGAAACGCAAGGTCCACCGTCGTCGGCTTCCGCCCGGCGAGTGCCGGCGAGAGCGGGGCGGCCGCTTTGTCTTTGCTCTGACCGCCGCTCCGGTGTTCGCCGCTCTGGTGTCCGCCGCTTGGATGGCCGCCACTCTGGTGTCTGCCGCTTGGATGACCGCCAAACCCTGCCAGGGCCGCGTGCGCGTGCTCGCCCAGGTTGGCCACCGACGCCGCCAGGCCGGCTTCAAAGTCCTGTGGCGTCGCATCCGCCGCCAGGCCCAACACCTCCATCACCGTGGGCACGCGGTACTCAAAGTTGAGCCCCCACATCTTGATCTTGATCACTGGCTCCAGGTCGTCGCCGATCACGCGCAGCATCAGCGCCGGCGAGAGTCCGCCGCCGCCGCCGCCGCCGCCGCCGCCGCCGCCGCCCGCAGGTCCTTTTTGGCCCGCCGGCACCGCCGACGATCCAATCAGCTCCTCCGTCTTGTTGCGCTGCACCGACAGCGTGCCGACTGCCACAGACACCAGCGACGGAAGCGTAATGTGCGCCGTCTCGCAGTCGGTCAGCGACGCCTCGATCACGCCGATCCTGCCGCCGCCGCCGCCGCCGCCGCCGCCGCCGCCGCCACCAATGCCGCCCAGGTCCGCCGACACCCGCAGCCGCCGCACCAAGCCCAGCGTCAGCAGCCCCGGCCGGTCGTCCTCGGGCAGGTACCGCGCCACCGTCGCCAGCCGCGCAATCTCCTCGCCCAGCCCCGGCAGGCACGCCAGCTGCGCCAGGTTCTGCCCCTGCACGTCCACCTCGTCCACCGTCAGCCGCAGCAGCGGCCCGCTCCGCCGCTGCCGCAGCAGCGTGTCCACCATGATCACGTCCTCGCGCTCGTCAAACTGCACCTTGGATGGCGTGATCAGCTCCAGCAGCCGCTCCAGGTCGCGGTCCTTGGGCACCCCCAGGAACTCGAGCCGCGTGTTGACCACGTCTGCCGTCACTGGCGCTGCTGTCGCCGTCGCCGCCGTCGCCGCCGTCGCCGCCGCTGCCGCCGCTGCCGCCGACGAACCCGACCGCAGGTACGGCCCGGCCAGGCGGATCCGCGTCACGCCCACGCCCACGCCCTCTTCCCGGCTGACGAGCTTCACCGCCGTCGTGTCCAGCGCCACGCTGCACTCCCGGCCCACCAGCTCCAGATGGACGCCGCCGATCCGCATGTCCACCTTGTTCTCCGCCGAGGCCGACTTGTCGTCCGGGCTGATTGGCGCCTCGAAGCGGACGCCGCGTGCCTTGCCCGTCGCCGCCGCCGCCGCCGCCGCCGGCCGAAGCCCTTGTGCCTTTGCTTTGGGCTGCACGCCCGCAGCAGCAGCAGCAGCAGCAGCAGCATCGCCAAACGCACCTGATCCCGTCCCGCCGCCACCACCGCTCTGAGACACGGACGCAGACGAGCCCATGCTGAGGAAGCTGCTCAAGCCGCCAAACCAGCTAAACGTCTCGTCCAGACGCGCCAGGTGGACCGCCACCCGCAGCGGGAGCGTGCTGATCTCACATCTTGTGCCCTCTGCCGTCTGCGCCATGCTGATGGACACGTCGTCGCCCGCCGGCGGAAAGGCGTCCCGGACGGACGCACGCATCTGGATGCGCCGGTCAAACGAGAGGATGTCGGCGTCAGCGTAGCCGAACCGGAACCGCTGCAGACGCAGCGACGTCTGCGTCGTCGCCGCCGACACCGAAGCCGTCACCACCAGGTTTTCGAGCACCGTCTGCAGCAAAACGTCCTGGCCTGGGCCGAAATGGACGGCGGCGGCGGCGGCGGCGGCGGCGGCGGCTGCTGCTGCCGCCTCTGTCGTCGCCGCCGCCGCTTTGGGCGACGAGCCGAAGAAGCGCTCGGCCGTGTCTGCCACGCCGACCAGCTTGTCGAGGAAGAGCAGCGAGATCTTTTCCGCGTGGAACCGGATGTCCGGCAGAGTCGAGGCCGAGGCCGCCGCTGCTGGCCCGCCGCCGCGGGCCGCTTTTCCTGATCTTGCCTTATCCGCCTTCCCCGTCTTTTCCGTCTTCTCTTCTCTCTTCTTTTGCTGCCGTTCCAGGCCCGTCTTGAGGCACCGCGTGAGCTCCGACACCACCACGGCCAGCAGAAAGCCAATCGACGCGTCGAAGCGCACCTCGACGGGCGCCAGCGTCACCTCGACCGACTTGTCCGCCCCGGCCTGCGGCGGCGGGGGAGGCTGGTTCGCATGCAGCCTCTGGCCGCCGGGCTGCAGGTAGCTGTCTTCAAGATAGTCTCGCACAGCAGGCGGGTCCCCGGGCGCCGAGACCGAGCCGGCCGTCGAGTAGATGGAAAAGGACCCTGGGAGGTGAGGCGCCACTGATCTGGACATGTGCTGGTGGTGGTGGTGGCTATGGTGGTGGCGCTGGCGCGGGCGCACATCAGGCCCGGGGCCAGGGCCGGGGCCGGGGCCGGAGCCATGTTGAGCTTGGGCGGCCGGCCCCGACATCTTGCTCTGGTCATGGCTCGATGGCACATAGATTGAAATGTATCTGAGCGACAGAATCTCCTTGACAAGCCGCGCGGGACCCCGCGGGGTGGCCGCTTCGTCTGGCTGCAGCCCGGCGTCTGCGTCTGCGTCTGCGTCTGCGTCTGTGTTTGTTTCTGCGTCTGCCTTTGGCTCTGTACTCGCGTCCTGGACGTCCCCTGGCGTGAGAGCAGCTGCATCGCCTCCCGCTCCCACCGGATGCGGCGCCTGGCTCTCAGCCGCAGGAGGGGGTGCTTGTGCCTCTGTATGAGTTTTTGCCACGATTCCCGCTTCTGCTTCAGGCTCAGCAGAAACGGCCAGGTAGGGGCGATGGTCGTATGGGCTGACACCACCACCGCCACCGTCGCCGTCGCCGTCGCCGTCGACGTCGCCAAAATGACTGTCGCCAGTGTCCCAGCTACCCGGCATGGCGCCAGGGGCTCGCATCCGCACCGAGTCGGCCTGCGAAAAGGCGCTCATGTACATGCTCTCTGCTTCTTCGTGGCTGTACAGATGCGACTGGGCCAGATCTTCGCCGGCCGGCTCGCCGGCCGGCAGCGGCTCCGGCCGCCCCGGCAGCCAAGTGCTAGGGTGCAAGCCCGGACCGTCAGCGCCGAGGCCGGCTAGGCCCAGCCCCGTAGCAAAGGTGCCGCCGTAGCTCCTGGAAGTGGCCGTGGCAGAAGCTGCTGTTCCTCCCGTGTGCCAGGACCCGCCGCCGCCGCCGCCGCCGCCGCCGCCGACGAGAGCCGACTGGGCCCCCCGATGCGCCGCGGCTGCCGGCGGTGGCGACGGCGAGGGAGAGATACCGCCGACAAAGGGCGGCAGAGTGGACGGCAGCGGAGCGGACATGTCGCCGTAGACAGACGCCCGCGGCGTTGAGTTTGGCGAGACGTCTGCCTCCACGTCATCAACGCCGGCCGCACGGGCGACGACAGGCGCTTGCTCACTCTCGTCGCCCGAAGACGCGCCGTCGAGCTCGTAGGGGATGTTGAAGGCATCCTCGCTGTCTTGCAGCGGGTAGCCTCCGTCGGCCTGGAGCAGCGCCGACGATGCCGACATGGGGGCGGCGCCGTCAAAGGCGTCTTCTTCGAGTCTTTTGCGAACGGACGAGGAGGAAGAAGAAGGTGAAGAAGAAGAGGAGGAGAGGGAGGAGGAGGAGGCGGAGGAGGATATTGGCGGTCTGGGCCCAGGGGCAAGCGGAGGCTGGACCACGGACGAGGCCACAGGCGACGAAGGACCCAGGGAGGACGGCATGGACGGCGAGCGAGCCAGGTTCGAGAACACGTTGGCCTCGGATACGATAAAGGCGCGCACGTTTTCCAGCGAAATGTGCCGCTTGCCCTCCTTGGGCACGATCTGGGGGCCGCCGCCGGAGAACTTGCTGTCGTTTCCGCCGTCGCCGTCGCCGTCGCCGCCTCGGCTGCCGCGCTCTTCTCCCTCGGCCGATGGCACGGGCTCCGTGTCCCATGGTGTCTCTGCCGCGGTGGTGACGCCTTCCATGTTTATGCGGGAGAGGGCCAGTTCAAAGGTGACTGATTCCTGGGAGGCGGCGGCGGCGGCGGCCGTCTCTGTCCCTGGCGTCGTTGCTGCCGCCGCCGCTGCTGCCGGCAGCGCATCCACGGCCACGTCGACTTCCAGCTGAAAGGTGACGCCTTCGATGCGGACCTGGACGCGATCGACGATACCCTGGAGGAAGCTGGCGAGGAAAGCCGGTAGGCTGAGGGCTTGTCCGGTGCCGAGGGTTTGCGAGGACGAGGAGTTGGTGTCGTCGTCGTCGTCGTCGTCGTCATCGGCGTCATCGTCGTCGGCCTCGAGGGCTTCGGCGGCCAGTGCCTGCTCGAGCGCCCTTTTCTCGCCAGAGGGCTGCTCTTGGAGAAAAGACTGAGCCAGATCGACCGCCGAGGGCACTACATCGGCACCGACATCGGCATCGTCATCGGCGTCGGCATCGGTCGCGTCCTCGCCGGCGGACCGGGCCCGTCGCCGCCTCCCTCCGGCGCCGTCTTCGGGAACGTCGTCCTCCTCCCTCGATACTTTTAACCGGATGTCGACGCCGGTGACGTGGATCTGGATAGGGCTGGCGTAAAAGTCGACGGGCAAGGTGACACGCAGCAGGGCGACCTTGGCCCGACGGAGGTGAAAGGTCGGGGGCAGCTGGAGCAGCTGCTGGAGAACCTGGACGGCCGAGAGTTAGAGCTGGCATCCGGGGGGGTAGCGCCGCTTCGTGACCCCTTCTCCCCCCACCCCCCCCCTTTGCTTACTTTGAGCTTCAGGCCGACATCGCGGAACTCGAGGACGGTGCGCATGCCCCAGGCCAGGTCAAGGTTGTCCAGGTCGAGCGTCTCGGCGTCGAGGACGTCGAAGCGGGCGAGGGCATAGCGCAGCAGCCGCTTGGGCATGCTGGAGTTGCGGAAGGACTCGAAGATGCCGGCCATGACGGTTGGATAAGGCCGGGGGATAGAGAGAGAGAGGCGGATGAGAAAGCTAGAAAGTGTCGACAGAAGATGAGACGGATGACGGCACCAAACGGAGGATGGAGGGCTGCAGCGGGGCGGCGGCACAGGTCATGGTCTGCGAGTCAGGCACGGGTGCGGCCGGCATGGCCTTGAAAAGGCAGACAGAAAAAGAGAGGAAAAAAAAAGAGAGAGAGAGAGAGAGAGAGCGAGACAAAGGGATCCCGTGTTGAGGCCGGGGCGTCGTTTGCTTGCTGGGTCTCGATGCTTGTCTCTGCCGACTTGCGGCACACGAAAAAAAGGGCCAAACAGCACAACACAGCACAGCGCAGCACAGCGAAAAAAGCAGGCAGAAACAGGCCAGGCGCAGATAAGAGAAACGGATTCGGGCGCACGCAGGCGGGCGGCTTGGCGTGGATGATAATGAAAGATGCCGAAATGGAGATGCTTTCGCCCAGAAGGCGCTCGCTCTGGCGAACTATGTATAAATTATGGGTACCTCTTGCCCCTACTGTGTGTCAAAACCGGCTGGGCCGCTATCACCACCCCGCCTGCAACCCAGTGAGCGCCCTGGTGGATCCCTCCTGCCTAGGCAGTTGCTCCTCCCCACGCGATAAGGACGATAAGGCCGGCAGTCACGCGCAGCACATTACGAGAATAAAGTATCTTGTAAGATACGAGTACATTCACGTGACCGACGCCCCGTATGCTGCGGCGATGCGCCGTCCGACGGCCTCGCCGCTCCAGTAGGCGCCCGTGGTCGTGCCCAGGGCCACAAAAGGCGCCGTGTGCTCGCCGGCGAGCCAGATGCCCCTCGCGGGCAGGCCCTCGCGCAAGGTCTGCACGTCGGCGTCGGCGGCCTGCAAGCCCACCTGGAAATTGGTGTAGCTGCCGTTGCCGGCCAGGTCGTCGTGCAGCCACTGGGAGGCCAGGCAGCCCGTCGGCTGGCAGTCGGGCGAGGCGGCGTCGTAGTGCGGCAGCCGTGCGTAGTAGGGGCGGAAGTAGGCGGCCAGAAAGGCCTCTTGCTGCTCGCGGCCGGCGTCGAGCTCGGCAGCACTGTCGCCGCCGCCGCCGCCACCGCCGCCGCCGCCGGGCTCCGTTTTCAGGGCAGCCAGCCGCCCGGTCAGGTCCTGCGACTGCTCGCCAAAGAGGTAGAAGAGAAGCGTGGCGTGGGCGGTGGCACCCGGCAGCGCGCTGAGGTCCACGGCTTGCATGGGCCCGGGGCGGTGAGGAGGAGGCTGGCCGGGCGACGCCAGCCAGTGGTAGAGGCCGGTGGCGGGTGCCTGGCCGTGGGTGCGCCAAAAGGCTGTGCGGAAGGAAACGTAGACCTTTTCGAGACAGCCGTAGCCCAGGGCGGCGATGGCGCTGCACAGCCGCGGCGGCAGCGGCGGCGCAAACGTGTCGGCGTGGTGCTTCTTCAGCCAGCCGAGCGGGGCCGTGAAGACGAGCTCGTCAAAGGTAAACGTGTCGCCGGTGCCGGTCGTCACGCGCACGCCTGGCGGCGAGGCGGGGCCGGCCCCGGCGACCTGTGGCTCGTTCCCGGCGACCTGTGGCTCGTTCCCGGCGACCTGTGGCTCGTTCCCGGCGGCCTGTGGCTCCTTCCCGGCGACCCCGGTGACGGTCTGGCCAAACAAAATGGCGGCGCCCTCCAGGACCGGCTGTGCCAGCTGGTCGAGAACGCTTGCGTAGGTGGAGGCGCAAAACAGGTTTTCTGTCCGTGTCAGCAAAAGAAGAAGAGAAGGATAGAAGAAGAGGAGAAGAGTCAAGAGAAAAGACGCACCGCCCTCGATGCACTGCTCGAGCCAAAAGAACTTGAGGCTCTGGCGGCGGACCGGGCTGCCGACAAAGGTGCCCCAGAACTCGGCCATCTGCAGCAGGCGGCGGCGGCGGGCGGCGGCGTCCGGCAGCGCATCGGGCACGTGCGCGGGCAGGCGGCGGACGAAAAAGTCGAGCAGGCTCTCGCCGGGGTCGATGTCGCTGCCGTGCCGGGCGGCGTGTGCAAAGGCCTCGTCGATCATGGTCCACATGCTGGTCAAGAGCTCCTGGCCGGTCTCGCGCGGCAGCGGCGCGCCGTGCTCGTCAAAGACGCCCGCGGCAGCGTCGGTGTCGGCATCGATATCGGCGGTCGCGGCGGCGGAGCCCGTGGCGGCTCGCACCAGGTCCAGGATCGGGTTGTCCTTGGTGCCGTGGATCCAGTTGGGGCCCATGTCGACCGGGCGGCCGCTGCCGGGCAGCCGCTGCTGGTGCATGCGGCCGCCCAGCCGCTGCCGGCCCTCGAGCACGGTCACGCGAAAGCCGTGACGCAGGAGCACGGCCGCACAGCGCAGGCCGGCCACGCCGCCGCCGACGATGCCGACGTGGGCCGCCATCGGGCCGCCGGGGCTCCGGCAGCGGCGCGGCGAGCTGCGGCCCGGAACAGCTCGGACAGCGTCGAGGTCTTGCTCCAGGCGCGAGGTGTTATCTCGTGAGCCCGGGACAGTGTGGCCGTCCATCTGGAAAGGGGGGGGGGGGCAGAGTACGGATAACGGATATGACATCAGGGAGGAATGTCTGGAGGTCGACTGCCGCTAACCACATTTGGATGACCGAGACCGTGGGGCGATATACTCTGTCAGTCGTCCCCTCAAGGCAGACTTGCGCAAGAGGCCAAGCCAAGGGCTCCGACCGAAAGCCTGCGTCCCTGCCTTCCTGGGCCATCGGTCTGGATGCTCTTTTCCCTCTCTCAGCCGCAGCAAGCCTGCAACGGTTCGGGCTGCTTACCGCGTGCGGAAGCAGTTCTGGCTCCAGGATGGCCACCTACGCATCTCCTATTGGTCTCGTTGCCCGACAAAGGCGCATGACGGAACGCCGAGGCAGACAGGACTGCCATTCGGCAGATACTGCACAGCGGAAAGATGTATTCGATACTTGTTTGCTGGCGCAGCGTAGTGGCTGCCACACTGCAGCCATGTACATAAGCACCCGCCGTGGCTCTTGTCTGGCTCTCTGCTCGGCTCGTCTGCTTGGCTGCATCGCTTGCAACGATTTTTCTGCTGATACCGTTTGCTCTGCCAGGATCCACGAGTCTCGCCATGGCCATCCTGACGTCGCTCGAGGTCGTGGACGAAGCCGCAGGGGAAAAGACGGATGCCACGGGGGAACAGCCATCCGGGAAGACGTCTGTGGAAACGGCGTCGCTGGCCGAGTCGATGGCGTACACGTCGCTGGACTCGCGGCGGCGGCGGCGGTCCTTTGCCAGCACGGACTTTCTCGTGGGCGACGGCGGCGGCGGCAGCGGCGGCAGCGGGGTGCTGCGCAAGGGGTTCCGGGCGTCGGTCAGCAGCCTGCGGCAGACGCTGGCGGCCACGATCATGCCGGAGCCGGAGGCGGCAGCGGGGCTGTCGCCGTCGCTGTCGCCGTCGCTGTCGCCGTCGCTGTCGCCGTCGCTGTCGCCGTCGCTGTCGCAGGCGCGGGCGCGCGAGCGGGTGCGAGTGGCCGAGGCCAAGGCGGCGGAGGCGGAGCGGCTGGTGGAGCGGATCAAGCGCGAGACGATGCGCGGCCCGTCGGAGACGGAGGCGGAGCTGCGGCTTCTGCAGTTCAAGTACGAGGCGATGAGGGCGGGCCTGGCGGCGCCGGCGCGGCCGTCGTCGTCGTCGTCGTCGTCGTCGTCGTCGTCGTCGTCGTCGTCGTCGGCGGCGGCGGCGTCGGCGCCGGCGGGCCTGTTCAAGACGGCGTGCGCGACGGACCTGCTCTTCTTGGTGGACGCGACCAGCTCAATGGGCCCGTACCTGGAGGCGGCGCGCAGGCAGGTCAAGAGCATCGTGCAGGACATCCACAGGTCCTTTCTGGGCGAGCAGGCGGAGGTGCGGGTGGGCGTGGTGGCGTACCGCGACCACGGCGAGGACAGGGCGGCCGGACAGCCGCAGCAGCCGCAGCACCTCGAGGTGCTCGACTTCACGACGGACCCGGGCCGGGTCTACGCCTTTCTCGACCGGCTCAAGGCGGCGGGCGGCGGCGACCCGGCCGAGGACGTGCTGGGGGCGCTGCAGGCGGCGCTGCAGGCGGCCTGGCGGCACCCCACGCGCTGCGTGATGCACATCTGCGACTCGCCGCCGCACGGGCGCCCGCTGCACGACATGCTGGACCGGTGCGACGACTATATCGAGCCGGGGACGGAGCCGCACGGCCTGACGCACGCGCCGCTGCTGGCGCGCATGGTGGCGCTGCGGCTCAACTACGTGCTGCTGCGCGCGACCGCCTTCACGGACCGCATGGCCTATGTGTTTCTGCAGGCGTATGCCGCCGCGGCGCCCGACGCGGCGCTGTACCGCCAGAACCGCTACTACGCCGAGGCCGCCGCGTTTGTCAAGAAGCGCGCCGCGGCGGCGCGCGGCGGTGGTGGTGATCCTGGCCCGGGTGCAGCGGACGAGTCCGCCCCGCCACCCGGCGGGCTGTACTTTGACGAGCTCGCGCTGGGCACGACGTACGACTCGCTGCGGCGCCTGGTGGTCCAGGGGGTGACGGCGTCCATGTCGCGCACGGCGGCGCGGCTGTCGGCGGCGTCCAACACGCGCACGCGGACGCGGTCGCGGTCGAGGTCGAAGCTGGCGTCGTCATCAACGGCAGCGAGGCCGGGCCGGCTGGCCGGCGTGTCCGAGTTTGACGAGGCCGAGCCCGGGTCCGAGCCCGGGTCCGGGTCCGAGTCCGGGTCCGAGTCCGAGTCCGGGCCCGAGCCCGAGTTTGAGACGACGCCGCCGCGCTGGGACGAGGCCGGCTGGCTGGACCAGACGCTGCGGGTCAAGGCCTTTTCGACCGACGTGGCCGGGGCGGCGGCGGCGGTAGATGGCTCCGGCGGCCTGCTGGACCGCATCATGGCGGCAGACGACAACATTCCCATCAGCACGACGGAGCTGACGATCCACCGGCGGAGTAAGGTGTTTGCGCAGGGGGCGATGCGGACGGCGGCGTATGCGCGCACGCACGAGTCGACGAACCCGCTCGTGGTCAAGGCCTTCCGGGCGGGCGGCAAGGGGCTGGCCGACATGGCCGAGGAGATGCGCGTGCAGGCGCTGTGCAAGGCGTTTGCGCTCGAGTTCAACGCGCTGGTGGCCGAGGAGCGCTACTCGCTCGACTTTACCGTGGTCACGTGCGTGCAGCCGTTGCCTACGGCGGCGGCGGCGGCGGCAGGCGCGACCGCGACCGCGACCCACGCCTGCCTGGCGCTGGAGCCGCTGCTGCAGGGCCGCTACGTCAAGTAAGAGCTTGGGACAAAAAGATCGCATAAAAAATACCTGCACCCCAGTAAATACGCTAATCTATATTTGAGCTAGCGTTGCTTTGTAATTTAAAGACTAGTCTGATTAAAGCTTAGTGCATAAATTCTGCCACGAATTAGTCATACGACGCGAATTTCGTAGCATCGCGCCTCTTTTCCTCTTTCCATCTCTCTTTTACCAGCCTACTAACCTACCTACCTTACCAGCTTGCCTGTTAGTTTCTGTTGTTCGTGAAAGCCAAAGAATGCTTGAAAAACTGGCGGCTGTAATAAAGAGCGGGGGTAAAGCGACGAGATATTAATCAGAAGGTTCGCGATAGTTGACATCTAAATTTCACCAAGGTCCGAAGGCGGTAAAGAAAATTGCACGTGATAGTTAAGCTAGTATATTTCTGTATTAGCGTATTTGCCGGGGTGCAGGTATTTTTTATGCGATCTTTTTGTCCCAAGCTCTTACAACAGCAATTGTGGCGGCGTGGCTGCCGCTGGCGACGGCGACGACGACGGCAGCAGCACGCACCAGGCGGCGCAGGCCTTTTCGCACTTTACCTTTGAGCGCTCGCAGGGCCGCTTCCTGATCAGCGACCTGCAGGGCGTCGGCGGCGTGCTGACCGACCCGGCCGTGCACACGCGCGATCCCGGCCGATTCGTGCTGACCGACACCAACCTCAACGAGGACGGCTTCAAGCTCTTTTTCGTCACGCACCGCTGCAACGCCGTCTGCGACCGCCTGCGCCTCGTCTCGCGCGGCAGCATGTTTGCCTCCAAGGACTTTTGCTTCCGCACCGACTGGTCGGGGCCGGGGCCGGGGTCGGGGTCGGGGTCGGGGTCGCGTTCGCGTTCCGGCTCCGGTTCCGGCTCTGGCTCCGGCGCCGGCGCCGGCGCCGTCGACATGCGCGTCTGCTGCGCCAACAAGCTCTGCGGCCGCATCATGCGCGCCGCCACCGCGCGGTCCACCGGCCCCGGCTTCTACTGGTGCGCCGCCTGCTGGCCGCAGCTGGCCGCCACCACCAGCAAGATGCTGTGCATCGCGCCCGGCGCCGGCGCGCACCACGAGTTTACCGTCTCGCGCTTCTTTTACGAGTCGCAGGGCCAGATCCTGCCGCGCCAGTGCCCGGACCACCGCAGGCTGGCGGCCCGCAAGGCCCCGGCGCGTTCCTTGTTCCGGCGCTAGAGTTGTGTCGGCGGTTGCGTCGGTGCGAGTATTTGTCTGTGTCGGTGCGGATTTCAGTGGTTGTCTGTGTCGGTGCGAGTATTCGGTGTTCGGTGCACGTCTTTCATGTCCTTCTGCCAGTGTGCAGATACCACTAAATTGTCTCCGTACTCGTCTCCACATTACCCCAGTGGCCCGCCTCTCCTCCCGCCAATCAGGGCGCCCCAATCTCCACCTGGGGTAAGCCGAGGCACGAGACGTCCATGTTTAAGAGCCATGTGCACCTCTGTCGTTTGTTGTTCTCTTGCTTTTGGTTTCTTACAAAACTCGACCTCTCGTCCTGGGCCGTCTCCAAGCTCTTCTTCTCGAATTGCCTCTGACACCGCTCCTCAGTCTCGGCCTCAGCCTTCTCCTCAGTCTTCTTCTTCTCCTCATCTCCTCCTCTCCTCTCCTCCTCTCCTCTCCTCCTCTCCTCTCCTCCTCTCCTCTCCTCCTCCCCTCTCCTCTCCTCTTCTCTCCTCCTCGCCGCCCCCATGGCCCTCAAAACGTACACCCGCGCCGAGGTGGCCGAGACGGCGGCCCAGCTCGCCGCAGACGGCACCGTGGCCGCAGACGACACGCGGCCGGTGCTCTTCATCATCGACACCGTCGTCTACGACGTCTCCGACTTTCTCGATGCCCACCCCGGCGGCGAGTTCGTGCTGCGCCAGGTCGCCGGCACCGACGCCACCGCCGCCTTCTACAACCTGCACCGCCAGGAGGCGCTCGACAAGTACGCCGCCGACCTGGCCGTCGGCACCATTGCCGGCGAGGCCCCGAGCATCGTCCACCGCCCGCCCGGCGAGCTCTCCACCGTGCCCTACGCCGAGCCGCTCTGGCTGACCCCGGCCTTTTGCGCCCCGCCCTACTACGGGCCCAGCCACCACCGCCTGCAGCGCGCCATGCGCCTCTTCACCGAGCGCTTCGTCACCCCCGAGGCCCTCGAGCTCGAGCGCTCCGGCGAGTACATCAGCCAGGCCCTGATCGACCGCATGGCCGCCGCCGGCATCCTGCACATGCGCCTCGGGCCGGGGCCGCACCTGCACGGCCGCGCCCTGCTGCCGCCCGCCTCTCTGGAGGCCGACGCCGCCGACGCCGCCGACGCCGCCGACGCCGCCGCCACCGCCGCCGCCGCCGCCGCCGACGGCCCCGCCATGGCCGACGGCCGCGACTTTGACGCCTTCCACGACCTCATCGTCGCCCAGGAGCTCGTGCGCCCGGCCGCCCGCGGCTTCCAGGACGGCAACCTGGCCGGCCTCGTCATCGGCCTCAGCGTCGTCCTGCACTACGCCAACGACGCCGCCCTGCGCGACCGCGTGCTCGCCGACTGCCTCTCCGGCCGCAAAAAGATCTGCCTCGCCATCACCGAAGCCTTTGCCGGCTCCGACGTCGCCCGCCTGCGCACCACCGCCGTCCGCGAGCCCGACGGCCGCCACTTTGTCATCAACGGCACCAAAAAGTGGATCACCAACGCCGTCTTCTGCGACTACTTTGTCGTCGCCTGCCAGACCGCCCACGGCCTCAGCGTCCTGCTCGTCGAGCGCGGGCCCGGCGTCGCCACCAAGCCCATCAAGACCAGCTACTCCGCCGCCGCCGGCACCACCTTTGTCACCTTTGACAACGTCCGCGTCCCGGCCTCCCACCTGCTCGGCCAGGAGAACAAGGGCATCTACGTCGTCCTCGCCAACTTTAACCACGAGCGCTGGACCATGGCCTGTGCGTTTTCTCTCTCTCTCTCTCTCTCTCTCTCTCTCTCTCTCTCTCCTGCATCTCATCATCTCTCTTTTCTCTCTCCTAACCTCCAGGCGCCGTCACCCGCTACGCCCGCCTCGTCGTCGAGGAGTGCCTCAAATGGGCCCATCAGCGCCAGGTCTTTGGCAAACGCCTCATCGACCAACCCGTCATCCGCCTCAAGTACGTCTCTCTCTCTTTCATCCTCATTCTCTCTCTCTCCCTCTCCCTCTACCCCCCTCTCCACCCCTTCTCGCCCTCTCCCCCCACCTCTCTCTCCCCCTGCTCACCCTCAGACTCGCCAAAATGATCGCCCTCGTCGAGTCCCACCAGTCCTGGCTCGAGTCCATCACCTACCAAATGTCCAAGCTGTCCCACGCCGACCAGGCCAAGCACCTCGGCGGTCCCATTGCCCTGCTCAAAATGAGCACCACCCGCATGGCCCACGAGGTCGCCGACGAGGCCGTCCAGATCTGGGGCGGCCGCGGCCTGACCCAGACCGGCATGGGCCGCGTCATTGAAAACTTCAACCGCACCTACAAGTTCGACGCTATCCTCGTGAGTCCTTGTCCTTCCTCCTCTGCCCTCCCGCAGTTGCTCCCCTGCCCTCTCGCAGTTGCTGCGGTTTCTTCTCCCCTTCTTCAGTCTTTCTAACCCCTCCCAGGGCGGCGCCGAGGAGGTACTGGGCGACTTGGGCGTGCGCCAGGCCATGAAGTTCATGCCCAAGGCCGTGCTGTAAAAGGATTTCGTGCTCGTCCTTGGAATCGCTTCCCGCAAGCAGACAACTCCAGTCATGGACGCTCACCTGCTCCCTGTACCATTAGTTATCATTCCCTGTCAATCTTCTTGGACACCATTGGCGACGATTCATGCAACTTGATCTACTATCTGATTTTGCCTCTCTTGGGATAAAAAGAGCCATAACATGACGCATGGTCCGACCATAGACTCCATGAATAGATCCTCGTAACTTTTCCATAACCGGCGACATTGCACGTGTCGTGTACCAAGGGAAGCACAGTAGACCTGCTTCCCCTCTCCAGCTTGCCTAGCATGGGGACGGCCGGGCATAGAGAAAGAACCGATAAAAACAAACTCAAGAGAGGAAAAAGAAAAACATCAGGAACCGGGCAGGACCGAAACGGGAAAACTTACACGAATGAGAAATTTGCAAAAGAAAAAAAAACAAATCAAGAGAAAATAAAAACAGACAGAAAACCAGGAACGAAAAGAGGAAAAAGGAAACGGAAACATTTTGACTCCTCCCTTGAACGATAAAGAGATCCTGTCCGCTTTTTTTGTATCCAGATGCCCATGTCCCATGTCCATACCATGCCCGACCATTTGTGCACCTTTCCGCGCGGGCGAAAGCGTGCTCCCCACATGAAAAAGTAGTGTATCTTTTGCCGACCTCGCTCTATCGATCTCGTGACCAAGCGCAAAAAAAAGGAGTGGAAGTTTGTTCGCTCTGTGTGGTTGGGTATACAATTTTGGCTGGCTCGTTTCGTTCTTCAACTGACTCAATGTGACAATACGCCTACATTGAGCTTGGCTGCGGCGACGGCTATGAGGACACGGCGAGGCACGGTGCTGCCTCAGTTGTTGGGGCAGTCGGCCTGGATGTGGCCGGGCTGCTGGCACTTGTAGCAGATCTTCTCACCCGACGCCGAGGCCTTGGGGCAGTCGCGAGAGAAGTGACCAGTCTCGCCACAGTTGTAGCACTTGCTGCCGTTAACGCAATCGCCTGTGAACCATGTGTTAGCCTCTTGACTTGGTGTGTCATGCATGGAAATAAAGACAGCACTTACGCGACATGTGACCGACGCCACCGCAGGAGTAGCAGGTCTTGTTCTGGTTGCCAAAGCCACCACCGCCACCACCGTACGAGCCGTAGCCGCCGCCGCCGCCGAAGGAGCTCTTGGGGCAGTTGCGGGCAATGTGACCGACCTCGCCGCACTAGGAGCCTCGTGTTAATACTTGTCCACAAGCCTGTACGTTGTATCAATATGAACATGTAATCACCTTGTAGCACTCAGCGCCGGACTGGCCGCCGCCGCCGCCAACACCGCCAGACTGCGGGCACTCGCGCGAGATGTGGCCGGCCTGACCGCACCGGTAGCAAGTCTTGGCCTCCTTAGGGCCCTCCGGGCAATCACGGCCTGCAAACGTCAGGTTAGTCATCAACATCCAAAACTCTCCAGCACAAGCAATGATAACGTACTCATATGGCCCTCGCCTGTAATAGTGAAAGAAGAGCTCGTCAGTAATCGTCTCATGGGCTAGCCAAGACAAGCAGCTGGCTGTCCAGCGAGAGAGAAAAACATACCGCCACAGTTGTAGCTGCAACCCCAATCGTTAGCCATCATGAAGGGTGTAGCACAACAACGAAAGGGACATGTACATACCACTTGGCTGCGCCACGGTTGGGGCAGTCACGGGCCTGCTTTGTGTTAGTTCCATGCTTTCAGGGGTTTTCCGTCCCTTTATCTGGCGTGGTGCCCAAACAGACGGCTGCACTATCGCATACCTGATGGGTCACGGCTCCGCCTATATTGAAACAAAAAGTCCATGGTCAGATCAAATCTCTCCAAACAAAAAGCAGCCACATGGCGCATGAGCAAAATAGAATCAAATGCGCCGTAGTCCAGTGGTAGTCAACTCCACACGAGTACGAGTGTCTTGTGAAGGTTCAACAACCCGAGGCCGTCTCGCAGATATTGCGACATTCCAGATTGCTGAAGGGTTTCCGTTGGATCAAGACAAACAGCCATCAAAACAACCGTTGAACTTCTCCCGTAGGTACTTTGCGAGTAAAGAGGCTATGTGCGACTGAAGGGAATGGCGCATATGGTGTGTAGCCCAAAAAGGAAAAAGACGATAAGTGACGGATAGTCGTTGATATGATGATTTGAACTGCCCCGCAAAGAGGGGAAAGTTCCATTTTTTGGCGTAGAAGTGGGATTTCTCAAGCATTCACGGGGTGCAGTTCAGGCACGTATTGGCACACTCACAGTTGAAGCAAGCTTTTCCTCCCTGGAAATCCATTTTGAACGATGTGTTGACGGTAAAATCAAGGTAAGGTTAGGAGTAGGTGGTGAGATTTTTCTGCACTGAGAGTCAGCCACCAAGTTTGATGAGATGAAAGCAAAGCGGGAGTTTGAACAGATCGAAAAAAAACGGATTGAGGCAGAAAAGAAGACTACAACAAGGCGAGAAGAACAAAAAGGCAGCGTAAAAGCACACGAGATGACAGCCGTGACCGGAAGCGGGTCTCGTGAAGTTTTTTTAGTCTTTTTTTTTTCGGCGGGCTTTTGAGACTCGACTGGCAGAGCCGGCCTGGAGCACTTTCGCAGCAGAGCAAGGCCTGGGATTGCCGACAAATGTACAGACGAAAAAGAGCAAGAAAGCAGCACGTAGTGGTAGTGAAGGACAGGGCGGAGGCAAACTCACCGTTGCGCGAAGCGTGTCTACTTGTTGAGGTGAAGGGATGAAACGGCGAAATGTCAGGGTAGAGTTCAAAAATGGAAGTGGAAAGAGGGGCAGGTTGGGGTTTTAACGATTTGGGAGGATATTTTTCTGCTTAGATACTTGGGTTTAAATTTTTCTACTAGCGGCGTTTGGCTCTGGCAGCAGAAACAGACTTTTTTAGGGCTTTCGTGGGCTGTCAATGGTTGACCGTTGGGGGCGGCAGGCGCGAAGGGGTGGACATGCAGAGATAAGACGGGAGCGACAGGTCGATGGCAGGAGCGAGGGAGAACGAGCCTTGGCCAGTAGAGGGTGCAGAAACGGGGCAAATCACACAGCAGGCACGAGGAAGACAATAACAAAGACAAGCACCCTACTTTAAGACGCGTATGCCATATCAGTGCAAGACTGGGGTTGTTTGGTCCGTATGGAGGCAGATCAAGGTACGAGTGCTCGGGCAAAGCACAATATAGCAGGACAAGATGGGTGATGCCAAACTGCTGGCAGGATACCTGATCTCCACGGATCGCCACAGTACTCGACCAGCGGCAAAGTGCGCTGCTCGCCACGATGCAAAACGGCAGCAGAATGCCCGCTAAGTGAGTATCATCGCTTTTTGAGTATTTTTTCCGCGCTTGTTGTTGCCGCTGATACAGGGCCTTGGTCCGCTTCTTAAACGTATTTTGAGCAGACGTGCTTCAGCGAGTATCTTACATGTGCTTTACGACTGAGCGGCTGCTTGGGAACACCATCTATGTGCTCCAGTGACGACGGCGACACGAATACTGCGTAGTTGTTCCTTGCATCCAGACCACAAGTATCCACCGGCGCGTTTATGGCGGTGGCCGCCCGCTCTGCTGTGCATACTCGCATGATAGTGTGAGTAGTAGCGGCTTGACCCAGATTAGGCAGACAAAAAGCACCGCCCGATACGTAAGCGCGTTTTGCTGTGGTTGTTCAGTTCTCTCAACGTCGTGTAGTTTTTCGTCTCCCCACCGGCTTTTTCAGGTTTTGCCCTTGTAGCCAGGGTGCAACTCGTATATGTTTCTCCGTTAATATACGATCATCCCAACAGATGCAGCATTCAGGCGCAGCGGTCAGCCTACAAAAAGCGGTGACTGGCGAGGCACTCTACTTCTAGGTCACGTGTGCTCTCAGGTGCAACTGCCTGAACATCGCAATGCTGGAGTTTCGGGCACCGACTACATTCATGCTGATAATCTGGGCATGCCCGGGAAGACCGTAAGGCCGATACAGATCGTTTTCTGAAAGTTGACAACGGTCGACTGGTGAGACTTGAACGGGAGTAGTTGGATTCATTATGAAGTACTTCCGCATATTGAGGTTGCTGTTGATCTCGGTGGATTTTTGGCCTTCAATTTAAGAGAAGAGCAACAATTTCCTTTTCATGCGAAAAAAATCTATCAGACCCTCTTCTTGACAGCCACAGTCATTGGAAGCTCTGATGCTGCCTTAGGACTGGAAACAGCCCAATTAAGTCTCATGGTGCCCTGGGATTGACCGTTGTCTGCCGGAGGCGATATCATTCAGATGGGCGAGAGATGCATAGACATGGACGAAGACGGGAGCGCAAAGCTAACCAAATGAAGCTACATCGTGCAGCGAGATCGATGCCATGAGAGCAACGCTAACTCTATCTAGCCTGGACGATTTGTTACTTCCCTTTGTAGTCGTATAAGACACCCCAAGACCAACATATAAACCCCAACATCTCTCCAGTCTGCCTGCATCTGCAACTTGCCTTTTGCACTGCCTCCGGTATTTTGTATTCCAAGGAGACTGTTGCTCTTCACATGCCCTCTTCCTTGCAAATATGCTGCCTCTCATCACCCTCGAAGAGCATTATGCTTCAACAAAAGTTGACAGTCCAGCACAGAGAATGAAACCTTTTACGGCTGATTCCCCCTCGCATACTCAAAAAGATGCACTTTCTGGACAATGAGCATCCAAGACATGAATCAGGGGAAAGCCTTCATGCAAACTTTCTCACACGGCCCGGGTGCGACCTCTCCGCCTGTCTGCGCTGCGGCCAATGACCTGGCAGCCGCCGTGACCCGTAACCCCTCGCGCCTGGCCGGCCTTGCCATGCTCTGCACGAGCGAGCCAGACGCGGCTATGCAGGAGCTCATCCGCTGTGTCTGCGAGCTCGGCTTCGTCGGCGCGCTGATTGAAAACCAGGCCGAGGGGCGCCTTTATGACGAGCGCTTCTGGCCCGTATTTAAAAGGCCCAGGAGCTGGACGTGCCCATCTACATCCACCCCTGTTTTCCCGCCGAAGACCGGGCGGACTACTACAAGGGCAACTACGACGTTTATCGATCATGTCTTGTTCAATATCGACTACCCGTTTCTGCCATGGAGACGGGATCGGCATACACTTAATTCTCTGTTTGATAAGTCACATGTGAGGGGTATAAAGCCAAAATACAGCTTCTTGGCCTTTTGCAGTAACATTTGGCTGACTGTCTTTTTACTGAGGCTTGCCAATGAGACAATTTTGCTTGCTTGGGAGAAGTTTGATTTCGAGCCAGCCTGGTCGACGAGGTATTCCAGATCGTTCAGGTATCCGCGAGACTTGGCACGGTTCGACGACGAAACACAATAATCAGAGACGAACGTCCAAAACGCCAAGCTCTCTATTTCTGGTCAAGTTAAGCGTGCCAAGCCGTGTGTAGGATCAGATTTTGGAAAGACTGGACGTTGCTTTATTGCGCCGAAGTTCGGGTGTTGATGATTGATGCCGCCGTCCAGGGCCGGTGTCCCGAAAGAAAGAATCTGTGTCCGGCCGGTACCCAGAGCACATGCGCCCCCCTCTGGTGCATCTGAGGCACGACTGACAGTCAGACATTGATGCACTTTGTACCAGCGATTGACAGTGGCTACGATGACTTATGGGGCGCGCCTCATCACATTACACATTCTGACCGCAAGACAGTAGCCATGTAGGCATTTTTTTTCAAAGAGGTACTTTCTTCTTTCTCTGCTTGCACTCAAAGCATGCTCTGGAAACTCCATAGTTTACCATACTGGTGGACGACGACCGTGAGAAGCGAGCAGATCCGCATACGAATTAGTGAGAGCAACCGCGACAACGGCAGCTGCTGTAAATCATTGAGTGTTAGTCCGAGACCCTGCGAAGCCAGAGATGAGTTCCATCAATCAGAGTCGGACACAGATGCGGCTAAAGAATCTGCAAAGCTGTGAAGACTTGTATACTATATAGAACGAATACCGGGGATGCACGATTGGTCCAGCTTCAAGCTCGAAATCTCCGAAATGACAATTGCACTGCCCTGACAGGATTGGCCAAAAAACACCGAAACTTCATCTTTGCACTATCGTGGATGGTTGAAGACGGTGTTCGGATTCGGTCTTGTCTATGAGAATCCAGACCAATCAGGCCCTCAGCGGAAACGCATTGTTCCAAAGGGGCGTGGTCGATTTCATGTCAAAGAGTCAGATTGAGGCAGGCACGCCGAACTCTGTAAGACACTTGCCCCTCAGTAGGCGTTGGCCCTGTAAATTCTAGCAGGCCCTGTAATGAGGGCAAAAACGCGTCGTGTCCCACGTTTAATAACGCGCGACGCGTCCAGGCCCACTAAAGTTACAATGCACTGAACAGCAGCAGACGTCCATATGCATCGCGACCACACTTCGAGTTGGCCGCAGCACACGGCGCCGACTGCACACACAGAGTCGTTGGAGGACGCACTGGGCGGAACACATGGACACATTCTGGCATAGAGACGGGCGCGCAGCGCTGCTGGCGGCCCTGGCAAAAGCCTGCGACGGAGTCGGCACGAGTTTGGACCAAGGTAAAGATGAAATATGCCGAGCGGGGAAAGAAGCAGGCAGAGGCTGCGGCTCTGTGACTTTTTGGCTGACGGACGGCCTGCCTGCCGGAAAAGAATGGCAAGCGTGCCAGCAGGAAAGAAGCAGCTTGCAGAGACGCCTGGCGGAGACGAAGGAGCAGGCGGAGAAGGAGACGGCATCGCTAAGAGAGACCGTTGCCGCTCTCACATTGGCTCTGGAAAAGGCGCAGAGTGCGACGATGGCGCGGGACGAGAAGCCTCGCGACGAGACGACACCGCTTCCGCCGGCCGCGGACTCTGCACTGCAGGAGAGCCTCGACAGGCTGCGGGAGCGCCACGAGCTCGTCAAGGAGCAGCTGCGCGAGGCCGTGGACGTGGCCAGGAAGCGCAAGGAGCAGGTGCTGCGGTGGGCCGCGTACGCCGACAGCCTGGAGTACAGGATCGCAAAGCTCAAGAAGAAACGGCTCGACCGGCCGGCCGCGCCGAGCGCGTCGGCCACCACCACAAAGCCCACTGGTGAAGCAGCTCTGCCAGGCGCAGCCCTGGCGGCTCAACCGGCAGCACAGCAGAAAGGGCTGCCACACGCGGTGGAGGAAGCGGAAGACGGGCCGGCACGGCCGAGCCTGGGTGCCAGTTTTGGCCCAGCCATGGAGGCCGTTGCAGACGCGCCCGCCCGCCCCGTGGAAGACGACGTGGCCAGAGACGAGCAAGGCGTGGCAGAAGAGAGGGACGATGCAGACGCAGACGCAGACGCTGAACTGCCGCCCAGCGTTGCCAAGGACCGGCTCCGGGACACAACGGACGCCGCCGACACCGAGCCGGCCCAGGCGTCGACGCAAGGCGGGTCGCCGTCCTCACAAGACCTGCCACAGCTGCCGACACCACAGGCGACTAGCGGGGTGAGCGGTGACGACGACGGCGGCGGCGGCGGCGTTATTGTAAAGGCGGAGCCGTCCTCGGACGGGCCAGAAGTGGTCTGGGAGCGCCCGGTCAAGAGGGCTCGGCGGAGCGGGTCGGCCGCCACCGCAGACGAGCGGCGATCGCAACCGCAGACGCCCGCGTTCGTCAAGGACGAGCCGGCAGAGCCCGGGGACAGCATCAGCTCTGCGCTGCGGCCGCCCGGGTCTGACTCGGGGCCGCCGCCGTCGCAGGAGAGCCTAGACCTGGACGAGGGCCAGCTGGCGATGCCGACGCCGAGAAAGAGGCACATTGTCTACGGCCCGTCGCCGTGGGACACGGACGTGGACGAGGGCAGGGCAAGCGTAAGCTCCCTGTCATCATGGCTGCACCGCGACCGCGGCGCCGCGGCAGCCGAACCAGCCAGGGCGTCCGGCCGGAATGCTCTGACGTCGGTGTCGGCCAACGCCAACGTGCGCCGCCTGCTGGAAGATGGCACCAGCGACGTGGGAAAA
Source organism: Graphilbum cf. rectangulosporium (assembly GCA_019925645.1). Lineage (NCBI taxonomy): Eukaryota > Fungi > Ascomycota > Sordariomycetes > Ophiostomatales > Ophiostomataceae > Graphilbum > Graphilbum cf. rectangulosporium. Next base: position 213,778 of record JADHKI010000009.1, read on the forward strand.
AAGGGCCGGGATGCCTTTGCCGGCGACGAGGTGACACCCAGTCGCCCGGCCCGCGGCTCGGCCAAGACGAGCCGGCTGCAAGCGCTGTTGCGCTCGCGGCCGCCGGAGCCGAGTCCTATCGTGACGGCCTCACCGCGGCTCGCAGCCGCAGGTCGGGCGCACCACCGCCCGGCGGAAACAGACGCCAGTCCCCTGACGGGGTTCCAGCGGCAGAGCGAGTTTGGGCTGCCGCCGCCTCCGCGGTCGCTGGCGATATCGGGTAGCGTCACCACGACGCCCCTGGCAGCCAGCGCCAGTGCCCGCGCGGCGGCGGCGGCGGCGGCGGCGGCGGCCCGGCCCGCAGCCTCAACACCAGCCACCACGCGGGGGCTGAATGGCCGTGCTGCTCGCAGCTCCGGCTCCGGCTCCGGCTCCGGCTCCGGAGCGGGAACGCTGCGGGGCCGCCCCGTCGACCAGCTCAAGCTGACCGATTTCAAGATCAACCCGGCACGCAACGACGGCAAGACGTATGCCTTTGACGAGGTGGTGCGGGGCCGGGCGGCGCGGGCGAGCCTGGGCGGTTGCACGGACCCGCAGTGCTGCGGCAAAGCCTTCCGGGGCATGGCCGAGTCGGAGCTGAGCGCGGCCGGGCCCGGGCACGCGACGCGGCGCGAGGCCCTGGTGCTGATGGAGCGCTTCCTGGGCGACGCCGCCTTCCGGCTGACGCAGATGGACCCGGAGGAGAAGCGCGCGCTGTGGGTGGAGGCGCGCACCAAGGAGCTGGCCGACACGCACGGCAAGCACCGGCACCGGTTCCGGCAGCGGGCGTCGCCGCCCGGCTTCTGGGACGCGGACTTTCCGAGCACCCAGGAGGCCGCGCACCACCGCGCCGAGGCCGAGAAGATGGAGCGGGCCACCATCCTGGAGCGCTACCGAGAGGCCATGCGGCCGGGGGGGCGGTGGCTGTTCCGGGACGAGTAATGGGCTCCTTTTTTTCGGTCCTCTTTTTCGGTCCTCTTTTTTTTGTTACTGCGCGGATACCCTTTCACTGTAGCTCTGCTCCGTATACCTCGGCAATTGCCATGTTCTCCGCATGTCCTTTGTTACATTTGCCTCGCGTATGTGCCCTTGTATGCATGACGGGGGAAGAGTCTACGGCCGTCATGAGTGCGGAACTTTTGTTTGATAGAGGTCAACAAAGCTAATGGCTGCAACGTGCTAGAGGGCAAAGCACAGTGCTGCGCGGCGGGAGCATGGACTGCGGTGTGGCGCGTGCGTGGTGAATTGGACCAATCAGATGCCTCCCTGAGCCTTAGTCAAGGCTCGACCGGTAGCGTGGTGGGGCGCATGTCCCACGAGGAGCCCTGTCGCAGTGTGTGGGCATTTCCTTCTCTTGGGGAGAGGAGATATTTTTCTGGGCAGGGAACCTAAATCTGCCCCTAACTCCTCCCTACCTTCCTTTTTGTGCTTCATCGCCTCGGAGGCTCGCCCACTTGATCTCTGAGCCGCCATCTTCTTCTTTTTTCCTCTTGTATGATTTCTGGCCCATTTCTAGCCGTTGTTGCTGTTTCTCCCATCACAGCCTCTTCACCTTGCTTCTCTTACTCTACTGCTGCCGGCCTGTCGTGTCTGTTCCTTTTTTTTTTTTTTTTTTTTTTTTTGGCGCGCTTCGGAACCGGATAAGAAAGGAAAAGTGCCTCTTTATTTTCACGACGCAGGCGGTTTCTAATTGAATCCCCGACGACTGCATATCGTCTTTCCTGGTTGCCTTTCCTGTCGGATTCTTTCCTTCTTTTGGACGCTTCCCCGGGGTTCCGCCCCCCTTGTTTGCAGTCTCTCTCATTCTATCCTGCTCCTTCTGACTCCCGGGACCGACGAAGAAGCACCCACACCAGCCTCTCACCCATTGGTACCGAGACACCACCAGTCTCCTGCCTGATCTTCACGTTGACGGACTGCTCTGCCGCCGATTTCTGGTGCTATTCCGTCTCGTGTCGCCTCGTCGACGCACAACCGGCAAACGTCGTCGCCTTTTTTTTTTCGCGAGACGTTCCGTCACGGCTTGCATCACGGTGCTCGGGTCCGCGTGTCTATCAACCGCGGCGCAATCCCACCAGACCTCTCGTCTCTCGTGCGGGAGGGCTCGCCATACGCGGTAGCTGAGACTTGAACCACTGAGAACCATCTGCTTTCGCGGCATTGCCTTACTTGCCCCCCCCCCTCCCCCTCCCTCCTCCCCCCTCCCCCCTCCCCCTCCTCCCTTTAACCCCCCCCTCCTTTCCTTCCCCCCCCCTCTCTTCTCGCTAGCCGCTTTTCGCAAAACTTTCTTCCCACGCCGGCAAGATGGACACCAATCATCTGCCGGCTGGGCGTGGCGGCGGCCCTGTAGGGCCGCCGGACCTGGGACCCACGGCCCAGATGCCCGGCGAGCGCCGCAACAGCGGCGGAGGCGGCCGGGGTGGTGGAGGACGGCGCGGCCGCCACAACAACTACAACAACCACTACAACAACCACAACAACCATAACCACAACCACAACAACCACAACAACCACAATGGCCACAACAGCCACAACGGCCACACCCACAACGGCCACAACCACAACGGCCACAACCCGCTCATGCACCACCAAAACCACAGCGGCCAGCAACACAACCACGGCCACAACCAGTACGCCCACCACCTCGCCCAGCAGCCCGTCTTCCCGGCCTTTGTCCCGCCCTACACCGTCAACCAGTTCGGCTACGGGCCTGTTCAGCCCCAGTTCGGCCCCGCTGCCGCCGTCGGCATGTCCAGCACCTTTATGCCGTACCAGCAGCCGTACAGCCGGCCCGGTGCCGTCATGGGCATGCCGCCTTTTCAGCCCATGATGCCCCCGGGCTCGCTGCCGCCCCTGAACCCGGCCGCGCCCGTCCATCTCCAGCCGCCCAACCTCCCCCCCCATGCGCAGATGCCGCCTCAGCAGATGCCGCAGCTGCCCCCGAACCCGCTGGCACCCCCTTACGCAAGAAACCCGCAGCCACAGCCGTCGCCACCCGCTTCTCAAGGATTCCCCCCTCCGCAGATGTCCGCTCCTTTGTCCGTCCCGCCTCCGCACCACTTGCCGCCTCACCCGGTGCAGCCCGATATGCCGCCTCCTCCTGCCGCCACCCACCTGATCTCACCTCTCCTGCCGCAGCCTCTCCACCAACTGCCGCCAACATTCATACCCAAAGGCCTTGCCAACACAAGCGTGCCGCTGCCGCCGCCGCCGCCGCCGCCACCACCACCACCGGCGCAGCAGCAGCAGCAGCAGCAGCAGCAGCCGCCGCCGCAGCCTCAGCCACAGCCTCACTTGGCTGGAAACGACGCCAAGACTGTGCCACACGACCAGCTGCCAGACACCCCACCCACGACGACGGAACCGGTCAAGCTCACTCTGCAGTTTGGAGACATGGATGAGATTGACGTGTCAGACGTCCCCGTATCCGTGCTCGCGCTGCCATGGCTGTCGCCGGCCGGCACCGGCTTTCCCAGATCCAACAAGAAGTTCTCCAGGAGGCGGCGGAGAATGGGTCATACTGGCAGCGTGGTACTGCCCACCCAGACCACACCGGCCGAGCCCAAAGCGGCGGCAGGCGAGCCCATTGAGCGGGCCGAGACTCCGTCTTCGCAAGACCGCCCGTCCGAGGCCGGTGGTGCCGCTTCCACCACACCGACCACGCCCACTTCTGCGGCGGAGCCTTCGGAGTCGCCCTCGGCGGCAGCCGCCACGACCCCGACACCGGCCGCGCCCAAAGAAGCAGCAGCAGCAGCAGCAGCAGCAGTGGCGGCGGCGGCGGCGGCGTCTACCGCTGCCGCCACTGCTGGATCCAAGCCTCTTGTGCCTGCTGTCCCCCTGGTTACGCTTTCTGCTGCCGCCGTAGCCAGGCTTCCGTCCCCCGCCCAGCCAGCCGAGAACAGCAACATATCCCACTCTTCTCGGCGTCCCTCAATCGCATCATCTGCTGCTGCTGCTGCTGCCGCTACCGCTACCGCTGCTACCGCTGCTACCGCTGCTACCGCTGCCGAAAGTACCACACCGACCGCCAGGTCTGCCATTGGCGAACCGACACAGCTGGTCGAGGCGGCAGCCCCGCCACCGCTTCCCACAAAGCCCTGGGCAGGTCTGTTTGCCCGATCATCTGCTGCGGCCGCTGCTGCGACGAACGGTACCACAGCAGCAGCACAGGCAGACAGCCGGAACGGTGCGGACGGCAAAGTGACCTTTGCAAAGGCAAACAACCAGCAACTGGCTCAGCTCCTGCGCGAATACAAAGTACAGGACCCTGACCGCGTCGCCTTTATCGAACCGCGCGGCCTGATCAACACCGGCAACATGTGCTACATGAACTCGGTATGTGTTTCCCCTGTACGTCGTCTTTTCTTGTCTGCGGCCCTGCTAACACCCGAAACAGGTTCTTCAGGTTCTTGTCTTTTGTATCCCGTTCTACGACTTGGTCGACCAAGTGAGCAAGAGGGCAGTTCACAGGTTCAAAAGCGAGACGCCCCTGCTCGATGCCATGTTCGTGCCCTTTTATTTTTGTGACCTTGAATTATGCTTCTCATGGTGTGGCTGTGCTGACATTCTCACAGGATTATGCTCATTCGGGAGTTCAAGATCATTGCTTACGCGGACCCCGTGGACTTACAACGGCGGCTCAAGAGCAACGAGCTGGAACGGTATGGCGAGGCGTTCACGCCCGAGTTCGTCTACAACGCCATCAAGCAGCTGTCCCGATTTTCCAGCATGAGAGTACGTTCCTCCCCTCCAGTGGTGGTCTATCTGACGGGGTATGCTAACACGATTGTTCCAGCGCGGCCACCAACAGGATGCCGAAGAGTTTCTTGGCTTCGTCCTCGAGTGCTTGAATGAAGAGTGCATAAAGATCATGCAGAGCGCCAAAGACGCCTCTCCGCAAGGGGCCAACGAGGCGGCGGCATCTGCCTCGGCTGTTCCCGAGGCGCAAGACGGTGCTGGCGCTGGCGCCGGCGCCGCCGACAGCGACGGCTGGTTCGAAGTCGGTCCGCGCCAGCGTGCGGCCGTGACACAGTCTTCGGGCGTGACTTCGACGTCTCCGGTCAACAGCATTTTCGGCGGCAAGTTCCGCTCCGAGGTCAACGTGCGAGGCAACTCGCCCTCGGTCACCTACCAGCCGTACCAGTCGCTGCAGCTCGACATTGACTCGCCACAGGTGCGCAACATTGTCGATGCTCTCCGCAACCTCACCAAGCCCGAGACGATCCGCGGCGAGTTTGAGACGCTCCGCGGCAGCGAGGACACGGCCACCAAGCAGCTCTCCATTGAGACCTACCCACACGTGCTCATTCTCCACCTGAAGCGGTTCCAGTTTGACTGGCAGGGCACCGGCACCGTCAAGATCGGCAAGAAGATTGGCTACCCGCTCCTGCTGGAGATCCCGCGCGAGATCCTCAGCCACAAGACGCGCAACGAGCTGCTGGCGAGCAAGCGGCCGTTGCCGCAGTATCGGCTCAACGCCGTGGTTTACCACCACGGCAAGCAGGCGAGCGGCGGCCACTACACGGTGGATGTGCTCCGTGAAGACGGGCGGGAGTGGATTCACCTGGACGACACGGTGATCCGGCGCATTCGCAGCGAGGACGTGGCCGAGGCCGGGGCCGAGGAGGGCGCCTTGGGGGGTAGCTCTGCCTCCCCGTCCAAGGATGCGTCCGGCTCAGGGCCAGCATCGGCGGCGTCTGGTGGTGTCAACGGCGCCGGCACCGGCAGCAGCAACCGCTTCGCCGCCATGGACATTGAAGATGCCAGAGATCACGAAAACGGCTGGCGCCAAGTCAGCGGACAGGTCAATGGTGCCGGCAAGAAATGGAGTAGCGTGGCGAACGGGAACGCCAAGCTGGCCACCACGCCTGCCAAGGCCAAGGCACACAAGGAGAGCATCAAGGACAATAAGGTGGCCTACCTCTTGTTCTACCAACGCATAAACTAAGTGGAGTGCGACAACGGATGCATCTGTCCCTGTGATGGGGGCATCATCACGGCCATACCGGCTCTGAGAACATTCACGACGACGACACTACACTACGATTGAGAAGCACCCCTTTTTTCTGTCCCGAGGGAACGCTTCATCACAGAATCAGAGCGCGAAGCTGTTTGAAAAAACGAAAGCTTCGCAGAACCAACAGTAGGGACACTGCAGTATCCGGTAGAGATTCTTTTCCCGGTGGGAGAGAGAGAGGGAGGGTGGGGGAGGGGGGGGGGGGGGAAACGAAGAGGCGATCATCTGGCACTGTAAATATACTAGCTGGCGAATGGGAAACGGTGGAACGGAGTGAGGAAAGGGGAAAAGGGAACAGCTTACGGACGGCTGGAAAGTCGAAAAAAAGGAACAGTTGGCGAGTCAAGGAGGACGACGACCTATTTTACATTTTCAAGTCTTGCTTCCGTATGGAAGCAAGGCTGCCATGTCTATACACAAATGAGCTCATGTGCACGGCGCTCTGGCCATGTGTAGCATCATCTGACATATCTTATAGATAATGAATAATAGCTTTAATACTTACATCTGGACCCTTACAGAGGTGTGAATGCGTTGAGAAGTGAACGTGTACTCGCAGATCACGTGACGGATCGCTTTTTGTGGAGACTTGGGAGCTCGGGGAGCTCAAAAGGTGTTTGTGAGAATAAAAAAAAACAAAAAGCGCGTCGGTCCAACCTGCAGACACGTCAATCAACAAAAGCGCCAAGCCGACATTGTTCTGTTTTTGATCCAACGCGGGGCTTGGACTGTGCGTTCATTAGAGAGGCGAGGCCGACAGAGCGACAGCAAGCATGCCCAACCACTTTTATGTGCCCGACGTCGACGACGACGAGGAGGACGACGAGCGCCCGTTTTCGCCGTCGACGCCTCTGCGGGGCGGGGCGGCGGCAGGCACGCGCGGCGGCGGCGGCGGCGGCGGCATGTTCCGGTTTGACGGCGGCGAGCACCCATCGACGACGCCGGCGGGCCCGCCGCCGTCTTCGGCAGGCAGCTTCACGCCAGCGGGCGCGCCCTCGGCGTCGTACCTGGGCAGTTCGATGATGCGCGGGACAGGCGGCAGCAGCACGGGCGGCTCGCTGGGGAGCCGGCTGTCGACAATGCCGCCGTCGGCGACGTCGACGACAACGCAGCGGAATATTTTCAGCGGAGTCGGGGCGGCAGCGGCGGCGAACCGGGGCCAGAACAGCGGCGGCGGTGGCGGCAGCGGCAGCAGCAAAGCCAACACCCCCCTCGGACGGTCGATACAGGGCAACTATCGGGGCGGCGGGCGGCAGCCGTCGCGTCTGAGCACGCAGGTGCTCGCAGACGAGATTGACGACGAGGAAGAGGAGGAAGAGGAGGAAGAGGACGAGGAGGAGGACGAGGAGGGGGAGGAGGACGAGGAGGGAGAGGAGGACGAGGAGGAGGACGAGGAGGAGGACGAAGAAGAGGAAGAGGACGATGAAGAGGACGACGAAGACGAAGACGAAGACGACGAGGGATACAATGACGGCGAAGGCGAGGAGTTTGAGGATGTCGGCTACGTGAAGCCGGCAGCGGCAGGGGCCAAGGCAGCGGGCGCTCGCTCTGATGCGCGCAGCCATGTGGCGTCAGCAGTGGCGGACGAGGACGGCGGCGAGCAAAGCGACGAAGAAGAAGACGACGACATGGCAGACGACGGGCATGATCCCTGGCTCGACCTGGCGCGCAGCGCAGGGGCCGGGGCGGCGCGCAGCGGCAAAGCGAGCCAGCAGCGCGCCGGCGGCGTCGGTCGCAGCAGCGGCGGCCTCGGCTTCGGCAGCAATGCAGGCGGGCGGGCGCCGTGGATGGATACGGAGCCGCTTAGCGAGGCAGAGCTGGGCGACGTGTCGGACCTGCTGTCGTTTGCGACGCCGGCGGTGAACGAGCGGATCCGGCGGGAGGCGGAGGACATTTTCCGGGCGTCGGTGGCGCGGACGGCAGCATTCCCGACTGGCGGCAGCGGCAACGGCAACGGCAGCGGCAGCGGCGGCGGCAGCGGCAGCGGCGGCGGCAGCGGCATTGGGCGGATGGCGAGCGTGGGGGGCGGCGGGCGGCACGAGCAGCGGTACGCGGCGCTGGCCAAGAGCCTGTACAGCCAGATGGGGTACGCGGCGCTGACGGAGGCGGCGGGGCTGATCCGGCGGACGGAGCTGCATCTGAGCCGGCTGTACAGCGAGGGGGTGGGCGCGGAGGAGGACGCGGCGCGGCTGGACGCGGTGCTGGCGGAGACGGCAGGCCAGCTGGTGGCGCTGTGGCAGGCATACGTGGACAGCGGGGCGCTGCCGCGGCCGGACGAGGAGCACGCGGCGGGCATCGGGCCGAGCCCGTACGCGAGCGCGTTTGAAAAGGCAACCTACGTGGCGACGCTGGCGCTGCAGGTGCACCACACGCGGACCGGCGGCGGCGGCGGCGGCAGCAGCAGCAGCTACGGCTACAATCACGGCTACGACAGCATCGTGGCGGCGACGGCGGCGGAACCGCCGCTGACGGAGACGCTGTTCCGATGGCTGGCGGAGCACCACAACATGTACGACGGGCAGGTGGAAGAGGTGCTGCGCAGCCGGCCGGGGGCGGCGTCGCACGGCATGTTCTGGCAGACGGTGTTTGTGTGCCTGCTGCAGGGCCGGGTGGAGGCGGCGGTGGCGCTGCTGCGGGCGGGCGGGTGGGCGACGGTGCGGCGGGCCGGGGTGGCGGCGTACACGGGCCGGGCGCTGGCCAACGTGGAGCGGGCGGTGCAGGAGACGATTGCGATGCTGGAGAGCTGCCCGGGGCTGCGGGCGGGCCACTGGGACGTGTGGAGCAGCGAGTGGACGCTGTTCCGGATCCGGGCCAAGGGCACGCTGGACGAGCTGCGGCGCTTTGCCGAGGGAGGCGGACCGGCAGCAGCGGAGGTGTCACCGGGCCTCGAAGAGAGCGGCGGCGGCGGCATCGGCGGCGGCGACGACGACGGTGGCCGGGCACGACGCTCGGGGGGAGGGGGGGGGACGCTGGCGGGGCTGGCGCGGCGGGCAGAGAGCCAGGTGCCGTGGGACATTTACGAAAACCTCAACATTGTGTTTGACATTGCGCTGGGGTCGCGCGAGCGGATCGTGGCGATCTCGCAGGACTGGTGCGAGGGCATGCTGGGGCTGTTTGGCTGGTGGGACGAGGCGCGGGGGGGGTGGGGAGAGTCGCGCATGTCCTCGCTGCCGGCGGCGATGTCAATGTCAATGTCGACGTCGACGTCGACGTCCGAGGCGTACCTGGACCGGCTGGCGCGGGCGTTCCGGGCGACGGTGGACGCGGGCCTGGAGATCAACACGAACAGCGCGGTGGAGGTGGGCCTGGCGTGCGTGTTTGAGGGCAATGCGCGCGGGCTGGTGGGCCTGCTGCGGTCGTGGTCGCTGCCGGTGGCGGCGGCGGTGGCCGAGGTGGCGTCGCTGGGCGGGTGGCTGGCGGCGGGCGGAGGGGGGGGGCCCGGCGGCGGCGGCGGCGGCGGCGGGCGGGGAGGGGCGGCGGCGTCGTCGGCGCTGGCGGCGGCGCTGGGCGACCTGGACCTGGAGGACCTGCAGGTGCTGGGGGTGGACCCGGGCGACCCGGACGAGACGGACGGCATCAAGGACAACACGCTGGTGCAATACGCGCAGGCACTGGTCAACAATGTGGAGCTGCGGGAGGTGCCGGCGGCGGAGGAGGAGGACGGGGGGCCGGGGCCGGTGCCGATGCCGGGGAGATTCGGCGGCGACGGCGACGACTACGACGACGGCAACGACGGCAACGGCCGAGGCAGCGGCGACGCGCTCTCGATGGAGGGCTGGGAGCTGGCGGTGCATGTGCTGGGGCGGATGAACGAGCCGGAGCGGTCGGAGGAGACGATTGGCGAGCTGGTGCGGACGATGCTGCAGACGCTGACGGCGGAGGCAGGCGGCACGGTGGACAAGCTGTGGGGGCTGCTGAGCGACCTGGGGCTGTCGTCGTTTGCCGAGGAGGTGGCCGAGGTGAGTTTTTTGGGTGTTCTATATCCTTTTTCTTTTTGTCCCCTTTTCTCCTTTTCTTCTTTCATTCCCTAACGGACAGCACTACGGCAACCTGCTGGCCAGCGAGTCGCGGCGCTACGGCGAGGCGGTGTGGTACTACGCGGTGGCGCACCGGGCGGACAAGGTGCGCGAGGTGCTGAACCTGCTGATGGCGTACTCGCTGATGCAGTCGGCCGTCTTCCCGGCGGCGGCGGAGCTGGACGGCCACCTGCAGCGGCTGCTGGGGGCGCGCGAGGCCACGCTGGCGCAGCTGGCGCGGCGCGACCTGGACGCGGCCGAGCTGCTGGGGCGCATGCTGAGCGGCTATGCCACGCTGCGGCGATTCTACGAGCTGCGCGATGCCGCCGCCGCCGGCGACTGGGCCAGCCGCCCGCGGGCCGCCGCCGCGCTGACGGCCGTGCTGGCCAGCGCCGACGACTGCGTGCGCGGCGGCCTGTTTGACGCTGCGCGCGACGCCGTGGTGTCGCCAGACTTTTTGCTGGCGCTGCTGGGCGAGGCGCTCGTCTTTACCGATGCGGCGGCCGCGGGATCCGGGGCCGGGGCCGGGTCCGGGTTCGGAGCCGGGTCCGGAGCTGGGTCCGGAGCTTCGTCTTTTCCGGCTGCCGCCGCCGGCCTGCTGGCGCCCGAGACGGCCGACGTGCTGCTCAAGGCGGTCGAGGACCTGCAGACGCTGGCGGCGGCGGGGTCGCGCGTGTACGCGGCCTGCGACGAGTTCTTCCAGGTCGTGCTGGCCAGCGTGCCGGGCGGCCTCAAGGGGGCGACGCCGGCGGACCTGCTGCTGCGGCGGACGACGACGACGACTACAACAGCAGCAGCAGCATCCGAGGGCTCGGCCGCGTCCTCTTCGTTTGTGCTGGCCGGCAGCTCTCTGCTGGCCAGCCAGCTGCACCGGAGCCTGGCCGGCGGGGGACCGTGGCCGGGGGCGGCGGGGGCGGCCGGGGGCGGACCCGGCGCCAGTGGACCCGGTGCCAGCGCCAAGTCGATCCACCGCGGCTGGGACTGGCGCAGCGAGCTGCCGGCGCACACGACGGCGGCCGACGTGCTGCAGCGGGTGCGCCAGGGCCTGAGCCGCGCGCTCGCCTGGCTGTGGGTGGCCCAGGCAGACGGGCAGACGCTGCCGTCTCTGCTGTCCTAGGCGGACGCCGGGTGCCGCGGCCGAGAAACCAAGAGATGGAGGCGCTCGAGACCGAGACCGCCGACGGCCCCGGAGACCGGCCCGGAGACCAGCCCGGAGACCGACCTGGAGACCGACCCGGAGACCGGCCCGGAGACTGGCACAGAGACCGATCAGCCGCCGCATCTGCCTGCCGCGGCGCCGGCCGAGGAGACGAGCCCGGAGCCTATGGAGGAGGACTACCTGCTGGTCGGCCGTGACCAATCTGTCGTGTCTTGTTCTTCGCAGGGTTGTTGAAGTTGTTGAGCGATTACGTAAAATGAGTGGAGCTAGAACACTAACTGTATGATAATTTTTCCCCAACGTCCGTCTTGCGCATCGTCGTCTGTCCTTACCACCGCCCTGGCAGACAGACTCGGGGTCACCTTGATTGAGTTGTCTTTGTTTTTTTTTTGGTTTCTTGCGTTTCTTGCGTTTCTTGGCTTTCTGTCTTGCCATTGGCTCGAGCTCCAGACCAGGCTAGCACGCTCCTCCATTGCTTTTCTTGGTCTGACTCGTCCGCTCGTCTGGGATCTTGCGAGATGCCGGCTGAGCGTCTGCAGGGGGGGCGTCTGCGGCAGGAGGGCCGTCTGCAGGGGGAGAGGGGTGGCGAGGTAGGCGAAAAGGCGGGCGGGCCCGGCGTGCTCGAGGCTGCCCGCCCGGCCGCGGGCCCCGAGATGGAGTACGACGTGGCCCAGGTCGAGCGCGTGTACCGGTGAGTGATTTGCGCTTGAAGAGCTTGGTTTTATATAGCGGCGCGCTGACCAGCCAGCAAAATCGACCGGCGCATTATTCCTGGTGAGTTGAGCCGGCCCCGGCGGCCCCCGGCTCCGGCTCCGGCCCCGCCCCGGTCCGACACCACTAACTGGCAGCAGCGTTTTGGATCCTCTACTTTCTCTGCTCGGCCATCCGCTCCAACATTGGCATCGCGCAGACCATGAACGAGGCCCAGGGCCACGACCTGATGGAGGTGCTGGGGCTCACGGCCAAGGACACGTCGACGGCGCTGACGCTCTTTTACGTGGCCTATGTGCTCTTCGACTGCCCCTCCTGCCTGGTCATGACGCGCCTGAACCCGCGGCTGTGGATGGCCCGCATCGTCCTGGCCGTCGGCATCATCGGCACGTGTTTCGCCGCCGTGCGCGCCGCCTGGAGCGTCATGCTGCTGCGCTTCCTGCTGGGCGTCGTCATCGCCGGCATGTGGCCCGGCATGGCCTACTACCTGACCCTCTTCTACCCGCCCTCGCGCACCGGCAAGCGCATCGGCATGTACTTTACCGCCGCCCAGCTCTCCGCCGCCGTCGTCGGCCTCGTCTCCGCCGGCTTCCAGCAGATGGACGGCCGCGCCGGCCTGACCGGCTTCCAGTGGATGTTTCTGATCTACGGCCTGCTGGCCGTCGTCCTCGGCCTCGCGCTGCTGTGGTGGCTGCCCGACCGCCCGCGCGTGCCCGGCGCGGCGGCGGCGGCGGCGCCGCCGCCGCCGCCGCCGTCGTCATCGTTAAAAAAGCGCCTCGGCGCCTGGCGCCTCCCGCCGTCGCCGCCCGTGCTCACCGGCGCCGACGCCGAGGTGCACTACCACGACCTGCGGCGCGTCTACCACCCGCGGCCCTGGACGCTGCGCGACCTCGGCCGCGTGCTGCTCGACTGGCGCCTGTGGCCGCTGGTCCTAATGTACTTTGGCGTCGTCGGCGTCGGCATCGGCACGCAGGTCTACGGCACCGTCATCATCAAGGCCATCAACCCGCACTTTAGCAGCGTCGTGCTCAGCCTGCTCTTTGCGCCCATCTGGATCATGGACCTGCTGGCCATCCTGCTCGTCACCCCCGTCTCCGACCGCTTCCACCGCCACCGCGCCCTCTTCTTCTCCGCCGCCGTCGCCCTGCAGATCGCCGGCCTGCTCGTCGTCACCTTTGCGCCCGCCGCCCGCCCCTGGGCCCGCTACGGCGGCCTGCTCATGCTCGGCTTCGGCCTCGGGCCCACCGTGCCCGTCTGCATGGCCTGGTCCACCGAGGTCTTCCAGCGCCGCCACGGCGAGGTCGGCGTCGCCGCCGCCACCGCCCTCGTCTCCGGCCTCGGCAACCTCGGCAGCATCACCACCACCTACGCCCTCTACACCGGCTGGGCCGCCGACGCCCGCCCGGGGCCCCACCAGTTCCGCAAGAGCAACCTGGTCATGATTGCCATCCTGTGCGTCAGCATCGCCAGCAGCTTTGCCAACACCGTCCTGCTGCGTGTCTTTGGCTGCGAGCGCGTCCACAGCAGCACTAGCAACAGCGCCCCCGCCGGTGCCCCCACCGCCGGTGTCGCCGCCGACGCCGACGACGCAGACGACGCAGACGACGCAGACTCGCCGTCCGACACAGTCCTCGACGGCGCCGCCCGCCGCGAGGCCGAGCAGCGCGGCTGGCAGGGCCTGTGGCCGTTTGGCGCCGCAAAGCCGTAGCCGGTCGAGGCGCTGGGAGACGCTTTCAACAACAAGCTCGAGTGCGGCAGCTCAACCTGCCTGATCTTTTTTCCTTCGACCATCTGCCGCCGCCACTGCTTCGCTGTGGTCTGTCCGCTTTCTGCGCCGGCGCTGTCGCGCTGCTCAAAGACAATGCTGTTACGCTATCGTTGAGCATGCCGCGGGAGCGCTCGGCCTGGAGGCGGCCAGAAACAGCCGAATCCGACGGCGGATTCTTGTTGTTTTTTTTTTTGCCCTTTGTTTTCCTTTTTCTCTTTTCCCTTTCCCTTCTCTTCCTCGCTTTATGATACCCCCATTTGTTTGATGCGCTGTCGATCCGGGTTCAGGATATACGACCCCTGGGCATGATCGAAGGAGTTGTGTTTTGCACAATCGAGATAACTCGACAGCGACAGTGCTTTTACGCCATTGCTGGGACGGCGCGCTGGGCTGAGGTGCCGTGAGCCTGCGACAATGCTGTTGCGCTATTGCAGGCCGGCCTCGTGGGATGGTTTTTTGCTCTTGTGATGTCGGGCTATGCCTCTTGTTTATACAGGCTGTGCCACGGTTTTGGGCCTCTTATTCAGGCTATGCTAGTTTCTGGAATACATTCCTTGTCCGGCTTCTGTAGACGCCGTGATGCCAGCGCAGACGAGTTTGAGGCCAGCTGCAGCTGATTTCTCCCAGCTTTCAGCTGAAGCCCACACCGCATCTCGCGTCTGCTCTCTCACACAACACACCCGGTTGGCTCTGCATTAGCTTGCAGGCGAGAAGCGGAGCCCGCTCGGGCAGCCGTGATGTAATAAACGCTCTACCGCCTTTCCCAAGCGGCCGAGACGCCTTCTTTAGAGTCGTCGAGGTCGATGGCCACGGAGGTCCAGGCTCTCCGCCGCGCAAAAACGACAAGACACCCCCCCCCCCCCCCTCCCTTCCCCTCTCCTCCCGGAGAGGGGGGGTTCAGGCTGACGGAGCCCGCATGATGCCCCGGAAAAGCGCCAATCTCTAGTGACGGCCCACGATGCAACCCCAAAGTCGTCTTAGGGGGGCGATTTTCTCTGCAAGCGCCCCTTTTTTTGCACCTATTTTTTTTCATGTGCGGGTTCGGGGCCTGGCGCATCAGACGCAGAAGGAGAAGGGGAGAAAAAAAAATCGAATCGTCCCGGCCGAAAAATGCACACGACAGCGCTGTGCATCCATTGCCTCTCGCCCTTGTTTGTTTGGCTTTGCGACTGATCTCGGCCCTCTACACATCCCTCATTGCTCAAAAAGTACAGAGTAACTCGTTACGTGCTACGACATTACGCGCTAAGAACCGAACTGCCCTCCCCGCCTTCCCTCCCCAGCTGGCCGCTTGCTGGCACGTGAAGATAGATTGATAAGG
Organism: Graphilbum cf. rectangulosporium; assembly: GCA_019925645.1. Classification (NCBI taxonomy): domain Eukaryota; kingdom Fungi; phylum Ascomycota; class Sordariomycetes; order Ophiostomatales; family Ophiostomataceae; genus Graphilbum; species Graphilbum cf. rectangulosporium. The sequence goes on from JADHKI010000009.1 coordinate 228,787, forward strand.
CGACATCTCTTGCTCTCAATAGCCCTTTTCTTCCCCCCCCCCCCTCTCTCCCTCTCCCCCCCCCCTCTATCGAAACGTTATTGTCGTCCTTGACTCGTGCTGCTCGACACTCGCTCTCGCTCTCTCTCTCTCTCTCTCTCGCTCGCTCGCTCGCTCTCACTACTGGGGGCGCGCACGCCAGGACAGCCTCGAGCTCCCATTTTGAACCCGGAACAACCACCCACCACGAGACGTCCCCTCGACGGAAAATGCAGCTCTCGCTCCAGTGAAGGGCCTCCTCCCTTTGCTTGCTTGCTCGCTCGCTGCCTCGCATCTCCAAGGGCTTCTGCCGCCAGCCGCGACCCCCCCTCGGCCGTGCTGCGACGACGGAGACCGAGGCCGCTTCGGCCTGATATCCCTTCTTTTTGTGAAGACTGGCACGCCAACCCAGGGTCCCCCAAGAAAAAAGAGACGCGGCGCCAACCCGATCCAGACCCGATTGCTAGCACGCTTGCTCGACCTCTCGCCGGAAAACTCCACAAGTCCCCCCCCCCGGGCTGTCCGGGTCTCGGCCGAACGCAGCGTTTCCTCAACACGGCAGAGAGGAGACCGCGCGGCTGCGCCTACACTCGACTTGTCCTCTCCCTCCCCTACCCTCTGCCACCATGCTGGGGTTCTTCCGCGTGCTGTTTGGCACTTTCTTCCTCCTGTCCGTCGTACTCTCCATCCCCATTGCCTTTGACGTCGGCGGCCGCGACGCCGGCCTCGCCTACAGCCTCGCCCTCTTCACCTACTACCTCTTCTACTCGGCCATCAAGATCGCCGTCCGCGGCGCCACCCCGCCCGCCGCCCGCCGCTTCCGCTGGACCGTCGCCGCCTTTCTCCGCCTCTCCCAGTGGTTCATCGTGCCCACGCTGCTCATCTGGGCCCTCAGCCGCTTCTCCGTCGACGCCGGCAGCACCGACTGGGTCGCCCGCACCGTCGCCCACGTCACACACTCTGACAGCCATGCCGCGAACCCGATTTCGATCTCACACCCGATCTCGAACCCGGCGGCTGCAGGTGGCGCCGGCGCCGGCGGCGCCGCATTCGCTCTCTTTGCTGACCGGCCCGCCGGCACCGGCTGGTGGGACTGGCTCTATGGCCGCGGCGGCCTGTTCGAGTCCATCACCCTCGGCGCCTGGGACAAGTCGCTGCGCTATTCCAGCCCCGTCTTCCAGATGCTCGAGGGTTTCTGCACCCTTCTGGTCATCCAGGCTGCCGGCCAGATCACCCGCTGGCTCGTGAACCGCGGCCGGAGCGACACATGGGTGGTAAGTTTCTCTAGCATTAGCTCTGCTTCTTTTTTTTTTTCTTTTTTACCTTTTTCCCCGGCTCACCTCCAGATTGTCTTGCTGGCCTTTTCCGGCTCCGTCATTGCCAGTGCCGTCTACTTTTTGTGGCGCGCCGTCCGCTTCCCCCAGGTCGACAACGCCGACGCCGTCCTGATCGGCGTCACCGTGACGTCGGCTGTCTTCTTGTCCGCCTACGGCATCGGCAGCGGCCGCGGCAACCCCGTGGAATCTTCACTGCTCTTTGCCTACATTGTCCTGTGCATCTACCAGATCTTCACCGACTACCAGCCTTCATCCGCCGACGAGGCCGCCGCCGCTGCGCGCGCGGCCGCAGCTGCGGCCGCATCAGCGAGCGGAGCAGGCGGGCTCGGCGGGCTCGGCGGACTGGGCGGTGCCGGCGGTGCTGGCGGCGGCGGCGGCATTGGCGGCATTGGCGGAGGAGTCGGCGGAGTCGGCGGGCTCGGCAGCGGCGCCATCGGAGGCCTCGGCGCCGGCGCCGGAGAGCCCGACTTCCCGCCCTTCCCACCCATCATCATGGCATCCTACTCGACGCTGGTGCACCTGCTGAGCAGCCTGCCCAGCGCCGTCAGCTCGGCACTGACCTTTCTCTACGCGGCCTTCCAGACCATTACGCCGTCTGTCATCATCTCGCTGACCTACCGCATCTTTGTCTTTTACTGCGCCACCCGCATCATCCCGGCCGTGCGCGCCTCCGGTGCCCGTGCCCTGCTGCAGGAACCCTCGCTCGAGGACGCGGACGCCGCCAACAAGCTGCTCGGCATTCTCTCCTGGTTCTCTGCCTCCATCCTCATCGCCGTCTACACGAGCCTGCTGCTGCAGCACTTTTCCGTGTCTGAAACGGAAAACTCGGACGCTGCCGCCGCCGCTGCCGCTGCCGCCGCCGCCGCCGCTGCCTCCGGAGGCGATGCCGGCTGGACGCTGCGCGGCGCCAACGCAGGCGGCACCACGTGGCGCTGGATCAACGTGGTCGGCGTCATGCTGCTGTACTCCCTCGAGATGTACCTCGGCGGCGACGACATGGACAGTGACCTGACGAACCACTGGAAGATGGACTGAGGCCAGCCATGGCTTCTCGCCTCGTCTCACGCGTTTACCACGTCTCACGCATTTACCACGTCTCACGCATTTACCACGTCTCACACGCACTTACCACGTCTCCATGTATACGTCGCCGGCTCTGATGACACAGGCACGATCTTGCTGTCCCGGCGGAAATGGGCTGGGCCTCATGCGTACAACGTATACCCTTTACATGAGTGATCTCTGTTTATACGCGTGCTGATCGGCCGTGTTCGTTTGTCTCTTTTTCATGTATACGTCCGCCTCGCTCTTCTCTTGATTCATGTATACATCTGCCTCGCTCTTTCTCTCCCCCTCCTTTTCTCTCTTTTCCTTTTCTCTCTTTTCCCTTTCTTCCGTTTCTCTTTCTTCCCTTTGTCACATTGTCCTAGGTTATGAATGGGTTTTACATCGGCATATCACGGCGGCGGATGCCAGGCACGGGGAAACTGATAGCATGGGCTTGGAGAGCGCGCGCCATTCTAGCAAGACGGTAGGGGTGGTGGGGAATTGGGTCATTCTAGCAGCACTCTGGCTGTTGCGGCTCGCTGCCGGTATCGGTGCCAGCCCTGTTTGTCTTGTCTTGTTCCTGTCCGGGGCTGTTGCATTCTGTGCTGCAGGGTTTTTGTTTGCTCAGCTTTGCCTGCTCAGATGCGCACGTCCCCTTTTTGTTTTGTTCTCTCTCAGCACGGCGTTGTCGTTTCCCATCTTTTGTTTTAGGCACAGACGGCAGACAGACACGGGGCGGAATGAATGGATCGTTTTTCAAAAGGCCGAGTGTGCATCTGCCATGTGCCATCTACCATGTCTGGCCATTGTGTGTCTCTTGTATCATAGCCGCGCCGAGTCGGTGGCGGTGCAGGTAGCCTCGCATTGTGGCGGTGCAAGGCCTCCCTCTTCCTACCCCACTTCTGGCTGTTGTTTGGCCAGCGGCGGCCCCGTTTGGTGCTACCCGCTGCATCGGGAGGAGCTTGGGCGACCAGTTTTCGGCCCTCGCTTTTTTCCCCCTTCTCCTCTTTTTTTTCCCTTGCTAGCATCGCCGGTCGCGCCTTCCCTGTCGTCTGTCTTTTTGCGCATCGCACCGCGACATCCTCAGACTCCATCTGTGCATCGCGCGGACAGTGAGCGCCCATTCTGGATTCACGCTCAGACTCCCCCGGTCGTGAAGTCGCATTTCGTCACTGTTCCGGCTTTGTCTCTTTGTTCTTGTGATTTTTTGCCTTTTTCAGGCTAAAAAGTCTGTTTGCTCGCTCGGCCTCCTTTCGTTTTCGCGCCTCTTTCGCGCCTCTTTCGCTCCTCTCTTTCGCTCCTCTCGTTTGCTCTTCTTTTTTTTTTCTTCGACTTTCTTTTTCGTTTTACCTGCATCGTGACCGGACTAGTGATTCGCTGTTGGTGCCACCACGTTTTTCTGTTGGGTGTTGCGATCGGCGCCCTGGCAAGGTGAAGCCACGCTTTTTTTTATTATATTTATTTATTTTATTTGTGCCTCTGTCGCTATGTCCGCGCGCACGCGCGCCTTATTCTGCACCCACCCACAACATCGCATCACCGGTTGCCTTGTGATCACCATTCCGGCCAAGGTACTCTTTTTTTTTTTGACAGTGACTTGATTTTATATCTTGTCGCCGACAGCAGTACGATTTTTTGGCAGCATGGGTCTACCGTAAGTGCCTTTTTTTTTTCTTTTCTTTCTTTTTCTTTCTTACATTCGCGTCACGATTTGCCGCGGAAACCTTTGTCTGACTCGGTTTCCGGTCTCTTTGCAGACTCTATGTCGCCCCGGTCGAGTCCGACCTGCGCGGCAAGCAGCCCTTTGCGGCGCACAGCCGTTCGACGATCCGCCGCGTGCACCACCGCCACAGCTCCGAACGGGCGCGCGAAAGCCGGCGCCGCGCCGTCCTGGCGGCCACCTCGTACCATGACCCGCGGCAGGACGCGGAGCAGTGGGGTTTCCACTACCCCGAAGACGCCGACAGAGCGCAGGAGCAGCCGGCCCTGCAGCCGAGCATCACCGACAGCCACCGCGTCATGACCCGCAACTACCTGATGAGCCGCGATAGAGACCGGGAGCGGCGCCGCCGCCGCATCAATGCAGGCGAGCCCGCCGCCGCCGCCGCTGCCGCCGCTGCCGCTGCCACCGGGACCACCTCTACCGGCTCGCTGGCCCGCCCAGTCAACGGCGCAGGCAGCGCGGCGGCGGCGGCGGCGGCGGCGGCGGCTTCGCGCGAGAGCGGCCCGGCCGGCCGTCGCAGCCACCAGCGTCTGCTGCAGCGCTTTCTGGAGCGCGTCCGGCAGCAGGGCCAGGAGGAGCCTGATCCGGACTGGTCCACCCTGGACTATCCTCCGAACCGTCTCGACCGGCCCGACGCCGTGCCCAGACCCCGGCCCGGGCACGTAACGGCCCGCGACCAGCTGGTGGGCGGCCTGATCGACGGGCCCCTCGATTTTCTGCCCGAGTCCGACCTCGTATCCGGGCCTGTGGCGGCGGCAGCGGCGGCGGCGGCGGCGGCGCCACCGCCACCGGCAGAGGCGCCGGGCCTGGACGAACCCGGCGAAGAGGCGCGCATTGAGCAGCTGTACCGGTACCATTATTTCCTCGACCCCCGAAGACGGCCCAGTCCGGGGGGGCACGACGGCGTGCTGCCATCATCGGAGCAGGGCCCCGGCGGCGGCGACAACGCTGTTGGCGGCAGCCGTGCTCCCCCCGTCCGCAGCGAGCGGGCCATCTTTGGCATGCCAGACTATGAAGCGACGGAACCGGACTCGGACGGCGATGCCGCCGCCGACGCATCATCGGCGGCGGCGGCCGTCTCGCGGCGCAGAAGACGCGAGCGCGCGGCCAGAGCACAGCGCTCGGCTTCGGCGAGCGGGACGTCTGCGCGTCAGCCAGATGTGGGTTTTCTTTTCCTTTTTTCCTTTTCTCTTCCTTTTCTTTTTCTTTCCTTTTTTTTCTCTTTTTTTTTGCTTTTGTCTCAATCTTTGGTCTTGATCACCCCGCGCCGGGCGAGATGCATGGCTGCTAACCATGATTGCAGGGCTCCCTGACCGTGCACGGCTCAGTGACAGTGGAGCGCACGCCCATCCTGGCATGGCCTGGCGAGAGCCAGCTCGCGCCGTCCAGCCGGTGGCGCTCGCAGATCCTCTCCACGGCCAGCGGTCAGCGCGCTGTCAGCGAAATCCTGAACCGCCGCCTGGGCCCCTCGTGGGCCAGCCAGGTGGCCAGTCTTTACAGCTCGGGCATGCATGCCGGCGGCGAAGCCATGGACGACGTCCGTAACGATGCCGCCGCCGCCCACGACGACGACGACGACGACGGCGAGGATGACGACGACAGCGGCATCGTCAGCCAGCGCCACGGCTGGTCCATCCGCTACTACAACTCGCCCCCCACGCTGCCGGCAACGGTTACGCGGGCGTCCCTCGGGGCGGCGCTCACCAACCCCATGATTGATGGCCTTGGTGACCGCAGCCGCAGCCGGAGCCGGAGCCGGAGTCGGAGCCGGAGCCGGAGCCGGAGCCGGAGCCGGAGCCGCAGTATCGGCTCCGACGACGACGACAGCCCGTGGAACATTCTCCAGACCACGGTGACGCCCGACCCGCAGCCGCCGAGTCTGCACGCCTCCTTTGCCTCGTCCTCGGCCTCCACGCCGCGTGCCCGTTCGCGTGCGCCTCCTACGCCTATGCCTGTCGCGCCGGAGACCCTGATGCCCCCGGCTGCCGCGACCGCCGTTGCTGCCCCGTCAACGGCCTCGTCGCAGGACAGCGCGCAGGCGTCGCGAGCATCGTCGTCGCGCACGGCGTCGACGCGAACGTCGGCATCGTCGGCATCGTTCAGATCAAGACTGGACCCCGTGCCGGAGTTGCTCTTGAGGCGATCGCACGGCCGGGTGCGATCGCCGTTGGCGGCCGCGCCGGCTCTGGCCGCCATGTCTGGCGCGACACCAGACTCGCCCCCGGCGATGGCTGCCGCGACGGCGACAGCAGCAGCAGCAGCAGCATCGGCCGCAGACGACATGGGCAGCATGGAACCCGGCTGCGACGACTCGGAGATGGAGGACACCAACACGGAGCGGGCCACGCTGGGCGGCCTCGGCGGCCTCGGCGGCCTCGACGGTCAGGACGAAGACGGCGAGCTGCCGCCCGTGCTCAGGCTGCCGCGCGAGCTGCAGCTCGCCATCCGCCGCCAGCTGGTCAGCGCCAACTGGACGCCCGAGTCGTGGGAAGAGCTGCTCAGCCTGCTGAATCTGCACCGGCCCGCGTACAACCTGGGCCTGGACGGCCGCCGAGACGAGGACGACTACCGCAGGCACTTTCCCTTTGACATGCTCGAACGCATCATCCTCAACATGTCGCAGAACCTCTTGATCCCCAGCGACTGGTGGACGGGGAGCGGGCTCAGCCGGCTGATCCCCGGCTACGACTACTCGGGGTGAATGTTTCCACGCTCAGGGGGAGTCTTTGTCTTTTCATTAACTTTTCTTCTTTTTTTCTTTCATTTTTCTTTCATTTTTTTTCTTCTTCAGTCTCCGATCTAGTCGACGGGCGTTATAACAGGAGCCAGGACGGAACCAACAGACCGGCTTACGATGAGATGGTGCAGGCTGCATTTCCATACAGGACAGGATCCAAGGGGGCCGTTGAAAGGCGCGGCGATGGACCAGGGGTCTCGCCTGCAGAGAGAAGACGGGCCTAATGATGAAATGACAAAATGGCAGAGTTGACTGCCGAGCGCGATATTTTGATTTCCAGTAATAAGAGCAGCGCCGTTCCGTTCCGCCTTGTTTGGCCGTCCCATGCGTTTGTGTACGCCTCTGCGCGCTGCTGTCATCCCGTGTCTGATCTCACACAAGACGGACTGCCGACCAGGGCGAGAAAAGAAGGGCGATTTCGTGCCACCATTTTGGCTGCCGAAACAGAGCCTCTGATAGCAGCAGAAGCAGGGAGGTGCTCTTTCCTCGTCTTGCGTGCCTCTTTCCCCACCTGGTCCCTTCCCTGTAAGGCGTCAGAACAGAAGAAGCGCTGAAGCGCTTCTCTGCACGTCACTTTTCCTTGTTTCCCACGCACGGCCAAGGGCATCCTCAACGGCTATCGAAGCCAAAAGAAAACGCCGGCACGCCGCTCCACGTCTGCATTCCATTGCATTATTCCTCGGGGCCTGCATTGTTTGGCAGCCAGCTTGGCGACGCCCCAGGGCAGCTTGCCCGCCCCGCTTTAAACCTGGCAAGGTTTCCCGCTGTTTCATCCTGGGCGTCTTTATTTATTTATATATCCTGCCCTCTTCGACTTTGCCGCCCGGCTGACGACGTCTTGTGCTTTGTTCTTGGCCTCCTCGCTCGCCCTTCCCGTCTCGCCGTCGCGCCGTCTCGCCGCCGACACCAAGCCGGAAAAGCGGTACGCCGAGTCAGTATCTTACGGCAGTCGTTGGGGAGAGAGAGAGTGTGGCTTGGCTTGGCCCGCCGCGTTCTCGGGCAGGAAGGCACGTCCCATGTCGCTCTGCCTGTGTATGTGTATGTGTAGCCTACACCCCCCCCCCCCCCCCACAGCACTAAGTACACTGCAAGATACATGCACGCCCATTCGCCCACTCCGGACCTGGCGCTTTTGCTTTTCGTGCCTGATTCTAGGAACCAGGGAAAGGAGCAGTCACTCTCCTGCTATCTCTCGATCCCGCCTTTTTTTTGCTGGCTGTCTCGCCTCGGACGCGAAAGCCACCACCGCATGCCCACGGCCCTACTTGTCCGACTCTCACTCTCGCCCTGCCTCTCTCTCTCTCTCTGTCGCCTCTCTCCTCCTCCACCGCACCGCACCGCACCGCCCCTACGAATAAGCACGCACACGCACACATTTACACCGACACACGTCCCAAGGGCGGGCTCATTTCTCCATAAAAATAATATTTTACCCCCAAACGATATCTCCAAACACCAACCCGGCGACACCGAGAGCACGACTCCAGAGCTCGCCTCCATCCCCGGCACAAGGCCACCGCGGGGCCCCCAGATGCTCGGCCACAGCACCCCGCGACGACATTTTTGCTGACGCAATACGCGCCGACCCCCGCGGCTGCACACACACACACACACTCTCTCTCTCTCTCTCTCTCCCTCTCTCTCTCTCTCTCCCTCTCTCTCTCTCTCTCTCTCTCCCTCCACGAGGGCATCGCGGTCAAAAATCTGGACGGGAGGAGTACGCGTGATTGCCCATATCCACCCGCTGCATTTCTACATGCATACATACCGTTGGAGAGACTGAAGCACCATTGAGGCCGGCCTTTTGACCTGGCCCGAGCTGGGACCTGCCCTCTCGCCTTCACATTCTTCTATCCCTGGGGCCTAGCCGCCTTGCGGCTCTGCCTCGGCCATGGCGTCGGGCTCCTCGGCGTCGGGGAGACCCGAAGTCCATCATGTGCGCAGCCAGAGCCATTCCCAGCTGCAACCGCCACAGCCGAGCTCCTATATCGTCTCCTATCACCGGAGGCCATCTCAGCAGCAGAACGGCAGCAGCGGCGGCAGTAGTGGAAGCAGCGGCGGCAGCGGCAGCGGTAGCGGTAGCGGTAGCGGTAGCGGTAGCGGTAGCGGTAGCGGTAGCGGTAGCGGCAGCAGCAGCAGCACATTGAGCGGAACCGGAACCGGAACCGGACACGGGAGCGGGAGCGGAAGTGGAAGCGGAAGCGGGAGTGGGAGCGGAAGCGGAAGCGGAAGCGGAAGCGGAAACGGCCACCGGGTCGCAGCCGTCAAAGTGGTCCCGGGCACACCGCGCAGAGAAGCTCCTCCGGTCTCGTCCTCTAGCAGTGGCGGCGGCAACGGCCACCGCAGCGGCAGCGGCGGCCACGGCCCTCCCTCGTCGGCGTCGTCGTCCGTGGCCACCCCGGCATCGCGAAAGAACGGCAACAGCAGGAGCAGCAGCAATGGCAACAGCCGAGATCGCTCTGGGGCACTGCAGGATCCGGGCCTGAAAGACTATGTACGGGTGTTTCTGCTCTTTGCTGTGTTTCTTCTCTTGTGCTGACACGCTTGCAGCGGCTCGGGGACTGCATCGGCAAAGGCGCCTTCGGCTCGGTCTACAAAGCCTTCAACTGGGGCACCGGCGAGGCCGTCGCCGTCAAGCAGATCAAGCTCACCGACCTGCCCAAGAGCGAACTGCGCATGATCGAGGCCGAAATCGACTTGCTGAAAAACCTCCACGTATGTGCTGTCGTTGGTGCTTTATGGTGCTCTGATGGTGCTTTGATTTTACGTGGGAGGTTCCGCTAACGAGGAACAGCATGACAACATTGTCAAGTACATTGGCTTTGTCAAATCGGCCGACTGCTTGAACATCATCCTCGAGTGAGTAGCCTCTGTCGCCCGCGCTGCGCGCCTTATTAACGGGCCCAGGTACTGCGAAAACGGCTCCCTCCATTCCATCTGCAAGGCGTACGGCAAGTTCCCGGAAAACCTCGTGGGCGTCTACATGACCCAGGTGCTGCAGGGCCTGCAATATCTCCACGACCAGGGCGTCATCCACCGCGACATCAAGGGCGCCAACATTCTCACCACCAAGGACGGCACCGTCAAGCTGGCCGACTTTGGCGTGTCCACCAGCACCCTGGCCGGCCCCGACAAGGAGGCCCAGGTTGTTGGCACGCCCTACTGGATGGCGCCTGAGATCATCCAGCTGTCCGGCGCCACCTCTGCCTCCGACATCTGGAGCGTGGGCTGCACCGTCATTGAGCTTCTGCAGGGCAAGCCTCCCTACCACAACCTGGCCGCTATGCCGGCTCTCTTTGCCATTGTCAATGACGACCACCCCCCTCTGCCCGAAGGTGTATCGCCGGTAAGCCTCTTTCTTCGCCTCGTAGTTTTTATCTTTATCTTTTCACTTTTCATCGTGTCATCTTTTCATCATTTCATCTTTTCTTCTCCTGTTCTTACTAATGCCTCCAGGCCGCGCGTGATTTCCTCATGCAGTGTTTCCAAAAAGACCCAAATCTACGGGTCTCGGCCAAAAAGCTGGGCCGCCATCCTTGGATTGTCGGGTGCCGACGAAGCGACGCCCATGTGTCCAAAGACCCCTCGGAGGCCGTCGAGGAGGTCCTGCGCTGGAACCGCGCCCTCGAATCCTCAGAGTCAAACCTGAGAACCTCGACCGGCTCCGACAACAGCTCCGGGCCCTTCTTGCAGGCGGGGCAGTCCATGTCGTCTCGCTTCACGAGCAACGACGCACAGCGGCCGAGCCGCCCCCTGCCTACCCTGGCCAAGCAAAGGCCCGGGCCCGACATCTTCCGGTCTCTCGAACTGGCCGGTGAGTGGAGCATCGCCCCCCGCCGGAAGCGATCTCAGCAGCTCAGCCCTCTTGGCACACCGCGGGCTGACTCGCTGGCAGATGAGGACAATTGGGACAATGACTTTGCCACGGCCATTTCTCCCTCGGCCCTGCAAAACCTCAAGCCGCAGGACAACTTTGGCGGCCTGCTATCCAGCGACCGCCTCAAGCAGTTTGCCTCCATCGACGAAGGCCGCGATGTGTCGAGCAACTGGGACGACGACTTTATGGATGGCGAGCAGCTCATGACCATTAAAGGCCCGGCCAGGTCGCGACAGGTGTCGGAGAATTCCGACTTCCAAGAGCAGACCATCCGCCCGCTGGGCCGGAGATCTGACAAGGCCGCCGTATCCGCCGCCATTGCCGCCGCCAACGCAGCCGGACTTTCACGAGCCGTATCCGGCTCGTCCACAGCCTCGTCTCCGCCGCTGTCTCCACAATTGTCGCCGGCCTCCTTGCCTGCCATCACACAAGCCCTCTTTGACGATCCCGCTTCCCCGCCGCCGCCGCCGCTGCCGCCGCTGCTGCTGCCGACGACGACGACGACGACGACGACGACGACGACGACCCGCTCGCCGAGAGCGATACGTCGCCGTCGAAGCAAGGCCCCTCCCCAGCCGTACTCGGCTCTCAGCCCGTCCTTTGCCGTGCCCAAGTCGCCCTCCAAGCTGCAGTTTGGGGGCAAGTTTGAGCTGCCGCCGCGTCCAGAGATGGCCTATCAAGAGCAGTCTGTCGAGGACTATTCGGACCTGCTGGCCGAGAACGACCTTGTCTTTACCAATAACCGCCTCAACTTGGTGCTTAACGGCCCTGCCGGTGCCGGCTCTGCGCGGTCAGCCCGCTCGGCCGACTCGACCGGATCAGCTGGCTCGGCCGGATCGGCCGGCCCCGGCGGATCCCTGGTGCCCCGTTCGCCCGATGTGGTCCGTTCCTATAGCACTCCGCAGGACTCGCCCCAGCTCTTTCACCCGTCGGACCTGACCAGCCTTCCTCGCTCCATGCAAGTGCCTCCTGGTGGCAGCGTGCGGCGCCAGGCCACCTCGCGGCCGTCGGTACTGCCAGACCGGCCAATGCGCCGGACAAGGTCCTCCGTGGAGATTGAGCGCTATGCGGAAGGTGCCGTTGATGAGGACTACTCTGACATCTTTGGCCCCGGAGACGACCACTTCAGCACGGACAAGGAGGAAAGCGACCGCGGCTCAGAGGACGGCGCCGGCCTGATGCTGCTGTCCAAACTTTCGCACAGCTCCTGGCTTGGCGACGAAGAAGACGAGGACGACCCCTTTGCCACGATGGACCCGGGATGGGACGAGATGGATCTGGAGGCCAACATTGCCCGAGACCGTCATGCACGTCTGGCCGAGAAGATCGAGGAGCTGGTGCACTCGCTGAAAGCCACCGAGGGCGAGGACAGACTGTCGGAGCTGACAGAAGTTTTGGTGCGTCTCAGAGTCGCCCTTGTTGCATTTGACGAGATGGATGGCTAACCGTCGCGTCTAGCTCGGTCTTTTGTGGGAGAGCACCGAGGTCAAGGATCTCATCATCAGCGCCCACGGTCTTTTGCCCATTCTGGAGATTCTTGAGCCCTGCACGGTTAAGAGCCGTCAGAGAATGATTCTGCAGCTGCTCAAGATTGTCAACACGGTAAGCATCCCGCTGTTGTTGTTGTTGTGTTGCTGTTGTTGCCGTTGTTGCTGTCCGTCCAACAGGGACAGGGCAGCGCCGCAAAAGTTGTGGGCGACTGACGTTTTGGTGTAGATCATCTTGGACGATGTCGAGCTCCAGGAGAACTTGTGCTTTGTCGGCGGCATCCCCATCATTACAAAGTTTGCTGCGCGCCAGTACTCGAACGAGATCCGGCTCGAGGCTGCCGCCTTTGTGCGTCAGATGTACCAGACGTCCACCACTACGCTGCAGATGTTTGTCAGCGCCGGTGGCATGAACGTGCTGGTTGAATTTCTCGATGAAGACTATGATGCGTCGCGGGACTTGGTCCTCATTGGTGTCAACGGCATCTGGAACGTCTTTGAGTTGCAGGTAAGCCGAAGGATGCGTGTTCTTGTTGGTGCCGAAACGATGAGGGGGGGAGGGAGGTGGTGCTGATCGATGCAGGGCCCAACGCCGAAAAACGACTTTTGCCGCATCTTCTCGAGGAGCAAGATCCTGGATCCTCTTGCGCTTGTGCTGCACAAGGTGCTGCAGGAAGACTCGACGGGTCTCTCGGAGCTGATCGAAGGCCGCATTGTCAACATCTTCTACCTCTTCTCGCAGGCCGAGAACTACGTGAAGGAGGTTGTGGCGGACCGGCAGGTGCTCAAAACGGTGCTGAAGGATCTGCAGCACATGTCGCCGATGCACCAGGTGACGATGCTCAAGTTTATCAAGAATCTGTCGATGCTGTCGACGACGCTGGAGTCGCTGCACTCGGCTGACGCGATTGATTTCTTGATTGACGTGCTGAGCCACAGCATGCGAAAGGGCCAGAAGCACTTTCGCGAGATCTCCAACCAGGTGCTCAACACCATGTTCAACCTGTGCCGCCTCAGCAAGGAGCGGCAGGAGTATGCGGCCGTGAACGGCATCATCCCGCTTCTCCTCAAGATCATGCAGACAGAACACCCGCCCAAGGAGTTTGCGCTGCCGATTCTGTGCGACATGGCCCACTCCGGCAGCAAGGGCCGGCGGTACCTCTGGCAGAACAAGGGCCTGGACTTTTACGTGTCGCTGCTGGCGGACCAGTATTGGCAGGTGACGGCGTTGGATGCCATTTTTATCTGGTGCGTCTCCTCGCTCTCTCACTCTCTCTCGCTCTTGCTCTTTCTTTCTCGCTCTCTCACCCTCTCTCGCTCCCGCTCTTTCTCTCTCTCCCGCCCTCTCTCACTCTCTCTCACTCTCTCGCCCTCGCTCTCGCTCTCTTCTCGCGCGCTGACAGTCCAGGCTCCAAGAAGAGACGGCCAAGGTGGAAAGCCATTTGCTGGATGGAGGGCGGTTCCGGGATGCGATTGTGGCGTGCTTCAACACGACAAAGGTCAATGCCTTTGACCCGAACCTGCTCGACCCGCTGCTCAAGGTGCTCCGGCTGAGCCCATCGCTGGCAGCGACGCTGGCCAAGGCGCAGATGTACTCGGGGGTCGCGCTGAAGCTGAGCCACAAGAAGGCGGTGGTGCGGCTGAATCTCCTGCGGCTGGTGCGCATCATCATGGACAATTGCGACGCCGACATGGGAGTGGGCGGTTCGCCGGCGGGCGAGGGCAGCCAGCATGTGACCGTGTTGTTCGACGCCATCCAGACGCTGGCGGAGAAGGACTCGGCCGTGCTCGTGCGCAACCTGGCATCCGAGCTCGTGCGGCTGCATATTGACGCCGACCACCGCGCGGCGGCGGCGGCGGTGACAGCGGCAGCAGCGGCGGCAGCAGCGGCGGCAGCAGCGGCAGTCGGCGGCCTGGTGCCGCCGAGCACGGCCAGCTCGTCGCGGTCACGGCCGGGACCGTCGCGGCGGACGACGCTGTACAGCACGCCGCCGGGGCTGTCGTCTGCCGTCTCTGCGCCCCTGACGCCGACACATGGCGGCGGCGGCGGCGGCGGCGGCAGCAGCAGCAGTAACAGTGGCTCGCATCATCATCAGCATCAGCACCACCACCGCTACAACCAGCAGTACCGCGCGGCGATACACAGCAACCTCTCACAGTCATCGCTGTCGTCCATGTCGTCCATGTCGTCTTCGGCCTACATTGAAGTGGCGGCCACTCCCAAGCGGTCGGCAGTCTTGCTAGCGCACGAGCGGGATCCGCTGGTGTACCGGCCGCGCAGCCGGGACGGTGTTCCTCTCGGCTCGTCCATTCCGCGGCGGGTCAGTGGCGAGTCGGCGGGCCACGGGCTGTCGTCCAAGAGCAGTTTCAGCAGCAGCCTGAGCAGCAGCCTGAGCAGCAGCACGAGTGCTACACCCAAGACAGGATCGAGCTCGGCCTCGGCAGCGGCAGGCAACAGCGGCAGCGGCAGCGGCAGCGGCAACGGCAGCGGCAACGGCAACGGCAACGGCAGCAGCGGCAGGCTCTCGCGGCAGCCGAGCAGCAGCCGAGTCAGCCTGGGACCGGCGATTATCAGCCGACCAGAGAGCTCGACGTCGAATAGGGAAAAGGCCATGGGCCGGGTGTCGGCGGCTGGGCCAATGATGGCGTCGTCGTCGTCGGCGTCGGCGTCGGCGTCGGCGTCGGCGTCGGCGTCAGTGTCGCCGTTGCTGTCACCGTATAGTTCCGGGGGCGCAGACCGTGTGGAGAAGCTGACCGCGCTGGGCATTGGCATCAGCGGCAGCGAGAACAGCAGCCGCGGCAGCCGGGGCAGCCGCAGCGGCCTGGCGGGCAGCGAGGCGGTCTCGAGCACAGGCAACAAGATGATCAGCCGACGGCGGACGCGGGCACCCAACACGGATATTAAGTGGTCTTAGGAACGACATGATGTCCGGCGGCGGCGGCGACTGAGGGCCGTACGGGCCGGCGGCAGCAGCGGCAGCAGTGGACGAGGTTCCTCAGCTTCGCAGCCGAGCACGGCGCAGACGATTGTACGCAGAGACTTGGGAAGCTGACGGGTGTACGTTTTTACTTTATTCCCTTTTTTTCCCTTTTGAATGTTCTGTTCCCTTTGTCTGGTTTGACTTTGATTTTTTGGTACTCCGGGAGGGAGGGGGGGGGAAATGGTCACGGGTGTGGACTGTGGGAAATTCGGGGGGGATGCATAATGCACACGGGAATGAAGCGGGACGACAAGGAGTGGGAAAAGGCAAAAAGAACAGAAAGGAAAGGGCTGAGACGGTATTGAGTTTGCGGGTTGATGAATTCACTTGGTTGAATGCTTGGGCTGAAAATGGCAAGTCATGTCTACTTGAGAGCTGCTTCTGCCGTCGTCAGCCACTGCTGTTTTGTCTCTGAACAACCCGTGCTATAAAGGCAGGCCCGTCTCGGCGCCGGCCTGTCTCAGCAGGCGCAGGGTGTCGGATACGAGGTAGAGGCTGCCGGCGATGACGATGCGGCGGTCCGGAGCGGCAGCGGCAGCCCAGCGGAGTGCAGAGAGGAGGCCGCCGTGGGAGGCGTCGAGCAGAGCGTCGTCGTCGTCGGCCGGAAGGCCCAGCGCGGCGGCGGCACGGGCGAGCAGCAGGCGCGGCGCGGCGGGCTGGACCCAGGGCATGCCGTCGACGGGCCCAAAGGCGACGGCGGCGACGCGGTCGCCCGGACGCAGCAGCAGGCGCAGCATGCCGTCGAGGTCTTTGCCGTGCGAGGCGGCCAGGATCCAGGTGACGGCTGCTGTTTCGGTGGCGGTGGTGGCGGTGGCGGCGGCGGCGGCGGCGTCGGGCGGCGGGCGGCGGTGGCAGGAGCGCAGGTGCTTGTCGACGTAGGCGGCCAGCGCGGCGGCCGACTGGGGGTTGTGGGCGCCGTCCAGGAGCGCGGGGCAAGAGGGGCCGGCGGCGGCGGTGGCGGCGGTGGCGGCAGCCGGGCGCGGCAGCAGGGGACCAATGTCGATGCGTTGCAGGCGGCCGGGCCAGCGGACGTGGCGGACGACGTCGGCGAGAAAGGCGGCGGGGTCGAGGCCGGCCGGGGGTGAGAAAGAGAGACCGGCGAGGTCGAGGTCGGCCGGGGGCGGGGAAGAGAGACCGGCGACGGCGAGGCAAAAGGCGGTATAGGCGCAGGAGAGGTTGTCGAGCTGGTGAGGTTCGAGGCCGAGCGAGGCGGCGGCGGCGGCGGCGGGAGAAGCCGAAGCCGGAGCCGGGCCGGAGCCCCAGGGCTCGGCGTAGATGAGCGGCGCGCCGACGGCGCGGGCATGGGCCTCGAGCACGGCAGCAACGGGGGCGTCGGCGCGGTTGGCCGGGTCGACGACGCAGGGCACGCCGGCGCGCATGATGCCGGCCTTGTGCTGGGCGATGGCGGCGATGGTGGTGCCGAGCAGGGCCTGGTGGTCGAGGCCGATGCGGGTGATGACGGTGACGGCGCGGTCGGCGCGCATGGCCGTGGTGGCGTCGAGGGCGCCGCCGAGGCCGGCCTCGATGACGGCGAGGAGGGGCGCGGGGGGGGGGGGCGAGGACCCTCCCGGCCATTCGGTCTCGGTCCTGGTCTCGGTCTCGGCCCCAGTCTCGGTCCCGGCCCCACTCGACTCCGGAACCGGCCCCGGCCCCCGTCCCGATCCCAACGCGGCCCCGTCAAACACGGCGTAGGCGGTCGCCGTGAGCAGCTCAAACTCGGTGGCACCGACGTGGTGCTCGCGGTCGCGGCGCACAACGGCCTGCTCGGCGGCGCGGAAGACGGCCTCGGCCACGACGCGCTCGTCCACCACCACGCCGTCCCAGCGGTCCACCAGGTGCGGCGACGTGAAGCGGGCACTGCGCAGGCCGTGCGCGTGCAGCATCGCCGTCAAGTAGGCGCACACGGAGCCTTTGCCATTGGTCCCGGCCACGTGGATCGCCTTCCAAGGGGATGAGGCGGCGGCGGCGGCGGCGGCGGCGGCCGAAGACGAGGAGGCCGAGGCCGCCGAAACCGCCGAGACCGCTGCCGAGGCTGCTGCCGCAGCGGGGGCCAGCTGCAGCAGGCGCGAGATCCGTCCGAGACCGAGATCAATCATGGTGGCCGCATAGAGCAGAGGGCAGCACAAAACAAGTACTTGTATACAGAAAGAGAAGCAGAGAGAGAGCAGAGCGGGGCGGTCACGTGATGCGCGATAGCGCTTACTACCTGGTCGTGCCATCAGCGACACAAGGACCTTCTCTGTGACGTCCGCCCTGCACGCACCATGGCTGCACCAAACCATCTGGTCGTCGTCTGCGGCCACGGCATCTGGCTGGGAGGGCCAGCCAAGGGGCACGACGAGGCCGAGTGGCTGATTGAGAGCTACAAGGCCGGCGAGACGCCGACGTTTATCCAACACATTCAAGCCGGACTGCGTGTTCTGGCCGAGGACGACCAGGCCGTCGTCGTGTTTTCAGGGTAGGGGGGAGGGAGAGAGAGGGGGGGAGGGGAGAGAAAGAGAGTGAGAGAGGAAGGGGAGAGAAAGAGAGACAGAGTGAGAGAGGGAGAGAGGGAGAGAAAGAAGCTGACTTGTAGGGGCCCAACACGCAAAGAAACCAGACTGTCAGAAGGCCGCAGCTATGCCAACCTGGCCGCGACAAACGACTACTTTGGCTACCTGCCGACGAGCCCGGCTGCAGACGCGACGGCGACTACGACGGCCGGCACCGCCGCGCTGCACCCGCGCGTACTGGTGGACGAGCAGGCGCTCGACTCGTACTACAACATCCTCTTCAGCCTGCTCGTGTTTTGGCGCAGGTACGGCCATGGCCCGGGCCGCGCGGCCTGGCCGGCCAAGCTGACCGTGGTCAGCCACGCCTTTAAGCGCCAGCGGCTGGTCGACGGCCACTGCGGCCCCGCCGCCCTCGGCTTTCCGCTCGAGCGCGTCGCCTTTATCGGCATCAACCCGCCGAACCTGCCGGCCGCGCTCGGCGGCGCCGCGCCGGCCGGCGACGCCAAGGAGGCCGCCATGCAGGACGCCCACAGCGTCATCGACGACTGGACGCAGGACCCGCACGGCGCTGGGCCCCTGCTGGCCGGAAAGCGGCGCGCGCGCAATCCGTGGCGTATCAGCCAGCGCCTCTTTGCCAGCGATGACGAGCGGCGGCGCAGCGGACTGCGCACCGTGCTCCTGGACGACGAGATGGAGGTCCTGGCCCCAGACAGTCCGCGGCCGTGGAGGGACGTCGGCACTTTGGAGTCCGCGTAACGGAGTAGAACCGGCAAAAAAGGACAGAGACACCAGCAAATTGGCAGCAAAAAGGCAGCAAATTGGCAGCAAAAAGGCAGCAAAAAGGTAGCAAAAAGGCAGCCACCAGCACAGAGTGGCCGGCAAAAATGGACAATCAGGGACTCGAACCCTGGACCTCCCGCAGGCTGGCATAGCGAATATGCTAAGCGGGCGCTATACCACCTAAGCCAATTGCCCGGTGTTAACCGGCTTGTCGATATCGGGGTCGGCGCCACTACGGATTATGTGGACGCTAGCAGCGGGGTTTCGAGATAGCTTCACTTTCAACGTTTTGCTTTTCCGGCTCCCATCGCCTCACCTTCTCTCCTGACTTTATCCCTCTTTCCCTCTTTCCCTCTTTCTCTCTTTCTTTTTTTCCCTCTTTCCTCTTTTCCTCTTTCCCTCTCTTTCTCTTGTTTCTATCCCCCTCCACGGCCTCCCCATGACGGCCGGGCTGACCCCCGAGCAGATCGCCGCCTTTGAGCGCGACGGCTACCTCATCATCCCAGACGCCCTCCCCCCGGCTGCCGTGGCAGCGCTGCTGGCCGAAACCCACCGGCTGCTGGACGACTTCTCGCTCGAGGGCCACCCCCTGACGCGCTTCCGCACCGGCGGCCGCGACGGCCAGGACCACGTCGGCGACGACTACTTTCTCGGCTCCGCCGACCAGGTGCGCTTCTTCTTCGAAGAGGACGCCTTTGACCCGGCCACCGGCCGCCTGGCCAAGCCCAAGCAGCGCGCCATCAACAAGATTGGCCACTACCTGCACGCCCTCAACCCCGTCTTTGCCCGCGTGTCCGGCACGCCGCCCGTCGCCCGGGCCGCCGACGCCGGAACGCCTCCGGCCGCCGCCGCCGCCGCCGCCGCCGCCGCCTTTGCCGGCGCGCTGCCCGTGGCGCCTATTGCCCGCAGTCTCGGCTTCCGCGACCCGCGCTGTCTGCAGAGCATGGTCATCTGCAAGCAGCCCGAGATCGGCGGCGCCGTGCCCCCGCACCAGGACAGCACCTTTCTCTACACCGACCCCCCCAGCGCCGTCGGCTTCTGGTACGCCCTCGAGGACGCCACCCTGCACAACGGCTGCCTCTCTTTCCGCCCGGGCTCCCACCGCACCGCCCCCATCCGCCGCCGCCTCGTCCGCAACCCCGACGGCACCAGCGGCACCCGCCTCGTCGACAACCCCGGGCCGCAGTTTCCCGGCCCGACCCCGGAACCGGAGGCCGCCGACGCCGACGACGGCGATGACGATCCCAAAAACTACGTCCCCGGCGAGGTCAGCGCCGGCTCGCTCGTGCTCATCCACGGCAACCTGCTGCACAAGAGCGAAAAGAACCTGAGCGACAAGGGCCGCATCATCTACACCTTTCACGTCATCGAGGGCGACGGCCCGGTCTACGACGAGCGCAACTGGCTGCAGCCGCCCGCCGAGGGCTTTACGCGGCTGTATGCGTAGGGGTGTTGGGAAAAGGTGTCTGTCTGGGGACATGGAGACGCTGCGTATATCACTGACAACGCGAGGGAGACTTTGCTATATTGATGACAACAAATTACCAAAACACGACATTTAAACCCGCCAGGCGTATTATACAGCACGAGAAGCCTGCTCCGTCACCCCCGGGCATACGGGTGGAACCCGCGCCCGCCGCTGCCGCCACCGCCGCCGCCGCCGCCGCCGCCGCCACCGCCGCCACGCCCGCCCCGGTAGTTGGCCCCGGGCCGGCCCGCGTTCTTCGGCCCCGTCGGCGCGTTGGCCGGCGGCGCATTCGTCCCGTCGCCGCCGGGCGACTGCTGGTGCGCCGCCCGGTTGCCGTGATGGAACCCGCCCCGGCCGCGTCCGCCCCCCTGGTTCATGTTTTGCTGCGGCCCGTCGTCGTACATGCCCTCCCACGACGTCTGGCTGCCGCCGTACCCGGACCCCGGTCCCCCTCCGCCGGGCCCCCCCGCCATCCCACTCCCCGGCCCGCCCAGGCCTCCGCCGCCGCCGCCACCACCGCCACCGCCGCCTTGTTGCTGATGCTGATGCTGATGCTGATGCTGCTGCTGCTGCTGCTGCTGCTGCTGTTGCTGTGCTGCCATCATCTGCTGCATCATCGCCGGGTTCATGCCCGCCGGCCCGCCGCCGCCCATGCCGCCCGGGCCCATCATGCCGGGGCCGCCCGGGCCGCCGGGGCCGCCGGGGCCGCCACGCCCCATCATCTGCATCTGCTGCATCTGCATCATCTGCATCATCTGCGGCGTCATCCCCATGCCGGGTCCCATGCCGGGACCCATCGGCCCGCCGCCCATGCCCATCATGCCACGGTTCATGGCCACCTGCTGCTGCATCATGGCAAAGTACTGCTGCATGCGCTGGAAATACTGCGCCATCACCTGCGGCGTCATGCCGCCCGCCGAGTTCATGCCTTGGTGACCGCCGCCGCCGCCGCCGCCGCTGCCGTCGCCGTGGTCATCCATGCCGTTGATGCCCTTGCGGAACTTGCCCGGCCCGCCGCGCCGCCCCGAGTCGTCGTCGTCGCGCATGTTGCCGCGCGGCTGCGCCTTCTTGACCTCAATGGGCTTGCCGTGGATCTCGAGCGACGTTGACAGGCACGCCTCCACGCCGGCGTCCGACTCAAACGTCACAAAGCCAAAGCCCCGCGGCCGGCCCGTGTCCTTGTCCATCATAAGGGTGGCGTCCACAACCCGGCCAAACTGCGCAAAGTACTCCTTGAACTCCTGGTCCGTCGTCTCCTGCGACACACCCCCCACAAAGATCTTGGACGTCTTCTCCTGCTCGTCGCGCGGGATGGCGCGCTTCGGATCGATCTGGCCAGAGAAGCAGTCAGTGTTTGAAGCAGTGAACCATGCAAGACCGGCCGGGGGAAAAAAATCATACAATCTTCCCGTCCAGGTAGTGCTCCTTGACCATCACAATGTTGACCGTCTTGGGGTCCTTGAACGTCAGGAACCCAAAGCCTCGCGACCTGCCGGTGGCGTTGTCTCGCATCACCGTGCACTCCACCACCTCGCCAAACTGCGAAAAGTACTCTCGGAGCGACTCTGCCACGCCGTCAGTACCATGCACCGAGCACCGGGGCGAGTACCACTTACGATCCGTCGTCTCCCAGTTCAACCCGCCGATAAACATCTTCCTGTCCGGGGTGTCAGCAAAACCATGCCGCGCCGGGAAAGGCAAGCAACGAAAGCAGTATAGACGATCGCGGCAGAGGAAAATAAAAAAAAGGGTGGGCACAATATCCATCCAAGGAAAAACATGAAAGGCGCGCGTGGCAAGATGATGTGCCGGCGTGGGCTGACGGCCTAAGAGCAATGGCACCAGCGTGAGTCGTTCCCCGGCCCCTGTTCTTCCTTTCCGGGCCTGAGCCGGCCGCCGCCGTCGCGGGCGTCGACAGCCCGTCTGGGTGTGTCGACACCGTCGCTGTCGTCTCGGGTGTCGTTGATGGAGACAGCCTCCGAGCCCAGCTCGCTGGGAACTGTACAGAGACAGCCTTTGAGTCCAGCTTGCTGGAAGTTGAGCAGAGACAGCCCCTGACTCCAGCTCGCTGGAAGCTGTGCAGAGACAGCCTCGGAATCCAGCTCGCTGGTAACAACAAGGCCCCGAGAGGACACAACATTCGAAGAGTGGGCCGAGAGGCCGAGAGGATTTGAGCCGGAGCGAGCAAAGGCGAGGCCACAGACAGGCCCATGCCCTCCTCGACAAACAGAAGCGGCGGGAGAGACAGGATCAGAGGAAACAACAGCTTATGGGATGCGTCGGTAAAGCCTGATGGCGGTGGTTTCAGCTTGTGGAAATTGTTTTCTTTCTCTTGTCTTCTCTGCTTCTGCCTGCTCTCCTGTTGAGTCTGCTCTTGTAAATCTGTCTGCTGGTCTCTGTGCTTACAAGTCTTTGCTACCGACCAGCCAAGTCCTTGTCTCGAGCGCTAGCCGCTGCCTATTTTCTGGGGGAGAGGCATTCTGCTCTCGTGTCTTCTCCCAGTCGATCTTCTGGCTGGGCCTCTCAGAGGCAGGCAATGCTGCGAAAGGGCACGGCTGCGGTGGCGGCCGTCCTGCAAGATGGGACCGCCCAGGTCCTGTATTTTCTCTTCTTTTTTCTTCCTTGTTCTTCTTCTTCTTCTTTTTTCTCTTGGCTTGTTCGGCTGTGCCTGTTGCCCTTGTTTCTTTGAGGGCTTCGGACTCGCCCCGCGCAAACCGCTTTTGCCCTTCCGTATAACTTTGCCCTGCCACCGGTTCCAGTTGCCAGATGTGGATTCCAACCGAGATGTGTGCAGTGTGTGCAGTTCAAGAGTTCCCATCCGCCAGCCAACTGTTTACTTGACCTCCTCCCCGTGTTATATTCATTCCCATCCGAGAAAGCCAAAGAAAAAGAACACGTAAAGATCCCCTAAGCGTCGCGCGCTCGGATCCCGAAACATTGTCACGCAGAGGGGGCACAAAAGGTGAATATACGCAGGGCACTGCGCATGCGCGCATCGAAATCCACTCACCCGTCTTCCTTGGAGTTGGGACCCCTTGAAAAGCCCCCGTGGCCGCCACCATAGTGTGGGAACCCGCTACTTGCCGGTGGCGGCGGCGGCGGCGGCGGCGGCGTCGCCTCTACGCGCTGGTTGTTGCTATGGCTTCCGTTGCCCAGGTTGAAATCGACCTCGTCGTCGTCGTCGTAGTCCTCGCGCATGTTGTCGTCATATCCGCCTCCGCCGTTGTAGCCGCTGCCTCCATACGCGCCGTCGCCGTCGTTTTTTCCCGAAAGGCCGCCGCCTCCGGATGACGCGGTTGCGCCTGCTTGTGACGCGGGTGCCGGCGTGGCGGCCGGCGCTGCCTTTGGTGCTGCCGGCTCGTCGTCATTATAGCTGTGGCCACACGGGTCAGACAGGTTTCAACACGGCCGTTCCATGCATCACAGCAGCAGCAAAGGAAACAAAAAAAGAAGAAAAGAAAACAAAAATTAAAAGAATAAAAGAAAAAAAGAATAATACGAACAGGTCGGCAAAGAGCTCATCGTCAAAGTTCTCGGGTTCTGTCATCGTGAAAGGCGTCAATGGATATCGGGCACTGCAAAACGTGCCAAGCAAATCGGAACCGCAAGCCCAATGGATTCGTATAAAAAAGGTGCAATGAAAAGAAGGTGAAGAAAAAAGGTACCAGTCGGCGCTGGAAGGGGGGAGAGAAGAAGACAGGGACAGCGGCGCCTGCCACGGCAAAAGGAATGGCAGCCTGGCCTGGTTTGGGACGGCGTTCCTGCCTGAGGCCACCAGTCCCGCGAATTGTTGGGGTGGCTGGTGTGTCTCGTAGCTGTGGCGGTGTTCATCTGGCCGGCGGGCGCTTTTAGTGGGGCTGGCGTGCCGCATCGACTTGGTGTCCGCATCACCACATTTACGAAAAGCGATTCGCCGCCAACAGGACGACAAGGCCGCGTACAAACGACAATTGCTGCGACACCGGCTGAAGCACTGGAAACGCCGCCGGCGAAAAACACAAAAGACACACGGGACGGCAGCAGGCCCTGCGTCCCCCCTCCCCCCCCCCCCTCCCCCTTTCTCCCCCCGCTCAGACAGTCCGTCCCCGCGTTACCGGATCGTCTCTTCTCTCTGGCTGCAGGATGACCCTATAAAGTCACCTCAGACGACGCAGTAGTGGTCCTGACGCTGTTTCGGAACACGCCATGTTCTCCTCCACGGGAAGCGGCAAGAAGCCGCCAGCCCAGGTGCGTTCAAGTCCCACTTCGTTCGGCTGGCAAAGCGTCCTAACATTCGAGCAGCAGGAGATGGTGCAAGTTGGTAAGTTTGGCATGACAGCTCTAGGAGCCCGCATTGGTTGCCGTTCGCCACTGGCGAGGGCAATCCCGCACGATTGGTGACGGACATGCGCGGCGGGTCTGTTCCGGGGGCCCTGTTCTGTTCCTTTTGCTGATGCCCTGGTTTCTCGCCGTTTCTTGCCCGCCCGCAGACAGAGCAGAGTGAGTCGCGAGCCTCTTCCGGCTGACGTTGTGCGGCAGTAGTGCTGACTCTACTCCCGTGTCTGCCACAGCTCCACGTCTCCGTTCTGGCGAAGTCCCCATCATGATCCGGCCGCAAAGAAAGGGAGTGGCGGCCGCGATTCCGGCCTTGTCATTGGCGCTGCCTACTCGCACGCGGACATTCTCAAATTTGACTCCATGTATGCGTCCTGCTGCTTTTGTTTTTTTGTTTTCTGCGCTCTCTGTGCTCTTCTCAAGGCTAATCTCTGGCTCAAGGAGTCTGGCAGCATCATCTTCACGGCCACGAACACCGCCCCCTGCCTCGTCGACCAAGGCACACCACACCAGCAACGCCCATCATCATACGCCCCCGACAGCCAAGGCCGGCAGCTCCGGCACCTCCTCCGTACCCCCTTTTCGCAACTACTCGAGCTTCCTCTCCAACACAGACGATGACTGGAACGCCGACGAGACGGAAGATGTATATGGTTACGAGGAGGACGACGGGGACGACTTTGGCCTCCCAAGCTTGTCCAACATGAAGAGGAGAACCAAACGCATGGCCGCCCAGGGGAGCAGCAGCGCCGCCTCTGCCAAGAAGAGCGGCGCCGGTGGTGGCGGCGGTGGCGGCGCGGTGCACAGCGACAGCGGCAGCAACCCATTACCACTGGGCTACAACGGGCCGTCTTTTCCGCTAGGAGGCGGCGGCGGCAGCAGCAGCGGCGGCGGCGGCGGCAGCGGGACGGACGCGGCGCTGCGTACGCGGCGCTACTCCAACAGCGCAGACATTGCGGTCGAGCGGCCGGCCCCGTCGTACCCGGTGCCCAAGAAGAGCGAAGGCAAGATCCTGCGGCCGCAATACAAGGACATCCTGAGGGACCCGGCCAACGCCCTCCACCTCATCCACCACGCCTCTGCGCCCGCCAACGCCAGCTCCAAGGAACTGGAGGCCATTAATGCGCGCATCTCCCGCATCAACAAGTTCAAGAAGCTGCTGCAGGCCTCCAACATACCCCTGCCCGAGCTGCAGTCGCTGGCGTGGTCCGGCGTGCCCCAGGAGGTCCGTGCCATGACCTGGCAGCTCCTGCTTGGCTACCTGCCCACGAGCAGCGAGCGCCGCGTGGCCACACTGGAGCGCAAGCGGAAAGAATACCTCGACGGCGTGCGGCAGGCCTTTGACCGCGCCGGCGGCAGCGAAGGCGCCAAGGCGGGGGGGGCGGGGGCGTCGGCGTCGACGGCATCGACGGCGACAACGACCTTGGCAGCCGCCGCTACCGCCACCGCCACCGCCACCGCCGGCGGCGCGGCAAGCAACCGGGGCCGCGGGCTGGACGAGGCGGTATGGCACCAGATCAGCATCGACGTGCCGCGGACCAACCCGCACATTGAGCTGTACGGGTACGAGGCCACGCAGCGGTCGCTCGAGCGCATCCTGTACGTGTGGGCGGTGCGGCATCCGGCCAGCGGCTACGTGCAGGGCATCAACGACCTGGTGACGCCCTTTTGGCAGGTCTTCCTGGGCGTCTACATTGCCGACCCGGACATTGAGACGGGCATGGACCCGGGCCAGCTGCCCCGGACGGTGCTGGACGCCGTCGAGGCCGACTCGTTCTGGTGCCTGACCAAGCTGCTCGACGGCATCCAGGACCACTACATTGTGGCCCAGCCGGGCATCCAGCGCCAGGTCGCCGCCCTGCGTGACCTGACCGCACGCATCGACGCGCCGCTCGCCAAGCACCTGCAGGACGAGCACGTCGAGTTCATCCAGTTCAGCTTCCGCTGGATGAACTGCCTGCTGATGCGCGAGATCAGTGTCAAGAACACGATCCGCATGTGGGATACGTACATGGTAAGTCTGGTAAACCACCGCCCTCGTTTTGTCCTCGTCCTGCCCAAGACAGGCCCACTCACGCTCGCTCCAGGCCGAGGAGAACGGCTTCTCCGAGTTCCACCTCTACGTCTGCGCGGCCTTTCTGGTCAAGTGGTCCAGCAAGCTCTGCGATATGGACTTTCAGGAGATTATGATGTTTCTGCAGGCGCTGCCCACGCGCGAGTGGACCGAAAAGGATGTGGAGCTGTTGCTGAGCGAAGCGTATATTTGGCAGAGCCTCTTCAAAGGCTCGTCGGCCCATCTGCGGGGGCCGTCGAATCGGACACCTTCGAGCATCCAGCTGTGAGGTGGACGGGTTGTTTTTTTTTTTTTGTGCGCATCTGGACGGAGTCTGCCTCTCTGCTTCTGGACGGAATCTGCCTTTTTGCATTCTGGACGGCATGTGCCTCTAATTATTCTTCTGTTCCTGTCCATACTACGCCGTGATATGGACTGGAAGATTTTTGCTCACCGCTCTTGGCCCTGCGTTGCTATTCTATACCTCTTGCCGTTCTTCTTTTCAACCACCAGTTGTCTTCTTTTGCAAGCATGATTTAAGCGTTCTCGGGCGCTGGATTGCGCCCTTGGTTTCGCCTGGTGAGGAGGATGTGAAGAATTTCATACACATGGCTGGGATCAGCTCCGAGTTCTCCATCAGTGGTGTTTGGCCTGTGGCCGTGCTGGGAAAAAAAAAAAGTGCACAGCCTGCCTACATTATACCCTTTATATTCAAAATGTACATAGTCTACGGGTTGCAAGTCTGCGACCGAGAGACGGCATCTTTTTGTGTCCTTGACGAACCCTTTTTGCGTACGCCATGTTCTTCCGTCCGTACCTCTTTCAAAGCCTTGCAGATGTCTACAGAGCAAATCTTACACAGCGGGAAACTTGATGACTACCCCCCCTGTCGTTTCTGTTTTCTCTCGCCGCCTTCAAGTTTTGTTTTGCCCGGACCAACCATGTTGCGTCTGCCTCTTGTTCTGAAAGCAGAGACGAGCAGGGGGGCAGGTGGGCAGACTCTGACGTTCTAGGCCGCCTCGGTTCTGCAGACATCCGCGCGCGCAAACAACCTGATCATGCCAACTCACACCTGCATCGGTGTCCAACAGAGGAGAACAAGGCGCGCAGAAGTAGGTACAGGTGCCATGTAGCATTCGATGGACCGGACAACACCCCCCGGACAACACCCCCCCCCTGGCTCGTGGAGATGTTGCGACGTATATCCACCCTGGCCAACACCTGGACTCTCTCAGCCATGACTTGGCATCTCAGCCAAAAAAGGTGAACAAACGAAAAAACAAAAACAAAAGCAGAAGAAAAAATAGGGGGGGTGGAGGCTCTCAGGCACGTCCAGACGCAGCACGAGCCTCTCTTGTTGTCGCCTGCTCCAGTCTTTTTGCCGTTGTGACTGTGTGCATATACTACATGGCTGCTGGCTGTCGGACAGGACAGTGTAATAATGGCGGAGAACGGCGGCGGCACTGGGACGGTATTCAAACGGGCAAGATACGTGTACTTGCGTCTCGCCATTCCGTGCTCTGTTCATCTATTGTTATTGTTACGCCCCGGCGGGTTGCGTGTGTGGGTGGGCTCACGTTCCTGGTGTTTTGTATGAAAAACAACATGCACACAATAAAGGCAGTAAGAGAAAAAGAAGGGCAGCAAAGCACAACAGCTCGGTCAATCAGCACAGCATATTCGGGGGTTTAAATTACCATGTACAACGAGAGCACGCAAGATCAGCACGGCAAAAAAATAGATTGGTAGAATTACGAAGCACAAGGTCTGGGCAACACCTGTGGCGAGAGAGCGAGCGAGCGAGCGAGAGAGGGAGCGAGAGAAAGAGAGAGATAGAGAGAGAGAGAGAGGGGGGGGGGGGAGCAAAGGGAACAAGGCGCGGCGTCGGCAGTTGGAAATAGGTGTGTGCGCCTGGCCATATGCACTGTGCCCGTTTCGGACGGGATAAGACGTGCATAACAGCTGTTCTTTCTGGCAGAGCCGATCACGCTTAAAAGGTCGAGGCAGGAAGCGTTTGAAACTATTGTTTTTTTGCCTCCTTCCATTGGCCACGCGTCTGGCCGGGTCGGCATGAGCAGCCTATCGGGATGTTCTCTCTCTCTTCTCTCTCTGAGCTCCCTGTTTTTCTTTTTTGGCTTTCCTTTTGCCCTCTGTTGGACCTTTGTGCTTTGGTGTGGCGTTGCACCGTTGCCCTGCGTCCTAGCAAGTGGCCTCATCCACATATAACTCGTGTCGTATTGCAAAACTTCAATTTACTCTCTTCTCTGATAGTCCCACAGACCGCTGCATTGCTCGGCTCACAAGGGGGCGAGGGGCGGACACTGTGAGCGCCTCTCGGGGGTTATACGGCTACCACGCGTAGCCCAAAGCATGGACGTGTCTGGCAAGATCCTTGGGTTTCTGCTTTTCGGTCAGGCAAAAAACAGAACAAGGTCTGCATAATCCAAAAAAAAAAAAAAAGGCAAGGGCACCAAAAGCACTGTGTGGCAACAACAGTCCTCTCCTGCATATTCTGCATGCTATAGCTGAGCAATAAGAACTCACGACACGATACGTATCCCCCTTACCAGAGGCAGTCGAGCATATACGCTCACTCCTCGGTTGAGCAGAGGCGGCGGCGATTTTCTGGAGTGCCTTGTCCCGTACCGCCTCGTTTTTTTTTCTGACGGTGTAGTCCTGCAGGCTCCATGCATCCCCATATTTGCAGGCCTCCTCCCCCCCCCCCCTCCTCCTCCCCTCCCTTGCCTCTCTGCCCGTCAAGACCGGGTGCCTCGCTTTTTTGGTAGACCTGGCTAGGCCTCTCGAGTCTCCGCCATTTCCCCGAGTCCTCTCCTGTCGTGTTACCGCTTGAGACGATGCCTCGACTGGCTTTCTCTCATTCCCACCTTTTCTCACCACATCCCGGGTGGTCTCCACTTGGCTTACTGGAACTCCACCTTGCTGTTCCTGCTCGAGCAAGTACGGAGTAGCTTCAGGCACAGTGCTCCGTGACCTAGAGCCCGACTGTCTTTGCTAGTGGTGTTTACGCCTTGTTAACCGGCGCGGTGAAGTTAGCGCTTTGGGAACTGCAGTGCTACAAGGCAGAGCCGCGTCATCATGGTTCTGTGCCTTGTTAACCAGTTACTGGCATTGGCAAAACATTGCACACAATGTTCACTGGTGAGGTGTGTAGTTTTGTGGCAAGTTTTGAGGCTGGCTCGATTGCTCGATCCGGAAGAAGAACCTTTTTTTCTGAATTACCGCTTTTTGCTATATACGATTACGTGTACATCATAGCTTTGAATATTCTAATCTGCATATTCCCTTCATTCCATTTCATACGACTAGCAGATGCTCCGACATTATTTAATAGGGGCGTTGTGGGGAAACTTAGTATCAGTAGAAGAATCAACAGCCTCATTCTCCGGATGCTGCTTTTGCCATAACGCATACGAGCGTCATTATGTACCCGTACCACGCAAATGCGAGAGGCCAAAACGAGGCGAGCCACGCGGCACCTCATGTTTCCAAACCCCCTCCTCTATAAGCCGTATATGGATTGGATCAAGGCGAGGAAATTCATACTCTATTAGGCAGCAAGCTCACGTACGGAGAGTCGAGTTGGGACACACCGCTAACCCACACATTCCGCAATTTTCATCATCCAAGGTGGCCCGGGCCACTAAACAATATTGAATCTATTCTATGCAGTAAGTAGCATGGCAAGTGGAGGAAAGTACAGCGTGGCTTGGCCTGATCCATGTTGCAGAAGGGCCCCGAAGTACTTATCCGTAGATTGTCCGTGGACAAAAAGAAGGGGGGTGAAGTGCCTGGAAAGAGAGCATGCTGGGAACCGAATTGATCAATTGCAAGCACACGAAACAAGTGAGCATTTTTCGAAAACGCGACAGACATCTCTTTTTCCGTCTTGGAGCAGCAGCCTGTCGCTATTCTTCACCGATAAAATCGTGAACAGCGGATACTCATCCGTGCTTCTATTTTTTCCCTAAGCTAGCGTAGCAAAGACAGGGGGTGCTTTTAAAGGCTAGAACTGAAGCCCACTCGCTAGAGAAACCACTTTGGGATGGGTACAGAGTAGGCATTGCCACTAGCCAGGTAAGATACAAACAAAAAGAAGACGACAGGGGTACACGTAAGATGGACACGCAAAACAGGCACACATTCACACCCCAGAAATCAATACAGCAAATGCAGAAAAAGGCTCGTCACTCACCTTCTGAGGCTGCAGAGATCAGACGCCCGAGGACCCAAGCATATGCACAGAAGCCTAGAAATCGACATGCGAGCTTGCAGGAACCAAGGCGGGAGAAGAAGAAAATAACAGAAAAAAAAAGGAAAAAAAAGGAAAAAAACAGACATTGGGCACCACCTGAGCAGGCACGAAGCCGACACCTGCAACCAAAAGGAGTCGGTTGCAGTGGCACAAATCACTTTCGTTTTCGTTTTGTTTTCGTGTGTTATGCCGGCACGGAAGCATCAAACTCAGCCTCGACGTGGCCACTTTTCGTTTTCGTTGGTGTGGACAACCAAAGGCAGCAGCCCCCATGCTGGCCCGACAGAACCCATCGCAGACTCCAAGTGGCTCATCATCTCCAATCTTCCATCTGTCTCGGACATTTGGTACCCTTTACAAGGGTAAAAGATTTTTCCGGCAAGTATTGAACTACCTGACAGGCGAACGCAGGCGAAAGACGCAACAAATCCCACACCCTCACAACTTCACATTAGGTTTCCATGGGATCTGCTGCCGAGAAGGGTCAACGTAGGTCGGTGAAGCCCTTGGTAGATTGGGTCAGGGCCGAGACGCACATAGCGGCAGTGGCGAGACAGTCCCGGGCTTATGACGTGGCTCCAGGAAGGATACGGCAGAGCCGGAGCAGTGTGGCCCAGTTATACGCAGACTCTCTTTCGAGATTGTCAGCAGAGATTCTCCTCCTCAGAGTAACACGGTAACTTGACATGATATCCTCCCCGGACCTCTAATCAACAAGTCCAGCGAAGGAGAAGAGAAATAGGGCTCGGTGTGTACAGACGGGCCGTTCTGGTTGGGCACAGTAATTCGCAGACGTTCCCGAAAGAGGTTACATCTCTGTCTCGTTCGCCCGACAACTGGAAGTGATCCGGTGATGAGAGAGAGCCCTGAGCAAAATAAAGCCGGTGGCCGAGGGGGGCCAATGACGAACACCACCGAGAGTTGGATACCCGATCAAAGAAAAGCCACCGCCAACCGGTGAAGATGTAGGAAGAGCATATGCTGGCTACCATTCAGCCTGTTCAGCTTGCGTAATGATAGGCCGGAAAGCAAAGTGAAGACTGGTAGGTAGGAGTTCTTCTCCCGACTCAGTGAACGCGCAGTGATTCCTCCTGCTGGACACTGAACAGACAGAGCCCCGACCATCCCAGCTGGTTGTCGTGAGCTCGAAGCATGATCACACGTACCCATTTGCGCTTGTGCTCAGCCGGAAGCCGACACGACTTGTTGGAAGTAGGCCGTGATGGACGAGACTTTGGACGTGGGCTTGATTGCAAAATTGGGCTAGTTGCTTCCAATAACCGATTGGTAGTGGTTACACCCGAAAATGGGACCGCGGAAAGCTCGCCAATAGGTTGGCATCAAAGTCCCCGGTAGCCATGCCTCTACATGCATGCCTGTATGCTGGCAAAGGAGTTGATAGGATATGGCAACAACCACTGATAACGATTGCTTCGGACTTCAGGGGTGGCTGAGCTCCTCTGGGGTTGACCGGCACCAGCTGGCTGCAACATCTGGGAGATCTGGTGTCAAGTCCTGGTTGGCCCGGAACAATGCAGGGGATGCAAAGGAATGAAGCCTGACAGACGTTAGCACAAAATGATTGGGCTGGCTGTGGCAGAGATTGGAGTATCCGAAACACAAAGCATCGCCTCCTGGACGAAGCCAGCCACGAGGATGGTCTTTGGTGCTTGATCGAGCAGTAACTAAAACTACCCTTCAAGCCAGGAAGCGGGGTTTCCCCAAAGTCGTAGGCTGCACTCATGACTCGTACATGTGACTGCATTCGTGTTTTCTCGGCGAAAGGGGGAGATGTAAATGGAGGAAAGCAAAAAGTGCTGCCGCATCAAGGATACGTCGGTTTCTGAACCCGGGCAATGCGTTTGCGCGCAGGTTGATGAAAAGTTCATTTTCCAAGGAGCTTCGCACACGACGCTGCGTGAAAAGCAAGGCGAAACCGGAGGTGCGGATGTTGAAAAAGCGTCTCGTGATGGTGGATGGAGACAGCTTGCGATAAGAGGTTGTGGCTTTCTTTCTCTAGCGTTGGCTACTTCCTTCCGGTCTATATGTCCAGCACGGGTTCGATTATTGCGACAGGCAGGCAGGTGCGAGGAGTAATTACAACGAGTAAGGTACGAGCAATTGTAGAGCAGAGCGCAATAGGAATGGCAGGAGGCCCACTGCGAGGCCGTCGGTCCTTCCCATGCTGGCAGGCCTCTAAAAAAAAGAGGCACGAGCTGGCTAAGAGGGAGAAAGACAAGGCGAGCGATAAGGCAAGACATGTCGTGATCTTTACAGCCACCTCTTCCTCCCGCCCAAGACTCGATAAATACGCCCGACGTGAAACAGAACGGACAGGGTCAGGGCTCTTCCGCCGGCAACACAGCGGGGTGATGCTCGTCTGTCGATCTCTGAGACGGCTGCGCCGCGCTCGCAGGGGTCCCCTCCTTTGGGGGGGGGGGAAGGGTTTTTTTTGCTCCAGTCGAGGGATGCTCGGCAAACCATCTGTGCGCGGCCTCGGAAAGTTAGCTGCAAAGCGCAGGTGCGCTTCAAGATTTGCCCCCAGTCTTGGAGCGCATGATGAATGCTGGGGATGAGACGTTTTTTTCCCTTCTTTTTTTCGGACGCGGCACCACACAAGCTTCCTGGCCGGGCCGGACTCCTGCGATCATCCTAGAAGAACTCACGTCTCACTCAGTGAAGCCGGCAAGCTGGCAACCGCCAACGACAAGGCCGCCCAGGGCGAAGACGCGGGACGCCGCGCGGTGCTGCACATATATACTTTTTGAGGTTACGGAGCCGTGTGCTATATTTATCTCTTCCCCGCTTGCGGTACGTAACCACGGCAAAAATCCAGTCAGTGAGGATGGCACTATCCTCGAATTTACGCTGCTAGGATCATGGCCAACCCTGTTCGTTCGTCGTTTGTCGTTCGTCTAGTATTGTACGGAGCAGACCATCTCCCGTTCTTGCTGAGCGGGCCCCCTAACCCCTATCTTACATCTGAAACCGAAAAGGTTGCGACTAGGAGGTGCCGCACCAGCGCAGGGCCTGTGACGAAAACGACAGCCGCGCCATCGGCACCCTGATTGCGCATATCCGTGTGCCGTGTGCCTCGCGGCCTCCGCACATCCGGCTTCTTACGAAGGGGGTGAAGGGAGGGGGAGGGGGGGAGGGGGAGGGGGGGGGGGGATGACGAAGACAAGGACGTGTAAGAGAGCAGTGCCGAGCCTCAGCCGCGGAGGTATCTTTTGCACAGACGCTACAGGCCCTCGACAGCACCAGACTTCAGCAGCAAGGCCGTGCGTGAGCCCATTCTCGAGTACCAAGTATTAGGGGCCGAGGAATGCCTCAACCCAGCAAAGTCTCCCGTTGTGCTCCATATTGCATTATCTTCCAGCCGGTAAGTGCCTAGCTTTTCACTCCCGTGATGTGCCTTGCATTGACTTTGTTCCAGCCAGTCAGAGAAACTCCGGTCGCCTTTGAGGTCCACTGGCCCCCTTTGTTTGGATGGTGAGTGAGTTTCAAGCCCATGCTCGTCTCAGCTTTTTAAGATCACGGAAGTGATGACAACCATGTTCCGCCGTTGGCTCACACAAATGGCAAAGACAGCACACTGACAGAGAGAGAGACCACCAGACAATGGATGGCAAAAGGAGCCGGACATGTGTGCGTACCTTACGAGCAGTGGACAGGGGAGCTGCCCCTGTACGGAGTACCGCTCTTCCTCCACAACGATCAACAGCATCAGACGGTTCTTTACTGTGCATGCGACCTCGGAGGATCCCACTACGGAGTATGTATACGCCCCCCCCCTCAAGAAAACGATTACGGGTGGAGAAGTAGTCGCATGGAGTTACCGGGCTCTTCTTGCACCCCCAAGACGACGCATAGAAAACTCCACAGGCTCCTCCTGTGCTGCTTGAATGCACGTATAGGTGCGTTCGACAACACACGCATATGCACTCTTACACGAACAGCTCCTACCTTCGCGTTCCCGACCTCAATCTCTGTGCTTGCCACAAGCCGTTGTCTTCCCACTCCCTGTTCTAAGAGACCCCCCCCCCCTCCCCCCCTCCCCCCCTCCCCCAACTGTCCTGCCCCATTTCTAAGCTTTGTCCAGGGCAGGGGCGTGCTGACGGCCCTCATTTGCCGGACTTGGCTGGGCTTGTGCACGTAAATGGACAACTCAAAGAGCAAGAGCCTTGTTGCTTCTCGATAAACAGACAGACTTCTCAACAGCCACAGGCGTATCCCAGCGCTCATTTCTGTGCTTTATTGACCGTCATTTAAGGCAACTCTTGGAGCGAAACCTTCAGAGTCAGACCCCCCCCCCCCATGCCACATCTTCATCAACTTTGTCAGTTTCCACCTCTCGACGTTGGTGAGATCTGCGAGCTGTGGGTGACAACATGCACGTTGTTGGGCCGCAGGACCTTCTTACCTAAATGGGAGCCAGCTATTTCTTCAAGCACGCATTTTTCCATTGTCCATCTGCGGTCTGGTTGACCTCAAGCGTCTTTAAATACAAGGGCCCTCACGCTCATGGATTCGACAGGAGTCTGATCTTTACCACGTACTTTTGACTCTACTCTCTCGCCAAACCACCTTCTTTAATTATTTCCCAGTCAAGCCGTAAGTTCGTTGCGTTTTCTTGTCGTAAGATTCAGACAACAATTTTCTCGGCCTCGTACTGACGAGAAGAGAACCAGATACAAAGCCAACCCCCCTACTACTTTCACTATTTGCTCATTATCCCTGAGCGGCCCTACTTTTAGAACCAGGGCTCTCATACTGGTGCCAATACTTTGGTACAGAAGCGGAGGGCGGTTCTGAAACCAGCAGTCCTCCTTTCTCCCCCTTCCCCCCCCCCAGAACCACTGGGCTTTCAACGTGGGGCCAAGTCGACCGATAAAGTGCACGGCTTTGCTAAACGTTCATAACCCTTTCCCCTCCACCTGCCCTTGTCTGCCTCGTCCGGACGTCTCAAGATAGCCCTGCTGCCCTGGTAGGCACCGCCGATCTAGTCACTGCTTATCAGCGTCAGTCCGACTGCCTTTGCCCACCGGATCGAAGAGCTCCCGTCTGGCGGGCCAACCTTTCCTATTCCCCGGCCACACTTGCAAGTACACCCTTGGGACAACTAAATATCCACCCCAACCTGGGATACAGTTGTTTCGGTCGTTTCGATCTATATGAGGGGTTCAGTCCGTGCAACTCAAACGTCGATCCTGCGAGCATCGTTGATCTAGTTCGCAGCCCAACTTATTTCCTAGTCTCTTCTCAGAGATCCTTTTGCCTTTAATACTTTCTCAACGTCTCGTTTTGTCATCTACCTGGCTTTTTCTCTTTCGCAATTCCAGCAGCCCACCACTCAAACACAGGATCTAGGGGGTTTCTTATATCCTTCTCCCGACAAACACCCCCACCGAGTCTTGGACATCGACGTTCTGGTCTTCTGTCCCTTCTTTCTCCTTTTTTTACCCCTTGCAGTTTGACCTTGGCAGCCACCGACTTGCAAAGTATATCGACGCTTTGTTTCAATTAGAGACGGGGACTTTATATACTGCGGTACGGACTTATATCCCACATCTTTTCTGCCCGTATCTGGAATATGCCCTTCTAACGCTTTTAGTGGACGTCAGTTGCCAATCTTGTTCTGTCCGCAAAACCTTTAGAGAAACCCCGGAACAATCTACCGCAGGCGCGGTGGACTGATTATTCGAGGACCATTGTGGTTTTTATTGCCACATCCAACAGCAAAACCAATTCACACAAGAAGCGGTTCACTTCATGTGGGATCTTAAGCCAAGACATTCTAAAAAATCGGGGCATAGTTTCGGGCGCTTCAAGCGTGTGTATGTGAAAGTGCACCACGGCGTCATGAATGTGATCTCACTTCTAAACTCGGCCACTCAAGAGGCTGCCTCTGGCGAGGCCGCGCCTCTATGGAATGATAGCCATAGGGGAACACCTGGAGAGAGTGGCAGCACTGGTAGCGATAATGAGTCGACGGACTCGCGGCAGGCACCATCGTTGAGCATGGCGGAAACCTCCGCGTCTGAGAAGACAACGTCTTGGAAGTCTAGCGGGTCGAAGCCGCCGAGCCGCAACCGGACACCTTGGGATGCTGGTGGATATTCACTTTCGCAAGCTTTGGACACAACAAAGGTGCCGAATGCGTGCGCGGCAAAAGATGCCAGCCAAACCGAAGCATCGAATCATTCCGGTCCTATGGATCTTCTTCTCAGTACTAGCGGCGGTCCCTTTGATTTTGGGAATAGAACGAGCAGCAGCACCGGCTTTGAAAACAGCCCAGAGAGTGTATCGACCACGCACAAGCTCTCAGACAGTCGGAGCAGCTTCTCTTCGGCCTACACAAACACCTCCTCGGCAAATTCAGTGTCACATTCGAGGTTCTCTTCGCTTTCGACTGTGTCTGAGAATCAGCATCTGCCAGCTTTCACAGCAGATTATTCAGACACTTGTTTGATTTCCAAACATCTCTTTCAGCCTCAGCCTCAGACGCCGGTTAGCTCCCGCCACAGCTTACTCCAAAAGGAGAAGGCTCTCCGAGAAATGAGCCCTGCGACACCAGACAGAGCCCAATCACCATCAGACGCAGTCTTTATTCAGAGGAATGCAAGGCTCGCGGAACCGGGAGCTCGAGTTCATGTCATGCCAGAAGTTGCAAGGTATGCGCCCAGCCTTTTTTTCTCTCTGTCTTTTTTTTCCTTGTTTTTTTTTTGCACTTTCCTGTCTGCTCGTATGCGTTGGCTGCGCGGTTTGGCCATGTTACTTCCTGCCTCTCAGGCCATTCAGGCCTCTACACATTTGGACCTCTCCTTCGACCCACTTTCAAGCGAAGTGAATCACCGTTTTTTTGCCCGGTTCGTCCGATTGTGAATGTTGGTTGGGCACTATTTTCAAGTAGCTTTCATCTTGGAACAGGCCTCGCACAGTTGGCAAATGTAGCGGTGATCGCCGCAACCCTGCCAAGAGACCGCAGGCTGTACCGGGCCCTGGGCTGGGAGGGGGAGGGGAGGGGGGGAAACCTTTGCCTTGGAGTCATGAGATGAGAAACGACTGAGTCACGGTTCAAAGTTGAGCTCCTCCAGCGCTGTTGCTCTTTCGTCTCAAGGCTTCGCTTACTTAGCGCTGTGAGAGTCGCAACTTCCCTCTCCTGGTATTGAGTCCTGTTGCGGTACCTGCCTAAAGCAACCACCCTCAATCTCTCAAGGCGAATAATCTTTCAGTCGCACTCCCTATTTATACTCCGTCCTTCCTTCATTCCTGAGTTGCCTTCCAGCTTCCTTTCATTACACCACTCCTTGTATAGTTGCAAGGAGAAACAAGCATCCACAAGAGACCCCGCGGGTAGGAAAGCCCAATTTTTGGTTTCTGGTGGCTGCTTTGCGCCTTGAACAAGCCGTGTTATGAATGACTTTCAGAATTGATGTGTTTGGCAATTACTCACCATCTCCTTCACAGGCTACCACTATCGACGACTCACTCTCACCCACAACCCCAAGGAAGGTGCCTCTTCAGCAACAGTCCCCCGACAGCGCGGCGGCACAAAAGGGCTGTATCTGCACCAGACTTTCACTCTGTTGGCCAGCCCACCTTTGACCGTCGATTACCAACCTTTGGGCCCATTCCAGAGCCAACTCCGTCTCCATCCCAGGAGGATAGTGACGGGGATGCTATGGATCACGACCGTCCGCTCGGGATTCCTGACACAGAAGCTTCTATGCAGACACGCTCCAATGGGCGCCCGATGTATCTGAGTCCGGCCCTGGCAGATGCCACTCCCATTAGCAACGGAACTGGCCCAATGACTTGCCGTTCGCCCCCCTACAACTCATCAAACCAGCTCTCGGGGGATCCGAGCTCTGAATCCTCCGGAGATGCCCCGTTGAATTTCAACACCGCGTCCGTTTGCATGTACCGTGGTGATTGTCAGACCGGGTCACAGCTTCGCAAGGCGATTTCTCACATCTTTGGGCGCAACAAGCTGTGCACCCGCATGATTCCCACGGGCGTCTGGGTTCACTATTGCCGGAAGCACTACCAGCGCACGCGGTACCGCAACGGCGGCGAGTACCCCCAGAGACAGATTGGCCTGGTCCAGGTGCAGGTGAAGCGCGTTCAAGCCTGGAGCGACTCGAACGTGCGCAGGGGGCATGGGGCGGTGCTCAAGAGTTGGTCACTTTCTGTCCGGAAGCGAGAACAGCTGCGTCTCGAGAGCAGGCTTGCTGCTACGGGAAAGAAACGCCCCTTGCCCAGCGAGGATGCCGAAGAGGACGAAGAGGACGGCTACGACGAAGAACGGCTATCCGACATGAGCGGCACCGCAGTGCCTGACTGGATCATTGCTCGGATCGGGGACGGCTATACGACACCGGAGATTCTTGCGGTAGTTGACCGCCTCAAGTTGGATATCGATGAGGGCCGGCTTCAGCAGATTCCAGATATTGAGATTCTGCCCAACATTATTGGAGATGCCAGTGACCCCGAAGCAGCCGTTGGTGGCTACAGCAACAGCAATGGTACCCCTAAAAAGGCGTACACTAAGCGGCGCACCAGCGGGTCTCGGTCTGGAGGCGGCGCTGAGGGCGGTCACCGCCGTGTCCAGTCTGCCAATATTTCCCTCCACACTGGTACGGCAAGCGAAGGCCGTGGACCCGGTACAGGAGAAAAGTACCCGATCAATCTCGGCACTTCTGCTGGCAGCCTGCAAGCCCCTCTGGAAAAGCGACAGCGCATGGGCTTGGAGGATGTGGAGTTCCGCGCTCCGGTCGGCAGCATTGGTTCTCACGGGCTGGCTGAGACGGGTGGGAAAACGCTTTCTAGACCTGGTCTGAGCAACCGCGTGCAAGTGACCCACCGTCCGGCCTTTGGTGACATCCGAGAGAGCCAAGCAGAGACTCAGGAGTACTCCTACCTGGAAGACTTGCGTTCCGCAGATGCCACTGACATGGGCGACTATCATCACCGGCCTTACGCAGAACACACCCACAGCTTGGAAGGCGACCTTCAACGAGGAGGGGGAGGTATGCACCAGCGCGCTGTCGGCAATGGCTACTATGAGGGCGGCCACCGTTCCAACGACTCGAAAGTGGCGCGCTTTCCGGACTGCGGCTCTCAGCGGGACTACGACCAGCAACACGCTGGCTCCCATCGCGGTGATCATCAGAGCGGCCTCGAGTTTGTTTCCAGAGCTTCCGCGCCGGGCCACGGCCCGGCCTACGTTGCTTCTGATGCAGCGCCCACGCACAGGGACCTGCGA
Organism: Graphilbum cf. rectangulosporium; assembly: GCA_019925645.1. Lineage (NCBI taxonomy): Eukaryota > Fungi > Ascomycota > Sordariomycetes > Ophiostomatales > Ophiostomataceae > Graphilbum > Graphilbum cf. rectangulosporium. Next base: position 268,642 of record JADHKI010000009.1, read on the forward strand.
AGCTTGCCGGCGCCTAGCCAGCATGTGTACGGCAGTGCGCCCGCGGCGCCACAGCTTGAGCGGGCGTCATATGCTTCCAACTCCATGGCGTCCCGACCAGGCGGCATACATCAGCGGTCACAGTCAGAGGCTGTGTTCCCGCATTACTCCCTACCTTCGCTCCACAAGGCGCAGTCGCCATCGCCTCCCGGGCCACTGGCGCCCGCTGACACGGCCGCTGCCAGCGGCAGGGGCCCAATGTCTTACAGCCATGGCACAGACGGTGCCAATAGCAGCAGTGGTTTTTCCTCTGACTATTACGGGAATGGCCTTGGCCAGTCTGGCCACGGAAGCTACAGTGGCCATCGATACCGGACCAGCGACTCTCTGGGCAGCCTCAACGCAGCGAACGGCTATGCAAGCCCAGACGAGCATCCTGCCAAGTATGGGAGGCACGACTACTTCCAGCTGCCGCCGCTGCAGTCTCTGCAAGCAGCACCGCAGCGTCATGGCCACACGATGCATCGCAGCACGAACTCCATGACCTTTTCTGGCGAGAGCGCTGGTGGATTCGGCCGGCAGTTCGCGCCCGTTGCTGGCTATGCGCCGCCGGTGTCGGCTGCGCGCCATTGTCGGCACCAGAGCTCGCCGGCGCTTTCGCGCAACCACTTGCCAGCGCCGGTAGAAATCTTTGGTGGTGCATCCGCATCGGCTGCATCTGCCGTGGCTGTCTCGTCCCTGCTGAAGATGTCTTCGGCGAAGTTGAGCGGCCACTGATCGAAGAGAGAAGAAAGAGAGGCCAGTCCAACGCCAGCGTCCCTTGTTGCATTTTTGCGGGCACAGGTGCCACAGGCTAGAGGTGAAAAGAGGGTTTGATTCTGGATGAACGAGTTTAACAACGGCGTCAAGGAGACAGGTAATGGTTTATTTTGACATATACAGTTTACGGGTTGGATGGAGACTAGAATGGCAGGTTGCTAAAAGGATGCCGGAATGGGATATGGCTTTGGTGGGTGCAGAGAAGAACACAAACGCAGATCCCTGGAGGACAGATCGTTTTCGGTTGCCATTTTTTTATTATTTTACTTTTTTTTCAGTTTTACGAGAATCCTTGGAGGAGACAGGCTGCGGCTTCGCGAGCGATGAATTTGGGTTTGCATTTACGAGGGGGAAAAGGCTGCCCCCTTGTCGTCTTCGCTGCTTTTGTGGACAAATCCAGTGTGTTGTGTTTTCGAGCGAAGAGTGTTTCTAAGCGAAGATATATCTGGCTCTGGCTTCTAGAGAGGTGTTCTTGTCATGGCATTGTGTTGGTTCCGTGTTTGTGCCTTGTGATTTCGGATTGGGTTTCCAATGTGAGCTGCAATGAAAGTGTTGCGTCTCCACGTTGAGCGCGTAAGGGCCTGAAACGGCAGGAGCGGAGGCCTCGTGATGAAACAGCAAAGAGGGGGCATAAATATCACGGCGCCCAACATGGAAAGTACGGATACAAATCCCATGTTGACCATTTTTGTCGCGACATGCAATTTGCGTTTCTCGCCTACGCCCAACGCCTCGCCTACAGAGTAGTCCAACGCCTGCTCCTACGCCATTGCCTCACCGGTTGCGCCGCGATAAAAGTGGAAAGAGCTTGACAAGAGCAGACGTCGCGCTGAAGGCCACACCTGGTGTGCTCTGGCCTCGGGCTCCCGGCATGGCGTCGCTGTATTGCGCGACGGCGGCCGCGGTGGTGCTCTACTGGGTCTATGTCAGCGCCAGCGGGCTGCGGGCCAACGTGCAAAAGGCGCGCAGGACGGGCCTGCGGTACATTGTGCTGTGTGAGTAGCTGTGAGTGGCGGCGAAGCGCGACAGCAAGGAGGGCAAGGCTGACAGAAGGCTGGAGGGGGGGGGGCAAGCAGTGATTTCACCAGCCGGGCTAGGGATGTTTCTGAGCAACATGACGTGGGTGCCGCTGGTGAGGCGGCTGCCGTGGCGTCTGTGGGAAGACTGGCTTTTGTGAGTTGGTAGCAGTTTTTCTTTCTTTCTTTCATTCCTTTTTCTTTATTCTTTTTTCTTCTATTTTTTTCATTCTATTTTCTGACTAACGCGGCAGCCTCATGTCGCCGGACTGGACGTATGTGGAGGGCCAGAGGCCGTACGAAAAGTACGGCGACTCGTTTTTGGTGGCGTCGCCGGGGTCGTTGGTACTGTTTACGCGCAGCCCTGAAGCGATGCAGCAGATCACGGCGCGGCGCGAGCACTTTCCCAAGGCGACGCAGTACTATGCCATGCTGGAGCTGTTTGGGCGCAACCTGCTCACGACCGAGGGCGCCGAGTGGCGGCTGCACCGCAAGGCCACGAGCGCGTGCTTCAACGAGAAGAACGCGGCGCGCACGTTTGCCGAGACGGTGCGGCAGACACAGGCGCTGCTGCGGCATTGGGGGGGAGGAGCCCCGACGATCCGCACGCTCGAAAAGGACACAATGACGCTGACGCTCAACATTATTGCCCATGTCGGGTTTGGGCTGCGCGTGCGGTGGCCGGGCGACGGCGGCAGCGGCGGCGACAACAATAACAACAACAACAACGACAACGACGACGACGACGACAACAGCGGCGGGCGACCGGCGGCGGGCCACAGCCTGACGTTTGCCGTGTCGATTGAGCGAGTGTTGCACTACATTATGCTGCTGTTGCTGCTGCCGGCGTGGCTGCTGCGGTGGCTGCCGTTCCGGAGCACGCACGCGGCGGCCGAGGCCGACGACAACTTTCGGCGCTACATGCGCGAGCTGCTGCAGGCCAAGGCAGCCAGGCCCTGCGACGGCAACGACGACGGCGGCGGCATGGACCTGATGGGCCACCTGGTGCGGACGCGGGCGGCCAAAGCGGAGCACGGCGGCGAGGCGCTGGAGCTGACAGACGAGGAGATTACGGGCAACGCCTTTATCATGCTGGTGGCCGGGCATGAGACGACGGCCAACACGCTGCACTTTGCGCTGGCGCAACTGGCCAGCCACCCGGCGGCACAGCGCGCGCTGCAGGCCGACATTGACCGGCTGCTGGGCGGTGGCGGCGGCGGCGGCGGCGGCGGCGGCACGGACCCGGCGGCGTGGGTGTACGAGGAGGCCATCAACGGCATGCTGGCGTCGATGCTGGGCGCAGCCATGAACGAGACGCTGCGCCTGATGCCGCCGGTGGTGGGCGTGCCCAAGGTGGTGACGCCGCACAGCGACCAGGTGTTGGCGGCAACGGCGTCCAAGGGGGGGGGGGCAGTCGTCCTGCCGGCCGGCACGGCGATTGTGCTCAACATAGTGTCGGCGCAGCGGCACCCGGCGTACTGGCCGGCACAGCCCAGCCGCGTGACGCCGGGGGCGAGCGATCTCGACGATTTCGAGCCGGAGCGGTGGTTCCGCGTCGGGGCGGAGGGGCCCGGAGCCGGAGCCGGAGCCGGAGCCGGAGCCGGAGCCGGAGCCGACTCCGGCACCGACGCCGACGCCAATTCTGCAGCCACCACCACCACCACCACCACCACCACCACCACCACCACCGAGGACTACGGCGGATTCCAGGGCCCCGACACCAGCGCGCAGCTGTTCCGGCCGGCGCGCGGCAGCTTCGTGGCCTTTTCAGACGGCCCGCGCAGCTGCCTCGGCCGGCGCATCGCGCAGGTCGAGATCGTGACCGCCCTGGCCGTGCTGTTCCAGCACCACAGCCTTGAGCTGGCCGTCGACGCCTGGGCCGACGATGCCGCCGTCGCCGCCATGGACGCCGCCGGCCGCCGCGCTCTCTACGGCCGCGCCCAGCAGGCCGCCCGCGCCACCCTGCGCGGCGCCCGCTCCGTCGTCACCCTGAAGCTGCACGGCGCCGCCGCCGTACCGGTGCGCCTGGTGCCTCGGGGGCAAGAGCGCTTCCTGGCGTGCTTTGCGTAAGGGGCGAGGGCAGGGAAATGCAAATGCAAATGCCTGGCTGATTGGCAATTCGTTGTCAATTCGTTGTCGACTTTGACACGTGCCCCACTATATACCGCGCAAATAAGTGGGTCGAGTCAGGCAGGCGCAGAATCGCTGTTCTTACTTACAGACTCAGCATAATCAGGGGGGACCGCGAATGAACGCCCATTCTCCCCCCAATCCGCCGCTGCCACCACCACCACCACCACACTAGCACCCGCATTCTCGTCCCGCGCAGATCGGCCAGCGCGCCAACGGCCAAGTCAACAAACCCATATAAACAAGCCCCCCCGTAGTTCTCGCAAGCCTACAGCGCCCACCGCTACAAAAAAAAAAACAAACCAAAACAAGCTGCCCGCCCGCATCCTTGATCTTGCCATCGCGACACCGCACCACCGCCATTGTCATTTTTTTCTGCCCGCTGTCTTATTCGTTCCTTCACACACGCCCCCTGCTTTGAAGATGACGTCGTGGTTGCGCGGACAGAAGAAATCCGAGCTCGTCGACATTGCCGAGACGGTCGGCCTCAAGAAGTGAGTCTTGGGGGTTTCTCGTCCTTTTTGTTTCTGTTGTTCTGTCTCGTCGTGCTGTTTGCTGCATCCTGTGACCTTTTCTCGTCTTGCTCGTCTTTTCTGTGTCCTCTGCGTCTGTCCGTCCACAGACTGACCCTCCAGTGTCGCGAGCCTCAAGAAGAGCGACCTCGAGGCCGCCCTCGACGAGTACCTGACCGACAACGCGTCGCAGCTGTCGGCCGACTCCAGGCTGGCCCCCTACTACAACATCCGCGCAAAGTCCATCGGCTCGCCCGTCAAGAGGGAAGCCCCTGACGCGCCGCGGTCCGTCGTCAAGCGCCGCGTCAAGCCCGTCGCCCAGGACGAGATTGTGGCCGCCGAGTGAGTCTTGCTCTTTTTCTTCTTCTCTTCTTCTTCTTCTCTTCTTCTCTTCTTCTCTTCTTCTCTTCTTCTCTCCTTCTCTTCTTCTCTCCTTCTCTTCTTCTCTCCTTCGTCTTCCCTTCCGCTGACAGCCCAGGGATGAGCCCTCTCGCGCGTCGGCCTCGGCGGCCTCCCCCTCCACCTCCGCCCTGGCCACCCGCACGCCGGCCCGCGGCCTGTCGCTCGCCAGCCGCATCCCGCTGCCGGCCACGCCCGCCGAGGTCGCCTCCGCCGTCGACCGCAGCGCCCTCGCCGTCCGCGAGCGCGTCGTCTCGCTCTACGCCGACTCCGGCCTGACCGAGGTCACCCAGACCACGCGCGAGTCCCTGTCGACCGTCTTCGCCATTGCCCTGCTCGTCTCCGCCTTTGAGCTCGTCTTCCTGCGCCGCGAGCTGCTGCGCGACCGCTTCGCCTTCACCCTGCCCGCCATTGAGCTGCTCCACACCGCCGAGCACCCCGTCTACGTGCCCGACCTCTTCCTGCTCATGACCAGCTCCTTCTGGTCCCCGGCCCTGCTCTGGTTCGCCCTCAGCCTCGCCGGCCCCGCCCTGCTCGGCTACTTTTTCAACCTGTCCGCCGCCCGCGGCAGCCACAGCGCCGGCTCCCACGCCCGCCGCTCCGCCCGCGCCTTTTCCAGTGCCGAGTACCTCGTCGACCCCCTGACCTACAGCGTCGCAAAGGCCCTGCTCGTCTACCTCGTCCTCGCCCAGGGCGTCTCCTTTGGCGGCTGGGCCGACGACGAGAGCGTCCTGCGCATCAACAACGCCCTCTTTGGCGGCTGGAAGGGCGTCCTCGTCGGCACCGCCATCACCGGCCTCGCCAGCCTCTACGACGCCGTCCTGCGCAAGTAGGCTCTGCGTGGAACGAGGTTTATATTTTGGGTGTTTTTTGTGTTTTTGTGTTTTTTTTTTGGTTTTTTTTCGTTTTTTTTCGTTTTTTTTTTCGTTTTTTTGTTTTATTTTCCCTTACATTTTGGCTTTGTTTTGGCATCTCTTCAACAACCGGGGGGAATGGCGTAAAACAAGGCGTTTGGCGTTGTGGCCTGGCTCCAACTATCGCTGATACCTTTCCCCTTTTTCCTGTCCCTTTTTTCCACTTTCTCTCGCCGGGCTTTCCGTCCTTGTAGCTTCATAGGAATCATTGGAACAAGGATCTGCCGGCTTTTTGGGCTTTGGCTTTGGGCTTTCTTTGGCTTCGGGCTTTGGACTTTTTGGCCTTTTTTTGGGAGGACAGTGTGTAGGGGGGGGGGGGATTATTTTTGGCTCTAAAGACATCTTGGGCGAGCTTTCGTCTGGGGTTGTGGGACCACGTTTGAATATCTTGCCCCTGTTATTTTTCCCGTTGCTTCGAAAAGGGCGCAAAGGAATGGGACTGTGGAGCGGTTGGTTATGCTGGCTGCGCGGGAGAAAGCAGTCTTGCCATGCTGGCCTTGACGATATGCGATTGCTACTGGTATATCTGCGAACGCAATGTTTTTCTGGCTCGATTCTTTCTTGGATTCAACCATGTCATGTTATCTGTTCGCGATTCATCCGACGAAAACTGTAAATGTCATACTCGATTCCATTACATATTATCAGTCCCACGTCCAACTCCCAAAACAGTTCTATCTACACCTTGTCTACCCTCGTGTGTTCTTCATGTATGTGCATTGCGACTGACGGAGACCAAAAACGCGCGCGCACAACACAAAAACCACCTCCCTTTGACAGATGGTATCCAGAAGAGCGCAGCTCTTGTCGCTCAAACGCCCAAAGAAAATAGGACACTCTAGAGATCCCAATGCTAATGTCATAAGGCAAACAAAACAAAAAAAGAGAAAAACAGAAAAAAAAAAACAGAAGAAAAAGAAGAAAAAACCCAGAATAAAACAGAAAAAAGAAACAGACAAAATGCAGTATAAAAGTCAAAGATCTAGTTTAGATGCCGCTCGGGGGGGAAAGAAGAAGAACGGAAAAGAATAAGAACCAAAAAAAAACAGAGCGGAAAAGAAACACCCCCAAGTCTGAGCCCCAAAGAGGTTCAAAAAAGACTCAAAAGTACCCCCCCAAAAAAGGCTCAAAGGTCTAGTTCGGCCAGGTCTTCGAATTTGATCGGGTGCACAAGCACGCTGCGCATACACATCCGGCCCGTGTTGAGCTCCTCCTCGCCCGGGCCACCGCCGAGGCCGGCCAAGGAGTCGAGGAGCTGCGTTTCCGCGTCCGTGGCGTTTGCCGTATCGTTGCTCGTCTGTTTCGGGGGCGGCTTGGGCGCCTGCGGGTCGTCAATCGGCTGCAAGTAGCCCAGCCACCGGCGCCAGAGCCGGCCGGCAAAGTTGGCATTGTAGTACCACGTCAGGCCGCGGTGGTAGTGCTCGTTCTCGGGCAGAAAGGGCGAGTCGCGGCTGCCGCCGGACGAGTGGTCCGGCCCAGAGTTAAAGGCCCGCTCGACGGCGGCCAGCGGCCACTTGCGATCGACAAAGACGGGGTGGGGTGCATAGGTCGCCTTGTAGCCGCGGTGCAGCGCCACGCTGGCCGGGAACATCTCGGCAAACATGCCGTGGTGCAGCCGCCACGTTTCTTCGTGCATCGCCACCAGCAGCCGCCGCGACAGGCGAGAGGCCGTGACCAGGGCCGTACGCCGCGGCGGGATGGGCAGATCCAGGTTGTAGCCCGTGACATCGTCGGCGAAGAACCAGCCGGAGTCGTCGCTGTCAAACAGCGGGCTGAGCGTGATCAGGTCCGCCGCCTCGCCCACGCCGCACTGCTCCGGGATGTTGGTGTAGTTGTTGTTCGGGTCGGCGAAGAAGCGGCGCGGCGAGGTGCTGCTGCTGTTGTGGTCCGGTGCCGTGCGGCTGTACGTGCTCAGCTCCGCCCCCTCACAGCCCTGCGCCGGCAGCGGCGAGAAGCCTCGCTCCTCGTCGCGCGTTTCTTCGCGGCCCGGGAAGAACATGTTGCCCAGGATGGAGGGCCGGCCGGCCTCGTGGGCCTCGGCGTCGACGCGCGCCGTAAAGTTCTCCCAGGACCCGTGCAGCGCCGGGATGTAGTACTTGGCCGCCCGGTCCCAGATACGCCGGCGCATCTGGGCAGCGCTCCACTTGTCGAGCCGGTCAAAGAACTCGTAGTAGCTGCCGAGGAAGCGCATGTCCATCTCCCAGTTCCAAAAGTGCGCGTACTCGGTGTGCTGCATGGCAAACTGCTGCAGCGCCAGGTGCGGCGAGCGGTAGACGCCGTGGATGTCGGCACCGGCGGGGTTGGAGAAGGCGGGATCGTTGTGCAGGCCCGGGTACAGCAGCCGCATCTGGGGCTCGGACCAGAGCGACACCAGGCCACGGAACTCGGCCGGGATGTTGTCGGCGATAAAGGCGTCGGCCGCCTCGGCGTCAGCCCAGACGGGCATCTGGTCGTCGCGGGCGTGCAGCAGGATGTGCACGTCGTATTCGCCTCCGGAATGCAGAGACACCTCCGAGACCAGGGCGCGGAAGTTGAGAATCGAGTGTGGCGTCCACTTGAAGCCGGCATAGCAGCGGATCACCACGGCGATGCGGTCGAGTTTGGCGAGCTCTGGCGCCGAGGCGTTGGTCGGCGCATCCGTCTGCTGGCTGCCCTCGGAAGATCGCTGCGGGTGCAGCTCGTAGCCGAGGCGAGACGCCCCGGCAGCGCTGGTGCCCTGCCGGCGGTCGCCGTCTCGGTGGAAGCGCTTCTTGTTGGCCTCATAGCATCGGCGTTGAGCGGCTGCCCAGTCGACGTTTTCGTAGCGGATCTTGCCGGACGGTGACGAGGCCCAGACGGCCTCGGAGTCGGCCCGCTCCGTGTCGAGGCCCGCGCCCGTGCCCCCTTCTTCCTCGCTGTAGCCCAGCCCGTACGGGCCGTAGCGCCCGAAGCGGTCGAAGCAGACATCCTCTCGCATGCCCAGGAGACCGTGCGAGCCCATCAGGGGCTTCGGCTGTCCTTGTGGCACGCCAGAGTAGGCTAAAAGGTCCGGTACCGGCACAGTTCCGGCCTCGTCGAGGAAACAGCTCTGCACAGGGTAGAACTTGGAGGGGTCGGCGGGCGTGTTGTGGATGGCCTGGTACTTGTAGGGTGTCGGCGTGGGCAGGGGAAACGCCGAGGCGTTGTCGGATCTGGAGGCGTCTGACGTGTCGCTGGGGGCTCTTTTCTCGTGGCTGGAGCTGCTGCCGCCCAAGAGGGCCAGCACTGCCGCGTTGTCCGTCGCATTGCGCTCTTCCTGCCACGCCTGCTGCTGGTCCTCCAGCGTGGGATACTCGGGCAGGTACAGTTCCATGGGCACAATGGCACGCACGCCTTGGTAGTAGCTGTCGAGGCTGCAAAGCGGCGAAAAGTTAGCACACACACACGCACACACACAAACACAAAAGGCAGCCGGCATGCAAAGTGAACAACAAAGGCAGCCGGCATGCAAAGTGAACAGCAAAGGCAGAGGCACCGTACCGGGTATAGTTGAGCCACACATCCTCTGCAGCAGACGTCGGCTCCTGGTGTCCGTCCGAGCTCTTGTGGAAGGGAAGATTGGTGTGGCCATGCCCCAGGAGCAGCCCAAGGAAGACAACCGTGAGCAGGGCGGCGATCCAGAGGAGCATCCGCCGGTAGAGGCAGTGGCCAAAGATGGCCTGCAGCCGCGGTGCTCTGGACTGTGTGCGCGCGCCCAGGGCCGACAGGGGTGCGTAGGAAGGGACGGAAACGCGAGATATGGGCAGCCACTGCAACGAGGCCTTGGCAAAGTCGAGGGCCGACGAGGCGGCCGAGGTCACGACGGGCATGGGCAGCAGGCTGACGCGTGATGAAAAGGCAGAGAGCCGAGAGAGGCTGTAGAGCCCGGCCATCCCGGGGGCGTCGTTGCTGGGGTCCTTTTCCAGGTAGGTGAAGCTATTCCTCCGGCTGACAGAGTGGCTGCTGGTCGGGCTATAAGGGTTGGAGCCGCCGCTGCTGGCGGCGGCCGAGATTGCCTCCATAACGGCAAGCGAGTTTTCTCCTCTGGCCAGTCTGGGGGTGTGAAATATCGCGGTAATTCGAGAGAAAAGATTTGAGAGGAGGCGACGCCGGGCAACGGAGCAAAACGAAAGTGAGGAGGAAGAGAGAGAGAGAGAGAGAGAGAGAGGCGGGCGACGGGTAGAAACAGTAATAGAAAACGAATGGACCGTCCCTGAAGAGGAACTCGAAAGGCAACGATAAAGAAAGAGAAAAAACAAGGAAGGAAAAGCACGAGCGACAGGGAGAGAGAAAGGGTAGCCCCGGGGGGGCGTTGGACTGTGTGTTTCGAGAGAGGGGCCCGCCGATTGCTCTGCGTTCAGTTAAACCGTCTATCCATCAGTTTTAAAGTGGCCCCCCCGTAAATCTTGGAGCGGAGCCGAGGCCGGTCGCTAGAGAGCACTGTGGAGCAGCATTATCTTGCGTGCGGGAAAAAGAAAAAAAAAACCGGAAAGGGGATGCACAGTATGAGCATTAGTTGGTTACCCATCATAGCGCATAAGTGGTCATCTCTGCTCCTCCGTAGGGGGGGAGGATGCAACATAACGCGACGCCAGTTGCTATGAAAGACGAGGGAGCATGCGTAATCCGGCACGTCCTCCAGCGAAGATACACTGTCATGAGCGTCAGGGGAAGCCAACCAGCACTTTCTACTTTGGAGGAAGGTGCACGAGGCTAGAGAAGGGGAGCGCGTACAAGTTGCCCCCAAGGTAGCCGCCGCGATGCTCGGCGATTGGTCGGTCTGCACCATTCTCGCCCAGGGGCCCGGTCCACTGATAAAAAAACCGGCTAAGCGTACCCGCAAAAAAAAAACCAGCTATGAATTTAAGAGGGGAAGGTGCGAAGCGCGTCGCAATGCTTACAGGGGAAGCGGCGAACGGGCAGAGGAAAGAGCAGACGGCGCAGCTGCACAGCTGCACAGCTTGCACAGCTGCGCGGCGGAGGCACCTGTGGCTGCCAGGAGTCGAGTCACATCAGTGCTCTTCGCTCACAGTGTGCCGACGCATACGCATGCAGCGCCGGTACGATACACTTGTACAGACCGATAAGACACGATCGCTTGTGTGCTCCGTAGTTCGCCAGTGGGCCCTGCCACAGGCACGTGTCTGTGCGCTAGCACGGGGCTACGCGTTTTTTTGCTCGGCCAGCCTCGCACTGTTTGCAAAACAGTGCTCCTGCTTGGGAGCAAAAGTGTTGACTGGAGGCGCCTCGGCGTACCAATACGCCGCACATGTTCACAGCCACCAATGCTGCGGCAAAACGCCACGGGATTGTGGCCATTTCCTATCTTGCGGTTGGGCCGTGGGGGTAAATTGGCTAATTGGCTACTGCACCCTCCTTATTCTGCGCCCCACTGTATATTTCCGTTCCCAGAATGGGCGCAACTGGGCAATCCTGTTTCTGCCCCTTTTTGTTTCAGCCTGGTCCGCCCATCCCGGATTTGGAGCGATCCGGCCGCTTTTGCTCAGCCACAGCCATTTCAGGTTTTGCTTTTGCGTCTAAATCTATATGCAGCCTTGTCTAATGAGAAGAAAAGAAATAAGAAGAAAGAAATAAGAAGAAAGAAATAAGAAGAAAGAAATAAGAAGAAAGAAATAAGAAGAAAGAAATAAGAAGAAAGAAATAAGAAGAAAGAAATAAGAAGAAAAGAAATAAGACAGTGATCGCAGAAGTAAAGAAATGAGACTGAAAACAAGACTGTGACGTACGTACAAATAAGACCAAAAATAAGACAAAAACGCCGATGACATACAAAAGTCTCCCCCCCTCCCCCGCTATGCGGCATCGTGGCCGGACGGCGGATGCGACTTGAGGTAGGCGGCCTTGCGGCGGTTGGCGCGCCACTCGTCGATGCGCTCTTGCCACTGGCGGCCGTGGAGGATGATGAGGTACATGGCGGCGCCGGTGGCGGCCATGAAGAGGGCGCTGATGGTGCTGAACCAGCCGATGCCAATGGTCTGGACGCCGGGCAGCACGACGGCGGTGGCGACGCAGCCAAAGAGGTAGCGGATGATGTAGTTGCCGGAGATGACCTCGCTGCCGCGGTTCTGCATGACGTCGAGGCAGTAGGTGTTGAGGCTGGGGAAGCAGAAGAGCTGGCAGACGCCCTGGACGAACATGGTGATGACGGCCAGCGGGATGCCGCCGACGGCCTTGTCGACGGACCAGCCGTAGATGAGCATGCAGGCCGGCATGACGACGCCGACAAAGGGCAGGGCCGAGCGCAGCCGGTCCTCGGGCACGCGCACGCCGTCGCGCTTGACGATCCAGCGGCGCACCATGTGGTCGGCATAGCGGCCGCCGAAAAAGGTGCCGACGACGTAGCCGCAGCCGGGCGCCAGGTAAAAGAGGCCCGACTGCGTCGGCGTCGTCAGGTGGAAGCGCGGGTTGAGCACGTAGCGGATCGGCGTCAGCAGCGAGTACATGTTCCACACCAGCGCCGACGACGCCAGCCCGGCCACGAGCACGTTGGGGTACATGTACAGCCGCAGCACCCGCAGCGGGTTGACCATGTGGCACACCACGCGCGCCTTGCGCCGCCGCGCCAGCCCGGCCAGGCTGTCGATCTTGCGCCGGTGGATCGTCTCCGGCAGCAGCACAAACGTGCCCACCGCCGCCGCGCCCGCCAGCGCCATCTGCAGCCAGAAGATGACCCGCCACGACCGGTACGTGACAATGATGCCGCCTTGGTTGCTGGTCAGGAGACGAGAGAGACACCCAGACAGACACCCAGACAAAAGACAGACGGGAAACACACTCACCCAGCAGAGGCCCCAGGGCGGGCCCAAACTGCGTGCCCGACAGGAACCAGCCCATGGCCGTGGCCCGCTCGGTCGGCCGGTAAATGTCGCTGATGGAGGCGGCGCCGACCAGCAGAAAGGCGGTGCCCTCAAAGGCCGTCAGCACGCGGAAGATGAAAAAGGCCGCCAGGTTCGGCGCCAGCGCCGTGGCCATGCTGAACAGGCTCAGCAGGAACGCCGAGCTGACCGTGATCCACCGCCGCCCGTACACCTCGCTCAGCGGGCCCCACACCACCGGCGACAGCCCCATGAAGAGCAGGTACAGCGCGTTGCTGACGTCCACCACCGTGCCCGTCGACCCGAACTCGGCCGCCACGTCCGGCACCGCCGGCAGCACCGCCGTGCTCGAGATCGGCGCCAGCGTCGAGCAGTACGACAGGAGCACCACTATCGCAATCTTGCGCCGCGGCGTCAGCCGGTCGTACACCTCGTCCGGAATCTCGCACACCCTCGACGACAGCCACGGCTCAATCGGCGCCCCGTCGCCGTCGCCGTCGCCGTTGCTCCTCGTCCTCGTCGTCGCCGCCGCCACCGCCACCGCCTCCACTGCCGCCGCCGTGTGGATCGTGTCGGCGTCTGTATTATCGCCGTTGTCGTCATCGTCGTCGTCGTCGTCGTCGTCGTCGTCGCCGTTGCCGCTCCGCGTACATGTGGTCGTCGCCTCGGCCTCTGTGTGCTTCTCTGAGTCGCTGCCGCCGCCGCCGCCGCCGCCGACGCCGACGCCGACGCCGACGCCGACGCCGACGCCGACGCCGACGCCGACGCCATTGAGCGGCCCCTTTTCGGCCAGCGTCGCTTCCGGCGCCGCTACCTTTTCGTCCAGGCCGCTGCTGTCGGCGGCCGGCGGCAACTCGGCCTGGCCGGGCCGGCCAGAGTCATTTGTCTCCTTGGCCATGCTGGAGGCCATCTGGTCAAACCCCCCCCCCGACGTCAGGTTTTGTCGTGCGTAACTTATAAGCTGTGTGGGATGGCTGGCACTGGTATACGATGCTCCATGTCACTACCTGGAAAAAGATAAAGCGAGTAGCATTCCTATGAGTATCCTCCTCTTCTTATTTCAGCGCAAGGCCGCCGGAATAGGTGCAGAGCAAGGCTTTGAATTCCTTGCCAATTCGCGTGAGAAAAGAAAAAAGAGCAGCAAAATGCCTTTTTGTATAAATAAACTTTGTACGGTGGAGGCAATCGGCCCTTGTCTGACTCTTGTCAAAGAGCGGTGATGTGGGCACCCCATGCCTTTTTCTTTTCTTTCCCCTTCATTCGCTAGCGGACATGTCCGGTTCTTGTCCGGCATGGGGGGGGGGGGGGGCGGCACTACCTACCGGTAGCCTGCCTGGCTACCGCGACCGGAGAAGCGTGTGAAAAAAGGCTTTGCCCCTCGGCTCGTTCCGAGCGGCCATTGAAAACCGCCACAGCACACAAGAGTCAAACGGCAGGCACGCGAGCATTCCGCAATCTCCGAGGCGCAACTGACTTGGCAGGACTTGGCAATCGATCTCGAGGAAAGAGAAAGGCGGTCGAGCAGGCGCCAGTACGGTGTATACACATATCACATCAAAGCTGCCCAAGTAGACTGCTACGGGCCGTAAGCGGAGAGATTTCTGCCTGAGCGGGCCCGCGGCCGGCCGGCCTCCACTTTTGGCGACGAGAGTGGGGGCATAGGCGCTCGAGAAGCAGCAGTGACCAAGAACAGAAATGGCCACCATACCTTCGGCATCCATGCCGATATTCAAGGGAAATCTTCCGTGCTCGCTCCTGTGCTGTACGTCTTCGACGGCGCCTCACGGCTCGAGAGTAAGGGAAACGGAGCCGTCGGTATAGCCTTTAGAGCCTCGTAGCATGGGCTCTGCGTCACAAGTACAAATTGAGACCTGCAATGACACCTTTTGCTAGGCGGTGTCGAAATCGGTCCCGTCTCGGCTGTCAACCGAAGAATCAAAGAGGAAAAGTGGGGCCGGCAAACGGCATGGGCGGGAAAAAAATCTCCTTGGTGCGCCACAAAGTCCTCCGACGGATACCGACGGACAAGTGTAACCTACCAAACCCTTGAAAAGGCCAGAATCATTCAATCGAAGCGGCGGGCTTGGTGGCCGACAAAAGAGGACAGCCAAAGGCTTCATCGAAATGCGGCTGCCGTTCTAGAGATGCTGCTACCCTGCTCTGACCGGAAACCTGGCCAAGCTCCATTCTTTCGGACACACTCAACAAGACAGGAGCCGCTGAGTGAGCACGGCTCGTGAATTTATCGCGTAGGAGCCCTACAACCTCACTTTATCTAGTCCCAAGCTCCGAAGTCGGCTAAGCCCACTAGCAGGCCTTTTTGATTGGAAGCTTCATGACACCAACTCTGCGTGCTCGCTTCAATGGGAGTTATTGCATCGAGGGCTGCAGAAGAGGTTTTTTGGTTCCTTCATTCAATGTCCCCACCAGGACTGTTTCCTTCTGACTTCTGAGCTCTCTGCGCAAAGCGGTATCATATAAACAATAAAACAAGAAGCGAGACATTATAGGATTCCACAAACGGTCAAGGCTGTCTGGCACGGTAATATCCAACCCGAATTCAGGATGATGACAGCCAGAATATAGAGAAACAGGCCAGACGTTCATCAACACAAGCCAAACCAAAACAGAGCAAGAAAATAAGGCGCGTGCTGCCCGTTAACTTGAAAAAGAAAAAAACGCCCTAAAGTCCTGTAAGCCGACGAGGACAGGATATGAAACAAAACAAGTAGACATAAGCAAGAGAAAAGAGTATGGGGAAATTCCCATGACCGTTAGAGCCAGCCCCGAAGCCAACTTACCCGCTGTCACCGCCGCTAGCGGGGCGGGCCATCAATTGGACTCTGGGGTATGCTCCGTATGCCGCTCAGATCTGTACTACCAGTCCGCCGTAGCGCCTGTGACATTGTCTCCACGGCAATCTCTCCGCTGGTATTGCCACCTCCAGCATTCAGGTGGACACTGCCCACGGCAGACATGGTGGGCGAGCCCATGGCCGAAGACGCCGATCCCACCGGCCGCCGGCTCGGCGACAAGTCCAGTCCTTTAATGGACCCGCTCTTGCTCGCTGGCGGGCTGGTGCCCAGGCTGCCTGCTGCACCGATACTTGGGCCGAACCCAGGTGCCGTGGCTGATGTGGCCGGCGTGGTGGGCGATCGCATGGGCGACGGCGATCGGTTTAAAGCACCCATGGCCGACAGACTCGTGAGACCTGCCACGTGCATGGACGACTCTCGGGAGAGTCCGCTGCCCGCGGTGCTAGCCGCATGTTGCTGTTCGGCCAACACGACATCGGCAAAAGAGATGAAGCTGAGCCGCCGCACGTCTGTCGTATCAAAGGATCCGTAGTTGGACGCGCTGTCGTCCTTGTCGGCAATACTGCTGGCCACTTCGTCCGCCCAGGCGCCGGCAGAAGAGCTGCTGGCACTTGCCATGGATCCCACCATGTTGCTGCTGCTGCTGTTGATGCCGGCGACTGCCAGCGCGGCCGGCTGGTGGTGTGCATGTGTGATGATTTCGACCGTGTCCGGATCGAGATGGTCGTCGGTGATGGCTTCGGACGAGGCGTCGAGCACGGGTGGGATGTAGTTCTCGGTCGCAATGTGTGACGGGATGGCCGGTGAGTTGGG
This sequence comes from Graphilbum cf. rectangulosporium, assembly GCA_019925645.1. Taxonomy (NCBI): domain Eukaryota; kingdom Fungi; phylum Ascomycota; class Sordariomycetes; order Ophiostomatales; family Ophiostomataceae; genus Graphilbum; species Graphilbum cf. rectangulosporium. The sequence goes on from JADHKI010000009.1 coordinate 284,873, forward strand.
TAGCAGCCCGCTGCCGGCACCGCCAGCGCCGCCATATTCCTGCACATTCCGTTCAAAAATCTGAGAGCCAGCCGGCGACGACATGCGCGGCGAAGACGAAAGCGCACCGATGCTGCGACCAGGCGACGCTGGCAGCACGTGGTGCCCGGGGCCGCCGTGGGCAAGAGCACCGCCGGCGGTGGTGCCGGTGGCGGACGGGGATGACGGAGACGCGGGCGTCCGACGCAGCGGCAGGTCCTTGGCTGGCACCAGTGGAGGTGCAGGCCCGCTGAGGGGCCCTGCTGATGTGCCGTCCGATTTTGGTGGGGGCGCGGGGGCGGACGACGCCTTTGCTGGCTGTGGTGTCGAAGACGCTTGCGCACTCACTGCTGTTGTGGCCGTCGCCGATGTGGAGGCGGTAGAATCTTGGTTCTTTTTCTTGCCAAATCCAAACAGACTGCGCCGTTTGTGTTTTTTCTTGTCGTCCGCGTCCGCCCCACTGCCGGTGGCGCCGGCTTCCGCCGGAGCCGCTGCGTCTTCTTTGGCCGTGGAAGAGGAGGACGACACCGAAACAGGCTTAAACGGCGGTCCCAGGGCGGCCCCGCGGCCGCTGCAATCACTCGTAAGCGATGTAGAATCGGCCAGGTTCATCTTTTCGAGCATATAAAGGTGCTGGAACTAAAGAATGTTGTTCGGAATGGGCCTGAAGTACTCCGCAGTCGTGCGGTCGATGGATGGGCGTTTCTCGCGAGGACAAGGGTGAGAGAGCAGAGCGTACTGTACACAATTGCACAGTCTGCCGTTGTTTGTGCTGCTTGCAGTCTTCCGCGTTGGCCGTCTCGACAGTTGTAGTCGAGGAGAGTCGTGAGCAGCGCAGCGCAGCGCACAGCTAACTTGGAGGCAGCAGTTCTTCCTGGCGTGCTCGTTTGGTGGGGTAAGACGTAAAAAAGATTTCGCAGCGCAGAAATTCAGGCTTTACTGCAGTCGCGCTCAGTAATTCCAGTTGGTCCGTTTGAATGGCTTGTATGGGATGGCGATGTTTAGGGAGGCGAGTGTGAGAGGTGTCGGAATGGACGGAGGCGCAAAAAGGGGCGAAGGGGTTTTGTAGCGTTTTGGGGATGGTATGTGCCTGCGTTGGGCGAACGGATTCGGAACGCTCCTTCTGGTTGCGTTCTGGCGGACGACCTGGCCTCCTGCCTCCCAAAGGTGTTTCTGGCCAAGTGAACAGGGAAAGTGCGGCCCTGCGCGGCTATCCGCTTTTGAGGGCGCGCAGTTTTGATTCGCTAATGATGAGGGGTGGCTGAGAGATGTGGCCGCGAAGACAGCTGCTGTGCGGGGACCACCAATCAAATAGCCAATTCCTGCTTCGGTGTCGAATACAAAAGATACGGGCGTTTTTTTTGGCAAAGGAATTGCAAAGCGCAGCATTGATCAGAAGCGAAGAAAGAAAAGAAGGTCAAGTGAGGGTGCTGAAGCAAGTGCATACGAAGTGACGTCGTTACTGTGGAGAGAGAGAACCAGGCCCAGCTTTTTGGCGGCACCACTCCAAGTTCCTTGCGTATCTGACTCCGCAGTTTTTAGAGCCGTTGCGAGCGCTGAACCTGGCTCAGTAACCAACCATGATTTGGCATGACGAACGGAGAACAAGATCGAATTGTCCCAGGGGTCTCCTACGGGTAGCGGGCCCCATGCATCCAATTTCCGCCCCGACTTTTGCCGGAAGACCCAATTGGTAGCATCGCATTAGGTGTGAATTACCTCCCGCCGATGCTCACTTATAAGTATGAGGAGGGCAAGCAGACGGAAATATAACAACAGCCATGTATGGGAACGATGGAGTGATTGTTGAATGCCAAACAGGGCATTGAGCTTGTTACGGCCGGCGAAACAAAAATGTCGAGAAATGTCGAGAAAAGAATGTCAACAACGTCTAGAAATATGCTTGTCCGGAAATTCAGGTATAAGACTCTTTGAAAACTGCAGCTCTTTTCTCGCCCAATCTGTCTCACACTTTCCGGTACCCCTAAAGTGCTTCTTACGCAGCTGCATATAGGCCGACGAGGAGAGAAGGTTTGCTCTCCCCTGTTGAAGCAAGACCTGCCACTCCCAAGCCCTATGACTGGCTATTTGCACATAGCGTCGCGATGGGGAGACCTTCCAAGTTATGACTGTGGCTTTGGTAGCTGTTGAGGTCAACGCGAAAGCTCAGGTTGTGGCCAAAAGAAAAACTCGGGGATTCTTTTGCGACTTCTCGAGTTGCGCGCCAATGCGTTTTGCCAAAGGGGTAGGCTCAGTGAGAAATCAAGGCCCGTTGAGATGACGCCTGACCTGCCTACCGCTCCTTAAGAGACTGCAAACGCGCCTGAAAACACCCGCGGCAGTTGCGCTTCACTTTTGGTCCATCAAGTTCTCGGCTCCTTTGGCCTTGTCTTTCACCGTGGACTTGCCTCCTCGGCGACCCTTCGGGCATACTTTTCTGGTCACAACGGTGTTCTAATATTGGCGACACCAGTAGAAAACGGACCTTTGGGCTAAGCAAGATACTGCAAACGAGGCGACACACTTTGACCAACTGGCTTCCTCAATCCTCCCTTCCAGGGTCATGCCACCACTAGTTGGAGAGGAAGATCCACAGCGGATATTCGCGGCCACAACCCCTCCACCCTCACGGCATAGGTCACGAACGCCGGTGATCTCACTAGGATGCGTATAGCAAGGAGAGGCGAACGATTGTGCGTCGTGCCGGGGTCCCAGCCCGGATCCAGCCTCAAATTTCTCATCTCGCAAGGCATGCCAACTGAGTTCCTTCGATCCTGGTATAGCCACCGGGAAAAGAACAGCCTCTTGTCTCGGCATTAAATCTCGAATTTTTGGGAGAAGCCTTGGACCGACCATTGTCGATCAAATTTGTTATGGCATAAAATTCTTCTGGAAAGGGGGCTCCGAAGCCTCATTATGGCGTTGATATGGCTTGCAGGTTCTTTTAGTAGAGGATCTACGAACCTCGAAGTAATCGAGGGCTTTAGACTGCCGTTATGGCGCACAGTAGCGGATTTTATGCTCATGGGGCTGTTCCGTACTTGGGTATCCTGGCAACGGCTTGATGGCCTGAAAAGTCTCAGAGCCAGTAAAGGTCGGAAAAGCACAAACGAAGCCAACGATCTTAACATGCTTTTTTTTGAAGTGCGTCCCATTGCGCCCTCTACATAATAGAAGGAGAGAAGGAGAAAAACGTCTGTTTAGCTTTGTATGCGTTGTCTACATTTTTTGTTTGCCATTTGATTATGGGCACCATTGGACCGCCGTTCTCTCCTAATCTTGCGGACATCGCGGACTCTCTTTTGGCCCCTTTTTTGCCACGCTCGAGAACATCAGATGATGGCGCTACTGTTGCTGTCTCTTGATGATAAAACATCTCAAGTATCGCACCAAGTTCTTGGACGCTGACCCCTGGACAATTGTATCACCCGACAATGTTATACTCGTCCTTTAATTTTTATTTTTGCACCGTGTTGTGGAAAAAATCCAAAGCTTTGAAAACGAGGCTGTTGTTCCCCTGGTTTTCAGGTTTGTTTCACACCATTAGTTTGAGGCGCCATATGTTGGTGCAACCAAGCAAGCTTTAGATAGGATAACCATCGACCGAGGCGTTAACACGTCATTTTAATTACACTCCAGAAGCTCGTTCTACGTCATTGGCGGAGCGACCCTGAAGCTGATTGCGGCCCGCCGATTTATTGTTGCATTAGACTTGGCAGTTCAGCTGATCTTACCCGATTTAGCAAGAAAAGTAAGGCTGCAGGCGTTTTCAATTAGTGAACTAAGCTCACGGGAGAATTCTTCCCACACATCTCTATCTTACTACCCCTTTTCTTCCACTATCATTCAATCTACGGACTTTGTCCAAGGGTCCCTTATTCTTTAGGGAGTTGGATACATAATTGTAAGGCTTCAATACTCGCTGCTGGTATGTGTTGCCGGAAATCAAAGCTGTGATGGCATCTATATTGACTGTTAAGTCTACTATTTTTTTTGCGGAATCAGGTTCGCCAAACGAAGGGACTTTATTCGCAAGTTTCACCCTTAACTCTACTTTTTTCTTTTTTCATAGAGCCCAATTTTGAGGCACCCTTCAGATTCTAGCACCGCCTATTGGTCGCTCTGTATTCAAAAGAGTGAACTTCTTCTGTTAGACAGTACAATGTAGATTAATTGATTTATTATATTTCGTTTCAAAGAGGAGCGCTAGGCGCAACGGGTAAATATCTGGAGACTGTGATACGCACACCCCCTGCTTCCCGCAGCCCACCCAGTTCGCGATGGAAAGCTGACGACTTACGGCCTGCAATGCTTCTAGCAAAATATATAAAAGGAGGCATCCCGGCTGCTTCGAACGGTGATATTGAAGATCTAAAAAGCCTCCCTCACCCCTGCAGTCTTATGTTCTCAACCCTAGACCCTTTATTGAAAGCTGCTGAGCATGGCAAGTTGACCACTTTAATTTACACTGGATTCCACTTGCACATTCGCAGTCTTTCCTGCTCTTTTTTGGTAGTCTCTTCAATGGAAAATGGAATGCACAGACGGTCCCACAGCGCATCTTCCCATTCCCAGCAACTTAACAGATACTGGATCCCTACCGTGGACATTCATAAACGAGTCATTACAACGCAGATTCAGTTCTACCTGGGCCCTGGCGCCACGGCCCGCTCCTTCTCTAGAGATGTATGCTCGCATAATTGTCTCGATTCTTTCCATCTTCTTTGAAAGCTAATCGTGACTGTAGGGTACGGATGGATTCCTCATTACCACTCCTGGAGAGTGCTTAACAGATGTAAGAACATTGCTGTGAAAGCACCCACACTAGAGCCTTTTCTTTCTCTGCCTGAAATGTCCAATACTGTTCATGGCCCAACACATGGTCTGCTTTCTTCGATTTGTCTGCTCACGGGAATACAGAACCAAATCGATGATATATGCAAAAAGTCTCTGGACTTGTACAAGACGCAGGCAGAAGCCAGAGCTATAGCTGCTGGCCTGGACATGGAGCAAGAGCTTCTGCGGCCCTTGCACGTACCAATTGTGTTGCACAAAAATGGCAATAGCACTGGTGGTGATAGCAACGGCGAAAGAAGAAATAGTGGCGGGGGGCAGATAAGTAGCGGTAGAGGCAGACTTGCTCGCAGTTGGAGCAGCGGCTGGAACGGCCTTCATGGCAGTGGTGATGGAAGGGGCATGGAGTTCAGCGGTAACAACAACACTTCCAGCTACGGTAGCTACTATGGCTATAACAGCGATTCTCACGCTCCGCCCTCTTACCCACCCGTTACGACAACTGAGGCGTCGTTTTTGCCAGACGAAGACACCGATATGCCGCTTAATCAGTACAACTACCACTCACAGAACTACAGAAACCCCCGCTTTTGAATGGTTGGAACAGCAACCAATATCTAGGTGCGTTGATGCCAAAGTCAAGCTACCAGGAGATTTTGGCTAACATGTTCTTCCAGTCTTGAGTACTTTCTTTTGTTTTCATGCTATTTCTAAGACGATCATTATGCTAGCTGCTAAAGCAGTAGTATCAATTTAGCCGCTTTTGTCGTTGTTCTCATTCTTCGGGTTGCTCCTCAGTCACAAGTTCTTGTTTTCCTCTTTATTACTTGTAAGATTACTCCGCCAGCTCTATCTAATTAGTAGCTATATTTTAAGAAGTCTGATCATTCGTTGTCTCACTCCATCACAGAGTAGATAGACAACACAACGTTTCCATGAGTTGCGTTGCTAAAAGCAGAGAATAGGGAAATGTACTCGTTCTTGATATGAGCTCTACTTATGTGAGAGCTTCTGATCGATACGCCAAAAAGGACGACGCAGAGTACAACTTTTCGATTAGACGACTTTCAACAGAGTGTTGCAACTGTGCCATAGGCTATATTTGAGCTCGCATGTTTACTTAACGGCCCAACGCTCTATTTTCCTTGCCCCGCTCCTTTGGGCTGTCGCCATCGGTGAGTTATCGGATGGAAGCATGTACTACCGATCTCGTCTCTCAATCATTGATTTCCAGACTTGCAGCCAGCTGAATCTCATAGTTCTGAATATTCAAGGGTCCAGCTGACCACAGCAGCAGGGCTTGGATGTGCACATCTGCACACTCCACATGGGTTGCGAGACGATCCGACGGTGGTACGGCACCAGATTGCGATTTTTTGCCTGCCGGTACCGGCCGTACGATTGGAGCCAACTTGTGCACTTCTGTGATGTACCCAACCACGTTGACCCACTCGCCGACCTGAACCTGCTGCGCCGTCAGGCGTTCCAGAACCAGCCGGACATCTACAAGGGCGCGGTCTCGAGCAGTGTGCGGATACTCGTGCTGCAGCGTCAAAACGCCCTCTGTCACTGCGTAGGAAGTTACACTGGATCAGTCACGCCCAGGGTCAGCTCACAAATTCACTCTCACCAAGCCCCTCTCCACCACCTTTCTAAGAAGGCTTCCCTCCCCCCTCCATATGTTACTTGAGGGCTTAAATAGCTCCATGTTTCAGACGTTCAGGGTAAGAGTAGAGTGCAAGAGAATGATATGTGCGGGAAGAGTTACCACCCAAGAAACCGAACCTTGTCGCCGACGCAATTCAATTTGAGATCCGACAAGAAGCAGATACGAGAAGGGGGCGGTCCAGTAGACATATCCGGAAATCGATTACGTGAATTTTGTATCGAGAGGAAGATAAATGATGAAGAAGGCCTAAAGATGGGATGCAGACATACCGGCACAGACACGGCCCAGAGCACACCGTCTGGCCCCGTTGTATCGAGTTATCCTGTGGTAACAAACATGTACTGGCGAGTAGGACAGTTTGCAAGTTGGATCTCAGAGAGAGAGAGAGGTCGTGTTATATCCAGAATGACAGTCACGTGAATACTGACCCGCTTGTTTGAAGGCCGGCGCACGTGCCAGGTGCTGTCAGGTGGCCGGCACGGAGATTGAGAGCCTAACAGGTTGCATCATCAATGCGCCCAAAGACCCAAGGGAAACAGACAGCTCTATCCTTGACTTTCTCCGTCCTGAATTCACCCGTGCAGCCAACGCTCGACTACGACCACGATTTGGTGCCGACGCAAGCACTTTGCACTCTGCGGATTTAGGGGCTCTTTGACTTGCCCATTATATTTCTAGCCATTTCCCTTTTTTCTCTCCCTTGTCCTGTCCCTCTCTTGAAGAGATCAGGACCAACCACCCCACCTCAAGAAAGTCGCCCTCGAACATTGTCGACGATAACGCATTACGGTCCTCCCTCGGATACAACCTTTGGCGGAAGAGGGAAAGACGTATATCCTCGGCGCTTGATAACACGACCAGGGCCGGACGGCATCATCGAGATACTAGAATAGGGTGAATCGTGCCCCTCCTTCGCCACTCCCTTCACCGGTGCACGACCTCTCTGCTCGACGATAAGAGAGCAGGATCAGCGTGCCAAGAAACCGCTCTGCACGGCCAATCAGCAAGATATCGACTTGGTCCGGGGACACCACGGCACGGCAAGAGTCTGTCCTGGGCTAGCACGCTTATCTGCACTCGTACACGTATTTGTACCGCAGAGATCTCAGGAATGTCGGGCGTCTGGGGATGGTTTGGCGGTGGCTCTGCTGCGCAGAAGCGGAAGGACACGCCGAAGAATGCCATCTTGGGGCTGCGGTCGCAGCTGGAGATGCTGCAGAAAAGAGAGGCCCATCTGCAGGCGCAGATAGATCAGCAGGACGCCATTGCGCGGAAAAACGTGGCCACTAACAAAGCCGGTAAGTCTATGGGAGTGGTTGGAGGAGATGCCGGAGCAAGTGCCGCGCTGGCCGGGGGCATTGCGCTGACCTGGTGACAGCGGCCAAGGTGGCGCTGCGGCGCAAGAAGCAGCATGAGCACAACTTGGAGCAGACGCAGGGCCAGATCATCACGCTCGAGCAGCAGGTCAATGCCATTGAGTCGGCCAACATCAACCGGGAGACGCTGGCGGCTATGGAACGCGCGGCGCAGGCCATGAAGCAGATCCACGGCAACCTTACGCCAGAAAAGGTTGACGAGACCATGTACGTTTTTCCGGCGGCTGCTATAGTCGTACCGTAGTATCTGCAGTGGCTGGCAAGCTGACTGACACCGACAGGGAAAAAATCAACGAACAACACCAGCTCAGCGAGGAAATCGTCAACGCCATCACGGGCAACACCATTGGCGACGCCGTGGACGACGGCGAGCTGGAGGAGGAGCTGGAAGCGCTGCAGCAGGAGCAGCTGGACGAGAAGATGCTGCAGACAGGTTCGGTGCCGGTATCCGACGCCGTCCACCGGCTGCCGGCGGCTGCCACTGGAGAGAGTGCGTTTTCCATTCCCCCTTCGCTTGCAGCTGCACCCCCCCCCCCCCCTCCCCAGCTAACACGCACAGTCCCGAAACCAGCAGCAGTAGAAGAAGACGACGAAGAGGCAGAGCTCCGGAAGCTACAGGCCGAGATGGCCATGTGATGACCCATGTCCTACACTGTATAGCGTACAAGCGGGAGAGGAGGTGTGTCTATGGCGAAGAATGGCATGGGGGACGGGACGAGGGACGCACGCAAAAGCGCATACTTATACGCGGCGAGATCCGACGTCTGGCAGAGAGGATCAGCACGGCGAAGCACCCAAGAGGGCTGGACACCGGCGTTGAGCGAGAGGGACAGGTTTTTCCAGAGAGGAGTTGACTGCATAACCTGACCAAGTCTGGATGCGCGGGTGATGGCGCTTGCGCTGGCATCCACAGAAGGTTTTTTTTCTCTGAAGGATTGGGATTGCGTCTGCCCCCGGGATGGGAGCAGCTGGCCCGAGTTTGGCTGTCCTGCCTGTCTAGTCTGCCTCTTCCCATTGGACATTCACAGTTCCGGGTTTCTCGTGCTTTCTCAAGATACACTTGTATCACAGGACGGACGGGATAGGGTGTTGGCGTCTGTCTTGGAGCTGCATCCATGCTCTGTTTTGAATTCCTCTCTACTCCGGCCGTTTCCATTGCCATTGATGCTCCTATTTCCCGCCCTCTGCCCCCCCTTCTTGATAGTGTCATTTTTCCCGCCCTCTGCCCCCCCCCTTCTTAATACTGTTTTGTTCTTGGTTGTGGAGGAACTGGATGGAGATACTGTGTCATAGCAATTCATTTACATTCCAAGATACATTCACTGCGCAGCCAGATGCTTCGGGCATGAAACACGGATGATACTACTGATATTCACAGGCCTATTGTTGCGCGCCCATGTGCTGCTCCTCGCAAAAAAGCAGACCTCGTTGCAAAATTCAAAATAACCTGGCGGCCCCGTTGCGCTTCCCGGCCTGACGCCGCCGGGACCACCAACCTACTTCTTGTACCTGGCCGCGGGCTTCGCTGGCGGGGGATTCGTTTCTGATTGAAGACGCTTGCTCTTGCGAGGTGTTGCTGAACGAGGCACCCGGGGGCGACCCCGGGCCCCCGAAAGGGCCCCCGAAAGCGACCTCGCTTCCTCATCGGCAGACTGGTCTCTGATGGTTCTGGGCAGCTTTTTCCTCCCGCGCGTTTTCTGAGGACGAGATCTCTTTGGCGGCCGGCTCTCGGCCTCCAGGCCATTGTTGCTGGCCCGGATCGTGCTTTCGGCCTCTGCACGCTCGGCGGCGTCGGCGGCGGGTGCCTCTCCTCCCGCCGGCGGCTGGATCGCCGACTGGATGCCCGGCTGCGGCCCAGGCTGGTACTCCAAGAGCCTAGACGACAGGGAGACGGGCCGCAGCCGTAGGCCGCCAAAGACAATGTGGACCAGCTGTGTCTGTCCCACGCCAGCATCCGGATCGGGGCCGGCTCGGGTCTCGCGCTCAAAGTAGCTCTCCGGCGACCGCTCGTGCGGCCATGCCGCGCCTGGCAAGCCGGTCCACTCACGGTCCCAGATGCCCCAGAACTTCCACTGCGCCGTGACGTTGTCCACGGCGGTCGAGTAGCGGCGCGGGCACAGCAGACGCATTTCCTCCCCGGGTTCCGGCCCGTCAAGCTCCAGGGGATAGTTTGAAAAGAAGTTTTGGCGGCGCGGGATGCGGGTCATGTGCTGGTAGATGTCCTGCGTTTGGGCAAACAGCCATCCGCACTCCTTGAGCACCTGGTACACGAACTGGTACACCGGCCGCGACATCATGTACTGTCTCTGCCGGTCGTAGTAGGCCTCCTGGGTCTCGCCAGCCGGCGGGGGGCTGGGCCTCTCGTGCTTCCACGTGGCCAGCTTGGGCGGGACACAGCCCCAGTCTTCGTCCCAGATTCCCTGCTCCCTCCACCGCTCTCTCAGGAGCTGCTTCATGCCCCGAGCGCAGGACGCGGTCTTTTGCTGCCAGCTCTCCGGCCAGTTCAGCAGGGCTGCTCTGCAGCTGAGCAAGTCGCACTGCTGCTTGAACTGTTCCCGGGGGGTCGACCTTTCGCGGCGACTATTGATGATGGCCTTTGGCGATAGCCCGCCGCCCAAGGGCGCCGCAGCCTCGTGGCTCTCGGACGAATCCGACTCGTTCTCAGAGCTCCCCACGGACCCCAACTCCTTCACAGGGTGCTTTGCCGATTCCGCCTCATTCTCGGAACTCTCTGATGAGTCCGAGGTGTCGTTGTTCCTGTTCCTGGGATAGCGAAATGTCGCAACAGTGACCTCGGACCGCGAAAAATCTGGTCTTGGGAAGTGCTCCAGAGGATTGAAATTAAACAGGTTTCCCGCGAAGCCAGGAACTCGAAATAGCTCATCCATGATGTGACAGAGGAACGCAATGGTCCAGAGGAACTTGCCGGGATGGAATGGGGCGGCGAGACGGGATTTAAATACCACATGTGCCTTTCCTTTGTGCTTTCTTTGCCGTTTGCGGCCAGCAAACGGCACCCACAGACAGCAGCGCTTCAGGGCCATGTTCTTTGTGACCCCTGCCGGATGGCGCTCAGCCATGATTCCTCTCCCTGCGGGACTAACCATTTGTCAAATGTGGCCGCGTAGGACAAAAGAGCTTGATTGCTCAGGGTTGGGAAATGCTCCTTTGCGCTCTGGAAGCAGCATTATCGAGCATTTCCCGTCTTTTGCCTGTAATTTCCCATGTAGAGAGCTGAGTCTTGTGCGGGAACTTGTCATCTTGTCATGGTCAGATGTTGAATAAAGCAACGATAATGGCCGTGCCGCTCCCACGAGACAGCCGTCCTGACGAAGATTGGTTCGTAGGAGCGACAGCTACACTTCAGACAGGGCGCCAGGGAGTTCCAACAGTGTCAATACTGCCACGATAAAGGGACCGCTTTGAAATGTGAATTGAGGGAGCAGATCAGACAAAGGCCATCATCTGGTTCTGTGACGAGGCCTTGCTCAGTCCTGGGAATCGCCGCTTTGCACGGCTCAATCCGGAAGGCCAAACGACAGACAGTTGGAAGATGCAGACCGAAAAAGAGAGTAGCCGCTTGCGCATAACGGACCAAGGAAATTGGCGCGGCAGCGCGGCATGCTGTTAACGCAAGATATCAAAGACGCAAGGTCGGGCCCGGAGGCAGACATGTCTGATTTCGTGCCCCGTCTGGTCATGTTATTCCACATGTTTCCATGCATTCGCACATGTCTTTCCTTGAACGATGGTCCAGAATGCCGAGCATTCGCGTACAACCGCTCGACTGTTGGACCCCGCTGGTTGCCAGAAGCGGGCAGCTCAATCAACATCGCCGGTCCATGTCGCTTGCAGATCAGAGGCCAGGAAGTCAGACGCTTGTTGACTTTTTCCTAGTCAGGCGCAGTCTGCTGACAATGTTTAGCTGCACGAATCCTGCACCGCGGGCAGAATGGAATCCCTACGAAATGGTTTAAATCTGGACGGTCTCCTTTCACACGTCCTCAATACGTCCTCTATTTGCCATTAACGCTCTGACATTCTGATCTTGAACCAAGACGCTCGAAGCATCCCCTACCCAAAAGAAGCAGGGTTAATTACTCGGGACCAGAAGCAAGTCATCACAATCTATCTAGAGCCTAGACTCCGGGAACAATCCCTACCAGAAAAGCCGTGTTTAGAAGCTCCAAACCGGAAAATCCTCTGAAAGTTGCCTGCCACAAGCTCCAAGTAGTTGCTTTTGATGTCTTGCCACACACAAGGGTGCCCCCAACCAGTACGCGTCCTCCGGTCCTTCTAGCACGGCCGCTTCCACGGCGACATCCACTGAAGCCTGGACAATCGTGCTTTGTGCAAGCTCGGCAGTAGTCTGCATTTTCCAGTGGCGTCTGCTCCTGCGAGGATGGGGCTCTGGCGTGACTGGCTGGGCTGCCCACCATTGCATCCATTCCCAGAGAGACCTGGCCAGCTGTTCGTGGTGCATCCCGCTCTTCTCGCAACGCCCCGCGTACGTGTGACTCTGGGTTCGTGATCACTAAAGTGCACAAACGTCAAGACCCGAGATTCGCTCTGTCTCGGCCGTCCCAGTCGCTGGCCGCCGGCCCGGGCGGCCCAAAGTGGCAGGCTTGCATTTCGAGAGCATCCCGTTGCAGCCTCGAGGCCTGAAATCCACGGCCACAAAAAACACTCGGCGGGCATCGACAGGCCCGGGAAGGCGCCACGTAGCCCACACGCCGCAACGCACCTGGAACCCACGCACCTCGCACGCCACCTCTGGTGCGACACTTTGTGGCAGGCGCACCCCGGCTCGTGCCTGCTCTTTTTCGTGCCCCTGCCTTGTGCTCTCTCCCAGGCCTTGTATCTGATACGAATTACTTGGGCTGAGCGCGATGCCTCTTTTACCTTCTCCACATTATTGCATCGGTTTTTTTTTCTCACTTGATCCCCCCCCCTGCCATTCTCCACCCCCAACCAAACACTGTTCCCGTCCGATGTGTGGTAAAAAAAAACTGGCCGGGACGGCACTGCGCAACCAGCGGCAGCGGCGGCGCAACCAGCGGCGGCAACCGCCTGGTTTAAGTCTTGCATGAATCGGACCCATCGGTCGTATACGAGCAGACGACAGCTTCAACGCTTTGCCAGGACTGCATACCGCCACCAACTTTCTGTCCCCCGGCTGCTTTTCTAGGCGGCCGAGGTATCTTACTCCGTACAACAGCGGGTACGCTGGAGGATCCGGCCGCCGTTTCCCCCGCCCCCCCCCCCCCCGTCGATGGCCCACTGCTTTTTACCCATCCTGGATACCGCTTTTTATCACCGCTGCTCTGTTGCGTCTAGCGGTAAGAAGTATACACATTCTCTTTTATGGCAAGAGACCTTGGCTAACATGTAGACCGATGAGGTGACTTTTGTGGTGTCCGGCCGCCAGCAGACGGCACACACAAACAGCTGGCCTCACAGCAGCCTCCTTTGGCCATGCTACACTCCCCAGTGTCTTCTGTACAACTTGAGCACGTATAAGAATGTACGTTGCTGCTTATCACAAGTTCTGCCGTGGCGGGTCAGGCAAAAAAAAAAGACCCGCCACGGTATTGGGCATCCATGGTTTTTTCTTCCATCAGCTTTTCCTCGACCTTACCCCATCTCGGCCCACCCTGTTGCTCTGTTAGCTGTGAGCACGGCCGGTCTTGTCCGGTTGGGCTGGCCAGGCCGCCGCAGGCCACCTTGCCTATCTTTTTGCAATGTTCAGCCCGGGCTCCTTGGCCTGGACGAAGACTCTGGGCGAAGATCGCCCCGTTGCCTCTCTTTTGCGTGACTTATCTACGAAAGCAAGCTTGTGGGTGGCCAAATCCCACTTGTCTATTCCGTGCCACCACGGCGGCGTGGCCCCAGTTGTGCGTTGGCCGCACCAATCATCTGCGTGCACGATACCATCCGGAGCTGATCATTTGCGCTCGCAAGCTTTCCCGCCTCTGTCAACCTCTGGCCCAGAGCATGGCGTGCTGATTGGCGATGCTGTCCTTGATTGGAGCTGCCTGATTGTCGAGGATCCGCCCTGTTCTCCAGGCTCCATTTTCACCTGCACTTTCGCTAGGTGCCGACTACACACTGTTGAGAGAGCCCGAGAGCAAATGCAAGAGGCTGCAAGTACTGGGTGCGAGAAAAGAGCAAAAATAGAGCTCAACTCCAGAAAGTGGACACGGCCGAGCCCTCTCCTCCAACAAGATCGCATCCATACCCATTATACTCCTTTTTTTCCATTGACTTGGCTCCTCCATGTGCACCCTCGCACAACGAGGCCTCTAGTTCACCGTCGATTTGGCTGTGTTGACACACACGACCGTCTTTGTGTCAACGGCCCCACCGACTCCAATGGGCGCTCGCGTTTGTTGATTTGCTTGTCGGTTTGTTGCCATCTACACACCAGCCTTCTCAGCCAGAGCCCCGGAGCAGAGTTCCAGCAATAGCTACGACCGCCTAAAGTGTTTTCGGTGCGGCATCCCATCTTCCGACCTTCTTCGTGTGCTATCGACAGGAAGCCGACATCTGACATCCAATCACTGCCCCCCCCCCCCCAGATCCTAATCTCGATGTTCGTGTGTTCTCTAGAACACCCTTTAATTTGCTGCAAAGATTGCCAGCAACAGAAACAGAAGTATCACCAACTCAGATAATTACCCCCTTTTCTTCTTTTTCTTTCATCTATCCAGCAAGTCGTATCCTCAAAAAAACGGGGGTCCTGGAGTAATCAATAATTCAGAAAAGATCAAAAAAACCCAACACCCCCCCCCCCCCCACCCCACCACAGATTCACAACCATGGAGAACTCTCTTGAAGATGGCGTCTCCTACAGCGAATCAAGATTGCTTGCTCCGGTAAATGTACAGGTGGCGTCATATGGTGAGCTTCAAGTGTCCGACTATTCCAATGTTCAGTATCTTCAGATTGAGGACTCTGACGTAGAGCCCGCTGAAGATGGAATAGAAGAGGACGGGAACAACGTCAGTAATGAAGAGGAAGCTCAAGGCGCCGCCGACTCGGAGGATGTTGTCGCAAAGTCACCAACGGACGAAGACGCTGCTAAGCCAGACAAGCGGAAAAAGAAAGAAAAGGGACAGGAACCCCTGGCTGAAAACAGTGAGATATCCCAAACGGGCTTCCCTCGATCTATATAAAAATTAGACTGCGGGTCTCATATACTAACGTGGCGGGAAGACGAAGCTGGTGGTGATACGCAGCCACCTATGCCTGAAGAACAGCAAGACAATGAGGAACTTTGGGCACCCATAAGCAAGAAGGGGAAGAAAAGCAAAAAGCTTAAGGCCAATGGGAAGAAAGCCGCCGCCCCCGCCGCTTCTATGCCTGAAGATGCTCCAGCTTCCAGCTCTGATAGCCCAGCTGCCGAAGCAGACTCAAAGTCCACGCCTGAAGATGCCGTTGATGGACCAGAGGATGATGAGCCAGAGGGAGACGACAGCCCTGAGAAAGCAAAGGGCAAAGGCGCTGGCAAAAAGAAGAAGAAGAGCAAGAAGGCCAAGGCCGGAAAGAGCAGCACCAGCAAGTCAAAGTCCACAGACTCACCACCGACAGAAGGGTCCGAAAACACTACTCCGGATTCTCCCAACGAGGCCGATGAAGTCGAGGACCCAGAATCTGCTGCCGAGCCGGAAGTGCCGGCAGAGGAAGCGACAGAAGAAGTGTCGGCAGAAGTTGTGCCGCCAACAGAAACTGCATCGACAGAGCCTTCCACAGAAAAAGAAGCGTCTGAGGAGACAACACCAGATGAGCACGCCGCCTCTACAGGGGATGCCACCACCACGAATGAAGCTGCCGCTGAAGCCTTGACGTCAGAAGAGGAAAAGTTCCATGAGCCCTCGTCTGAAAATGATGAGGAGACAGGGACGGCCAAAGCTGCCGAAGAAACTTCTGATGTTCCTTTGGGTGATGCAAGCCCTGCTCCTGAGGCCGAAGCCCCCGATGCCGACCGGGGGACAGAAGCCGAAAAGGTTGCAGAAGGGGAACCCGCCGTGGGAGCCCCTGTACCAGACGAGACTGCCGAAACGGACAGCCCGGCAGAACCTGCGGAAGAGGCGGCATCAGCACCGACTGAGAAAGCTTCCTCGGAGGAGACAGCAGAGACACCCGATACGGCAGAACAACTGGATAATTCCATCGAGGCGGATACGCAAGAACCGCAAGACGAAGCAAGTGAGGTGGATGCTGAAAAGGTAGCAAATGAGCCCGAACTCGACCCCAAGTTCATAAAGTCTTATTCTCTTGAGCATGTCTATTTTGCTGACAAGCATGTGCTTATTCCCCCCGTCCCAAAAGCGCGAAAAGAGCAAAGCACCAGCCTCCGAGAGTAGAGATGCCGAAACCGAAGGAGCAGCTGCGACAGCCGAACCCGAGGCAGCTTCTGAGCCGGCGGCGGCGGAATCGCCTGATTCTTCTGTTGAAAAAGCGAAAGTGATTACTGCAGACACTTCTGAAAATGCCGTGACCGACGATGCAGTTACCAAGGTGGAAAAGACAGTCGAACCTGCTGAGCTGACTGAGTCCGCCGAGCCCACCGAGCCCACCGAGCCCGCCGAGCCTACCGAGCCTACCGAGGCCTCCGAATCCGCAGAGACTTCAATATCGTCTGAGCCAACCGAGCCAACTGATCCAGAGTCTGAAGCACCGGCCGAGGAGAAAACGGACGAGGCCAAAGACGAGGTCAACGAGAAGAGCAGTGATGCTGAAGAGCTCAAGAACGAGTCTACTGAAACTCCTGTTCAGCCGCCCGAGCCTCCGGTCGAGTCTACGGAAGAGCCTGTCACTGAAACGACCGCCGGGGCTACGACGGAGTCTACGACGGAGTCTATGGAGGAGCCTGTGGAGAAGTCTGCCGAGGAGCTGGTGGAGAAGTCTACGGAGAAGCCTGCGGACGAGCCTGCTGTCGAGCCTGCTGTCGAGCCTACCGATGAGCCTACCGATGAACCTGCCGTCGAGCCTACCGATGAGCCTACCGATGAACCTGCCGTCGAGCCTGCCGTCGAGCCTGTCGCCACTCCTGCAGAACAGCAAGACGCTGAAGTGTCGGAAGAACCGGAAAGTGAATCTGCCGCTGAGCCTGTCGTCGAGCTCATCGATGAGGCTTCGAAAAAGCCTGCTTCCGACCCTGCAGATGAGCCTGCCGCTGAGCAAGCAGAAACTCCAGCAGAAGAATCGGTTGCTGAGCCTGCGGAAGCGTCCGAAGCTGCACCGACTGCGGAGGCTGTCGACGAAGCGACGGAAGCACCCGAAGATTCTGCCCCTGCAGAAGTTAACGAGGCGCACAAATGCGATGGCACAAAGGATTCTGAAGACGCCACAGCCACTCAAGCAGAGGAAGTCGAAAAAAATTTGGCCGATAAAGTCGTTTCGGCGCCTGCAGTTGATACTTCTGGAGATGAGGCTGCTGAAACCAAGGAATCTGACGAAAAACCAGTCGAAGTCGAGCAGACTGAGGTTGAAGCCAAAGAAGTCAACGAGCCTGAGTCAGATGAATCTACAGTGGAAGCAGTGAAGGCGACTGGCGAGGAGGTTGTCCGCAAGATAGAAGAGACATCTTCCGAATCTCCATCTGACGAGGCTGCCGATGCTACCGAATCTACGGATGTGCCGACACAATCTGCATCTGGGCCTATTTCCGAACCCAACCCCGAGGCAGAAGCAGCGGTAGATGGTCCTGACGCTGAGACTGCGACTGAGTCTATGCCTTTGGAAGAGCCGGCTGTGGACGAAAAGCAAGAAGCGGAGCCCACAGAAGACACTCCTATCGGTGGCTCTGACAAAGAAGAAGTACCAGAAGAAGATCTGCAACCCACTTCGTCTGGCGAGGAGCCTGAAGCGGTGCCTGAAGCATCTTCTGATAAAGCCGCTGAGTCCGAGGAAGTCGCACCAATCGAAGAGTCTTCAGAAGAAGCTACACCAGCCGGGTATCCCCCCGAGGAAAACTCACCTGAACCCACAGAAGCTACTGTGGCGGAGGAAGACCATGAAGAATCCGGCGCTTCGGAAGCACCACATACAGAAGAGCCTTCAACCGAAGAGCATGTCATTGAAAAATCTCCCACGGAAGAACCCATTACAGAAGAGCCGGCTACAGAAGAGATTGCTGCAGAAGATACTGCTACAGAAGAACCTTCTGTGGAAGAGCCTCCAGCGACAGAGACAGAAAAGACTTCTGAGCCCACGGAGACTGAAAGTACTTCTCCGAAAGACACCACTGCGGAGGAAGAGGCCGAAACATCCGTGTCTGTACCGGCCGATTCTGATGAGCCCAAAAGTGACGAAACTACCGTGCAAGAAAAAGGCGCTGAAGCGGCGGATGAGGTATCGAAGGAAGACATTTCTGAGCCTCGCGTGACCACAACATCCCAGGTTCCCGAAGACCAGAAAGACCCGGGGCCAGTGGAGGCTTCAGCTGAGGTCGAAGAACCAGAACCTCCAGCCGCAGATGCAAAGAATGAGAAAACCGAACATGAGCCATCTAACACTGCAGATGACGCCAAAGCTGTTGCGGAGGCTGCAGTTATTACTGCTGCGGTAGCCATGACATCTTCTGGAGAAGGGCAAGCTTCCGGAAAACAAACGGAGGAAGCCGAGCCAGAGGCTGATCCCGAGGAGCTCGCGAATGGTCCCGAAGCTGCTGAAATGGAGAAGCTTGTCAAGGAAGAGAAAGCAGAGGCTGAAGTCTCGCCACTTGAAGATGAGGACATTAGCGCTCTTGAGGATGCCACTGAGCCTACAGTCTTTGGCGAGCAAGCTGCAGACGAGGCTTCCAAGGAGATTGAGAACGCAGCGGCAGAAGAGGCAGCCATTGATGCACCCATCACAGAGTCTGAACAACAAGAAGAAGAAAGCGAGATAAGCGAGCGCTCTGAAAAAGTCAACGAAGAAGAGCCTGATACCTCTCCAGCCCATGACACCGTCGAACCACCCACAGGAAGCACTGAGTCGACTGCCGAGCCTGACGCGGAAACCAAAGATAAGACCGAGGCTGTGGAAGAGCAAGTTCTCGAGCCTGCTGCCGAAGATTCTGGATCAGTGGATGCGGAGGAGATTTCTGATACCACAGAAGTGCTTGGTGAACCAGCTTCGGCTTCTGACGATGTTGATGAGTCTACGCCCGATCAGACCGCCGAGGAAACCGCCGAATCCCCCGAAGCTCAAGCAACGGAATCCGCAGATACGAAAGCCGACAATGTGGAAACTGCAGAAGATGAGCCGGAATCCAAAACGCAGGACGACTCCAAGCCTATCCTTGCTAAAGAAGAGTCTGAAGGCATAGAGAAGGACGAACCAGAGTCTCGCAACGCCAAAGAGGATGTTGCGATCAAGGATGACGCCACACACGAGAAGGAAATACTTGGGGAGATTCAGGCAGAACAGGACGATTTCATATCTGAAGCCCCAGCTCTTGATAAGGCCGCCGAGGACGACAGAGCGGAAGACGCAAGTAATGCCGAATCTACTGAGGCGGCTGCTCTCGCAACTGAAGAATCGGATGGCATTGTCGCCCATGTCGAAGAAGCCACTGAAGAGACTATCTCTCACGCTTATGCAGCTCCACAGGAGGAGCCTGCTGAGGTATCTTCCGAAGAGCCTGCTGCCGAGCCAGAGCCTGTCGAAGAGCCCACTCAGGAACCTGTTGAACGGCCCGGCGACGAGCTTACTACGGTCCCCAAAGCCCCTTCCGATAATGAGACTGAGACTGCAGCTGTGGAGACTCACGAAGAACGCGGTGAAAAAGAGCTTGACGATGCTCCAGGTATAGCAGCTGCCGGGGAGGCCAAGGTTGAGACCGGGGTTGCTTCCGCCAAAACATCAGCTATGCTTGAAGATGACACACCTCTCGAAGCGAAAATACAGGAAAGCTCTATCGAAGTCACGAGAGAGAAGGAGGTCCCTGCTATAGAGGAGATCCCTGCTGAGAAAACTCCCGCCGAGGCCCACGGTGCCGTTGACGACACGCCTGTGGAGGAAGTCGAGCCTGTCCAGGAAATTCCAACCGCCGATTCTGACCGAGACATCAAGCCGGACGCGACAGCTGATACGAAGGAGGCGTCAATTCCAGAAGAAACGGCAAATGGCACGCTTACCGAACCCGCCCTGTCTGAAGTGCAACTAACTGAAACAGAAGAAACCAAGTATTCCGTGGGACCTGTACCAATTCCAGTGGTTATTCCAGGCCCTGTGCCCGACGAGAAGAAGGATAGAGAAAGGCGACGCAGCTTTAAAGGTAAGACACTCCCCCAATCCGTTGAAGATGGCGATATCCCGAAAGGCAAGGCACAAGAGGAGGATGATTCCATAGTCGGGGCGGAAATCGAAGAGGCGGAAGAAATTGCGGAGGAGAAAGCTGTCGAAGAAGTCAAAAACAATGAAGAAGAGAAAGCCGTCGGGGAAAAGAAGGACGAAGCTGGTGCTCCAAAAACGCCCGAAACTATCACCGAAGAGGCTGAACTGCGGCCTGCAGATGATGAGAAGAAAGATAAAGCTGCAACAACCATTTCCGGTGATGAAACCGCTATGGTGGCGACACAACATGAAGATGCCAGGACCACTTGCGACAAGGATACTGGTGAGGCTGAGATTTCACCTTCTATAGCTGCAGAGGTTTCCAACTCGGGAGACGCCGTGATTCCGACAGTCTCGGGACTTGAGGAGCAAGCAACGGTCAACGCAGCGAAAGACTCCGAACCGGGGCAAACGGCAGAAATAATCAATACAGGTCCCGAGCTTTCTTCGGGCAACGGTACTGCAGCGAGTGGAAAAGTGCAGACAGAAAAAACGGCGGTAGCAAAAGAACTCAACGCTTTGCGGGCTACAACAATATCCAAAGGTCCAGCTTCCACCTCTGGCTTTGTGCCCGACGCCGTTGATGACACCGCGACCGGGCCAACCGCTCTGACGGACAATGAACCCCAAGCCGAATCTGAAAGTTTTATTCCACAAGCTACTTCAGGCGAGACTTCTAGAATCGCCGAAAAGCTGCCTTCAGAGAGCAAGGCTATATCTATTGGGGACTTGACCGATGCAGCAACCTCGAAAGACTCTGGAGTTGAAGCAACTACATCCTCTTTGGAAGCTCATGACCATAGCGGAGACGCCGAGCCCGTGGCCGAAGATCTCGGTGCCAATTCAGCAAGCTTGTCACTTGCCAGAAAAACCAATGACCTTCCGTTGATCGTGGGGATATCGACCGCAGTGGCAGTCTCTGCTGTTTTAGCCCTTGTGGTAGTGAAAGGTAATGTTAGGGCTGATTCGGCGAGAGAAAGCGGTGCATAATCCAAGTTTGGTCTTGTCTTTACTGACATTAGGACTGATAATAGTTTGGGCGAATCCAACCATGCTAAGCAACAACTTCGAGATGTTCTGGATCCAGACTATGCAGCTGTGGGTATCGACAAGGGACATGGGGATGACTCTAGCCTTCTTTCTGGAGAAGCTGTTCCTGCATTCGTTGAAGAAATGACGCCTCTTGTTGTCGAGGAAGAAGACACCAGCACGGCTTCAGCTGGGATAAAGCCGAAGAATGAGAAATCCTTGGCTAAACCAGAGCCGTGTCTACTCTGGAAGCAAAGACGGCCGAGCCTGAGGGTGACGAGGCACCCAAAGCTGTTGAATCCTGCAAATCTGCCGACTATTCTGGTGCTGCTGCTGTTGGTTGACTCTGTCGAAACTTTTGAAGCTGCGCCATCACTCTCCAGAGCAGACATCAAAACAAGTCTCGACAATGGCCATGTTACGGTGCATGCACCATCGAGGGTAGAGGGGTCTGATATTTGACCAGCACAGGAAACCGATTCTGCAAAGCCACGTCAGAAAGCCTTCGACGCCTCTTCTTCGGCAAAGTGAAAGAAACAAGCACCGATGGGCCCGAAAATCTTGCTGCAGAATAATCTAGCAGTATACATGCAATCTCAAAGGAGAGAAGTTCACCCGTCTACAATTTCGAGGACGCAGCCGAGGACTGAGTACAGGAACACTGTCATTCCGTTCGAGGCGACACCGAGAATGAAATATGGGGTCGGCCTCAACGTCATCTCCACCGATAAAGGCGCTCACGCGGGAGGTCACAGAGCCGATTCCAGGCAAGAAGAGCTCATTCAGGATTCCGACCAGGCAAATAATCCAACAGAGGGTGCTGCAGCTCCGCAGGCTCCTTCTCTGATAACTCTTCTGTTAGTGAGAAGGTGGCGCCAGCAGGGTTTCTTTCAGCAGCAATGCTGAGTGGTGTTGGCCTAACTGGAATGGCAGCCGGTTATGTCCAAGGCGGACACGATATGGAAGCAGCAACCCTAAAAGACATGACGTCCTCGATAGAACGTGTGGAAGAGGCAGATCAGTCCATCTCATCAGGACGGGGTGCCTCTCCGGTCTTGGGCGAAACAGTGCCGCTCTCGGAGTCGAGCACCATGGTTGAAGTCTGCGAATGCAAGATGGCAGACCTCGCTGCCGACATATGCGATCCCATTGCACCCCCGACCTGGGTACTTTGGAGACTGTGCGGGTCGTGAAGCCGCTGCTGCTTGGGGAGTTGTTGTCGAAAGAGGCGAAGGGGGAAGAAGAGAGAGCAAGGCCGAGAGGGGACAGAGGGGATCTTGGAGGGAAAATGCCTGCCGTGCCGGACTGGAGGGATATGCCTGCCAAGGAGAGCGTGAATGGGACTGACAAGAAAGCATTGCGCAGTTCTGTGGCTGACCTGTTCGCAGACGAGAAGCTCAGAGAGTATCCACGAGCCATAACCGACTATGGCGCCGCGATCCCGCCACGCTCCCGTGACGAGCACCACGCCTCGGGCCTCCACCACTCATCCCGCTCCAGCCACGACGGAAGCAAAGACGGCGGCAGCGGCGGGAGACAACGGCACCACCGGCGCCACCGGCACCACGTCGACAGCGAGTCCAATGCGCAATCGGGCTCCGAGCACTCGCAGCCGAGAGTGCCAAGGCGCCAAGACAGCGGCTTCGCGATTACCAGCTCTCACAGCCCGAGTGCCCAGTCACTACGGAAGCCGACTCGCTCGCACCGGGAAGAGAGGGAACGCACACGCGAAGACCCAGGGGCACGTGAGCGCGTCCGGGAAGAGCGCTACCGTGGCGAGCGCGTCCGGGATGAGCGCTACCTTGACGAGCGTTCCCGATCCGAGCGTCACCGGGCTGAGCGTCACCGGGCTGGACGTCCGCGGTCCGATCGTCTACGGGCCGAGCGTCAACAAGACGAGGTTCAACAGGATGAGCGTCAACAGGACGAGTGCATCCGGGATGAGCGCCTCCGGGATGAGCGTCACCGTGACGAGCGTTCCCGATCCGAGCGTCACCAGGCCGAGCGTCAACAGGTTGAGCGTCACCAGGCCGAGCGTCAACAGGACGACTGCCAACAGGACGAGCGTCAACTGGAAGACTTTCAAAAGGACGGGCGCCATCGGGACGAGCGCGTTCGGGATAGGCGTGTCCGGGATGAGCGCGTTCGGGATGAGCGCCACCGGGACGAGCGTTTCCGACCCGAGCGTCCCCGAGCCGAACGTCTCCGGGCCGAACGTCCTCGGGACAAGCGTCAACAGGACGAGTATCAACAGGACGAGCGTTCACGGTCAGAGCGTCTGCGAGACGAGCATCGCCGAGCGGAGCGCCACGCGCGCCGAGAGCGGGACAAGATCCGGGACGTTGCGGCAGCTACCGGAGCGGTGGCCGGAGTGGCAGAAGTGGCGGCAGTGGCGGTGGTATCGGCAGCTGCGACAGCGACGGCAGCGACGAACTCGGTCCCAGACTCACGCGAAATCAGCAAGAGCAAAGGGCCCGAGCTAGACAAGCCGCGCGAGCACCGCAGCTCCCGCAGCTCCCGCCACAAATCGCACGGCTCGCATCCATATCCGAGCCACCGCCACTCCCGGCCATTGGCCGTGGAGATGCCAGCTCCGCCGGGCCCCTTGCCGCTGTCGCCTCCGTCGGTGCCCCCGGCTTCGTCGACGGGTCACTCGTCCACGGCAGACCCCCAGGTGGTGGGCCGCAAGATTTTCGACGTCAAGCACGCTTCGGGTATCATGGAACCCGACTTTGCCCTACGAGACGGCAACGCCCCTCCAAGCACCGACAGCCCCCTCACTTTTCCTGATGCCACCATCGCCACAAGTGCTACCATCACAGCCACTGCAGCCAGCATCAAGAGGAGAGAAGACCAGATGGTTGACGCGAGGCTTGCCGCTCCCATCTCTGACAAGCGTGACAATTCAAAGCGCTCAAACAAAATTTCCTCAAAATATGGCTCCAGCAGAGGAATCGAGGACGGCGGCCACAGCAGTGCGGCAGCAGCAGTAATGTCGACAGCCCGGACGAGGCTACGGAGGCACCTGTCTCACAATCACCGTCCCCCGCGTCCTCGTCCGAGCGAAGATGCCGACCAAGCCATCGATACGGCCCGGCCGCGGGCGCGTAGGATGAGCGATTCGGTAGTGATGAGCGGGTCCGCGGCCATGGCGGAGAGGACCGAGGCTCCCGAGAAGCCGGCGGCGGCAGAGTTCTTGTCTGCTAATGCAGAGGCCAGGCACCGCAGGGAGCGGCAGGAGAAGCGCGACAGGGCCAAGGCCGAGAGCGAGGAGAAGAAGAGGCCGCGTCTGCGGGCCATGCTCATGAGACTCCTTCTTCCGTCAGGCAGTTACTGATGTTTTGTTTTTGGTCATGATGGAGTGAACGAACAGCGACGATATGATTAGGATGCAGCAACGATATGAAGAGGAAGCTTCAGTGCGATTTATGCAAGGAACAGAAGCAAGTCAACCAAAGGAGAAGCACCAGCAAAATGGTATAGCAACGGACAACAGAATTAACAAAATAGCCCTTGAAAATACAGAAAAATAATCAAACAGAGCGAACACAAGCCATTACGGCAGAGCGACAGCGGCTACAGGTGGACCGGGTCGCGCAGAAAATCGTAGCCGTCTTCCGGCGGCAACACGACGGCCGAAAGCGCCAGGCCGGCGGCGCACAGGACGGCCAGGCCGGCGCTGACGGCGCACAGCACCCACGAGGAGTCGAGGTGCCAGCCGGGAACGAGGAAGCGATCGTCGTGGTCGAGCAGATAGGCCACAGTGGACAGCGCAGCCAGCTGAAGCGCAGCGACGGCACCAAGCAGCGCGGCCAGCACGCGCCAGCCGGTCTCGCGCTTGCCGCGGCCGCCGCCGAGGATGACGACGAAGCCGACGAGGGTGGCCAGCTCGGCCACGAGCGCCAGCGACATTGCAAAGCCCACGCTGCGCCACACGGAGCAAAAGTACCGCTGGCCGGGGCCGACGGCGCAGTCGACGGCGCTCTGCGGGAACGGCCGGCAGTGCGGCCGCGCCTCCGAGGAGCACGACCGGTGCAGCCCCAGCACGTGCCAAAAGGCCTGCCCGTCGCTCCCGGCTGCCGGCGCCACCGAGTAGGCAGCCCAGTGGGGGACGAGGTTGGACACAATGGTCATGGCCGTGGCTGAGGTGTTAGTTTCCTTCCTGTCCTCTTTCGTCTTGTTCTTCTCACTTTTTTTCTTTTCTTCCGTTATTTCAATCACATCTCCCCCTCTCCTCTACACTCACCTGCGACAAACACCAGCAGAGCGCCGCTGTACACAACCGTCCGCGTCATTTTGATTGGCAGATGGTATCTCGATTCCGTCCGTATTCGGCCAATGGCCCCAGCGAGGCGCGCAATCGTGTCCCGCCTTTTACGTCCAAAAGTGGTTTTCAGTCAGGGCGGAAATGTAATCGTGTGTGTGCCAATGGAGGGAGGGATGGAGAGAGGAGGGCCAAGGTGGCCAACCCTTGAGAAATACTGCTGCCTCGACGCTCTCCCCCGCAAGTCGTACGCTATCATCATAAAGTACAACTGCCCGCGCTATCCAACTCTCAGCCGGCCCCACTTCCCACCAGTCCCACCCTACTCCCCCCACCCCCATCTTGCCCAAGCTAAAGCTCTATGAGTCACGTGATATACTGCACCACATGTCACGTGAAGGCTGTGCAGCTATTTTTTCCCTCCAAAGAGGCATCACGATTTTTTCTCGAGCACCACGGGGCCTTGGACGCCAACGACAAACGCCACGATTTGGACTGCCCTCGCACTGCGTGCACTGGGCCTGGACCTTTCTCTTGGGCCTCTCGCCAACGCACATCTTGCCGGCGGCGCTTCTGCTGCTTTCCACCGCTCAGCAGGAAAGAAGAAAAAAAGAAGAAGAAAAGAAGAGGAGAAAAATGGAGGCCCAGCGGCTTCTCCGGCGAGTGGCGTGTCCAACGCAGGCGTGGACCGCAGCACAGTCACGGAGTGTGGCGACGGCCGTTGCGAGAGACCCGCCAAGAGCGTGCCCTGGCGTTGCGGCAGCCGCCCGTTGCCGGAGGGCAGCATCGGCACCGGCCTCGTTCGCCTGGGCCTCGCCGCCGCCGCCGCCGCCGCCATCCCCGCTTTCCTCCTCTCTCGTGGCCGGCCGCCGCTACCAGTCCACGGCCAACCGGACCAAGCGCGCCCTCAACCGGCCGCCGCACCCGGCCTTTGTCGGCCGCTCGGCCGAGGGCGTGACCGTGCTGGGCACCCTCTCGGGCAGCAGCAGCAGCAGCAGCAGCAGCGGCAGCTCCGACACCGCTGCCACGGCTGCCGGCCGCGGCTCCGCGCGGGCCGCCACGCTGCTGTACAACCCGCCGGCCAGCGCGCCCTCTGTCTACCAGACGCCTTTCAAGTTTCTGCCCAAGTCCGACCCGCGCCGCCGCGCCAACCTCGTCTCTTTTTTCCAGACGCCGCCGCCCGAGCCCGCATCCGGAGACGCCGCCGCCGCCGCCGCTGAGGCCACTGAGCCGCCGCCGCTGCCCCCCCTGCTGCCGCCCACCGCCTTTGCCCGCAACGCGTCGCCCGCCAGCCTCACGCAGAAATACCACCTGTCCGAGGCCGACGTGGCCGAGATCCGCCGCCTGCGCGCAGAAGACCCGCTGACCTGGAGCGTGCTGCGGCTGGCGCGCAAGTTCGAGTGCTCGCCGCTGTTTATCATGATGGCCGTGCGCAGCAGCGCCGAGCACCGCCAGCAAATGGCCGCCCAGGTGGCCGCGGCCCGGCAGCGCTGGGGTCCCATACGGGCAAAGGCCCGGGCGGAGCGCACAAAGCGGCGCGAGATGCTGTACAATGGCGAATTATAGGGGGGGGAAAGTCGACGACGGCAGCGTCCCTTATGTCGGCAAAAGGCACATTTTCACCTCTTGTACAAATAGAAAGAAACAACGAATGCACACATGATGACATACTCTATGGATAATGTGAAGTGATATTCTAAAAAAGGTACTTAAAAAGGTACATTTACCTGGCCCGGTCTATTGTCTAGGTGCATAAGTCGTGTTCTTTTCGTCCATCACTCTGATGAAATTTCCGTGTTCCCTCTTCTACGGTTTGGCCCTTGTTAGAAAACACGGCCTCCTTTTTGTCCTTTCGGCAGACTGCTGTGCTGTGCAGCCGTGTCCCTAATGTCACTACGACTTCTGATCGTGACAGCCTGATCCGCATTCGCCGTGCCCATTCCGTCCGTCTCTTCGTCCCGCTGGCTGGGAATGGGCCGGCAGCACCAGCCGCACCAGCTCCGGGTACGGCCGTCGATTTCTCGGCCCAGGATCACGCCCCGCGCAAGCTCGTCCTCCCAGTCGTGCACGCAGGCGCCGAGGCGCACCATCTTGACTCGCTTGCGCTTGACCACGCCGCCAATGCCTTCGATCTCGTGTCTTGCATAGCCAGGGCCCATGGCGGGCGAAGAGGTCCGGCGGTTGACCCAGGTAGCCTCAATCTCGGGCGAGTACAGAGGCGAGCCGACCGTGACGGCAGCTTGCGTGGCGGGTGCAATGGGCGCCGCCCAAGGCGAAGCCGTGGCCGGCGGCGACGCCGAGGCTGTCTCGGCCGTCAAGGAAACCACGGAGCCGCTCGACGGCGACGCCGCCGATCCCGCCGAGGACGAGCTGAAGGAGGCGCGTAAGAGGCCCCCCCGGCCCGACACGTCCTGGGCATCGCGCGCATCTTCTGCGTCGCAGTCCGTCTCCTGCTCCCGCTCCTTGGCAGCGCAGCAGTTCTCTTCGCGGCCGCAGATGACGCCGCGCTCGCCATCGGCAATGCCGGTGCCCACGCCGCCAAGCACTTCGCCGTACTGAGTGCGCCATTTCCAGATGCTGCCGAGTCAGCACATGTCGGACCACCAGACATGAGATAGATACAAAAACCTGACAAGAGGCAACGTACGCCCTGTAATCTTGGTCGGCGCTGCGGATGCTGCGGCCACACGGCTGGCACAGCCAGACGCCTTCGGTCGCGCAGGCGCAGATAGCACGCTGCAGCAGATCAGAGTGCAGGGGGGTCTTGGGCGGAAGGGCTGGCTTGGTGAGCGCGGACAGCGGCGCCTTGACACAGGCCTCGCACAGGCGGCGGTGCCGGTCGCGGAGAACAGCCGGGGCCGGCGGCTTGATGGTGCAGTTCTGCAAGACGTCGGTCAGGGAAAGGGGGGCCAGCGACCGGAGAGTCTGGAAACAAAGACATACCCGGCAGACGACGGTGCCGCAGCGGCGGCACTCGGAGACCATGTCGCGGGCACACTGGCCGGACTTGCCGTCGTAGCGAGAGCGGCTGGTGTCTTCCATGTAGAACCAGTTGCCAGCACGAGCGCGGTAGCGGAGGGTTTCGTCGCCGTTGACAGGCATGTCCTCGTTGGCGCAGCGCAGCGTGCACGCGAGCAGGGGCTTGCGGTTCTGAAGGAGGACGGCATGGACTTGGCGGCAGGTGCGGGAGAGGCTGTCGAGCGAGTTGAGATCAAGACTGGAGGCAATGGCGGCAGCAATTCTGGCGGAGGAGATCACGGCGGGGAGGACAAAGTCTTGGTTAGTGATCTCCAGGGAGGACAAGCAAAGACGGAAGCCAGAAGAAAAGCAAAAGCAAGAGCAAAAGCAAAGACAAAAACAAAAACAAGAACAAAATCCAACAAGAATGGCCAAAAGACAAAAAGACAAGACAAAACAAAATGGGAGGGCATCTGCCTACGGATAGCATCCAAGAGCCACCGTCATCGAGTTCCAGTTGGGGCTCTCCACAGTGTTCGGCGCGCGAGCATTCTCGGCCCGGACGGCCGCTGCCGTCGCCGGTCCGGGCGCCTTACTGGCGGCTTGTGGCGGCGTCGGGGGAGGTGTCGGCTGGTCGGCCAGGGCGGCGTCGGGCCTGTTGCTCCAGAGCAGGCGGCCGGCGGCCACAGGCTGGGGCAGTTCGACACCCTCGTCGTCGTCGAGGTCGACAAACACGGCCATGGCGGCAGCGGCGACGGGGGCCAATGCGAAAAAAGAAAAAGAAAAAAAAAAGGGCGAGTGTCAATAAATGCAACCCAAGAATATCATCAGAGATGTAAGATAGATTCAAAGATAAGCGCTGGAGGACGAGACCGATAAGGGCGCCGGCGGATCGGGAGGAAGGAAAAGGGCTGAGCTGGGGCAGGATCTGGAAAAGTAGATAATCATTGATTCAGGTCAGGAGGGCTGGAGGGCTGGAGGACGTGTTTCTGTCGTCTTGTCGTTTTGGTGGCTCCTTTTCTAGATCCCACGATACCTACAAAGAAAGCACTGGCGAGGCAGGGGCAACAGAGCTGCGACGTTCTCCGGCTCTGGGCTCTTTTTGGTTTCGAGGCAAGTGGGGTTCGAACGCTATTGCCTTCCTGATCCGTTGGCGGACTAGCGACCCGCCGCGCCTTCCTTGGGCTAAAAAGCGTACGGAGTAAGTACTCTGCAGGGATGTTGTGGCGGCAGCACAACAAGGCGGTGACCTTGGCTGGCTGGCGCCGTGTTAGAGCTTCCAGGTTTCAGGGCCCTCGCCAGGCCACTGCCGGCTCTGGTCCTTAACAGCAGCCTGTATCTTGACCGTACTGCCTTTTTTGGGGGGGGGCTTGCGTTGCCGCCTCGCCCCGCCTGCGTACATATTTTCCATCCTGCTTTACTGCCGTCTCAACTTTCGTCTTTACGCAAGAGGTCCAACGCATCAACGTTTTTTTTTCTGGAGCGTCCAATGTCTTTTTTCTTACTAGTTCTTGTTACTTCTCTCTTGCTGCCTCAAAACGGAGCATTCAGATATGAAAAGAACGCTTTTACGGGGCTCCATCAAGATGGAGCTCCATCGTGGTATTTTTAGGTAAGGATAACGCAAATGGGCTAAAGAAACGCGCAAATCGGCTGCTAAAGCTCTCCGATTCAAGGACAGCTCTGGCTGGCGGTGTAGAAGCAAGCAAAGTCTCGGCTCGCTCGGCGGTCTCGGACCTCCACGTCAGTTCCAGCAAGCTTCTGTCTCTCGCAGCTCTCTTCCGGCTTCGGCCCTACGGAGTCGACAGACAGCATCCAGAGTTTCTTCTTGCCCCTGGAACTCCGTTATTACTCGCCTGCGGATAGATAATCCTACATTAGTGCTGGCGCTGGCGTAAGAAACGGAGCAAATTCGAAAACATCAACGACTTGGACCTGCTCGCCGCACGTAGCCAAGCCCGACATTCCAGTGCTGGCGTTCCTGTGAGGAAGCTGTCGCTCTAGGAAGGTCGGAATACCGCTGCAAAAAAAAAAAAAAAAAAGTCTCACATGGTCCCGTAAACGAACCACGGATGCTCGCGTTTCCCTCCCCGTCTTCTGCGGCTGCGATAATTCTGCTGATCCCGTGAGCTACATTTCGTGCGACTTGTCGCTTTTGGCCTAGTGCTTCTACATCTTGTGCATCCAACCGTGGGGGTCTTTGCTGGATCTTCTCCTTTTCTGCGTCTCACTCGCCGAGCTGTCTGCGGCCTAGAA
Organism: Graphilbum cf. rectangulosporium; assembly: GCA_019925645.1. NCBI lineage: Eukaryota > Fungi > Ascomycota > Sordariomycetes > Ophiostomatales > Ophiostomataceae > Graphilbum > Graphilbum cf. rectangulosporium. The sequence goes on from JADHKI010000009.1 coordinate 315,561, forward strand.
CCTCTCTTATGTACTCCTTGCGCATTTGGCTCGGCAGAGTTGGAGTTGTGTGAGGCCCATGGGTATCTCGTCAAGATGTCTGTCGGCTCAAGCCGGCTCGTAAGCTGGATGGCAAAGTTCGCGGCTAGCGCATAGCAGCGCCTGGAGGATCTGCTAGAGCTCCCCCAGGAGCTGGGTGCACCAACCGCACAGGGCGCTGTCCGACGGCACGGCAACGCTGAATACTACGTAAGATACTTGCAGCGCCCTGTGCGCTCACCGCCCACCCCTCCCCCCCTCCCCCCCCCCTTCTTCCCCCCCCCTTCCCCCCCCCGGTAGCCTTATCTCAGACCAAGTCTCGGTGTGTGTGTGCCCAGGCTGTGTGTGGCTGTTGCTACCCTGTAATACCGGCCGTGGAGCCTCCCACGCGCTAAAAGCTTTAAACTGGAGCTGCCACCAATGACAGCTCTGCTCTTCCTGATTTGCCCCCCCAAACCGGTCGGGAACATCATCACCCGCCAACCTACATGTTGCCCGCCCTTGCAACTATCTTTACAGAACAACCCCCCTCGAATGCGTCTGAGACCAACCCCCCATTCCTTGCTCTGCTCCTTTTCGTTCCTGGAACTGCTTGGAGCACGCTGGCCCAATCTGTCTGGCCGCTCAACCTGAGCCTGTTTCTCCCCAACCGCCACATTGGCCCTCTTCGACTTCAAAACCAAGTCGCTGCCGCTTCTGGATCATCCGGGTTTTCGCACCCGCTTCTGAAACCGTTTCCCCGGATCACTTAAAGTTGCAAACGCTTGTCTTAGCCCGTGGTCTCAGCCCTCTCGTCGCCTCTTGTCGACGCACCCGGTCCTGGTAAGGACAGACAGACAGACCCTTTTGCGCCGTTTCTCACTTTGCATTTAAACTGCCCTGAGCGCGCCCCCCCTCCTCTCCGCCCCCCCTCCTCCTCCCCCGCCCGACTATTGCTTCCCGCTGTTCATCCTTGTTCATCCTTGTTCATCCTCTTTGCTTCATCCCTGACTATCTTTTCTATTGCTTGCCGTTGTGTGACCCATCGGGACTCGCTCGTTCTCGTCCTTCTCCGCACACCCTCTTTCTTCCCGCCCCCCCCATCCCCCCCCTCCCCCCCCCTGGATCGAGTCCAGCAAAAGGCATGTTAAACAAGTCCTCGGCCCCGTCCGAACCGCCATCACGCTCTGCTCCCTCCTTTCCCTCGCCATACCAGTTGCGGATTTTAAACTGGCATTATCATACCAGACATAAAGACTAACTTTTGATTGCTTTTTCTTTCTTCAGATAAGATACTCTTTTCTCACTCGGGTCAAGGTTCATCGATCTCAAGCCCGTCCCTGCGACACAATGTCGACGCCCGCCGGCATCGCTCGCGTCCGCGGGTCTTCGGACGACTTCAGCGCCTTTGACGATGCCCGGACGTACTACACCTCGGACGAACGCCACATGAACACGCGGGCTGGCCCCCGCACCCGCACATACTCCCAAAACAGCCTCCAGAAGCAGTTTGCACGCGTCGGCCTCAGAGAGCCGTTCCGGCGCGGCAGCCATGACGAGTCGACGCCCCAGCACGCCCGCCGCTTCCTGATCGACGTGGAGTCCACGCTGGAGAACCTGCAGTCGCAGGAGGACACGGACGGCAACATGCAGATCACCATTGAGGACAGCGGGCCCAAGGTCTTCACCCTGCGCACCGCCGCCTCCAACGGCTACAACCGCTTCGACATCCGCGGCACCTACATGCTCTCGAACCTGATGCAGGAGCTCACGCTGGCCCGCGAGTACGGCCGCAAGCAGATTGTGCTCGACGAGGCCCGCCTCAACGAGAACCCGGTCAACCGCCTGTCCCGCATGATTCGCGACCACTTCTGGGACAGCCTGACCCGCCGCATCGACGCCTCCAGCATCGAGATCGCCGCCCGCGACCCCAAGGACTGGACGGCCGATCCGCGGCCGCGCATTTACGTGCCGCCGGGCGCGCCCGAGCAGTTTGCGTACTACACCAAGCTGGCCGAGGAGCGGCCCGAGATCCGCCTCGACGTGCAGCTGCTGCCCGAGAAGGTGACGCCCGAGCTGATGCGCGACCTCAACGACAAGCCCGGCCTGCTGGCCGTGGCCATGGAGGAGGTGACGGACGCGGCGACGGGCGAGAAGACACTGCGCGGCGTGCCCTTTGTCGTGCCGGGCGGCCGCTTCAACGAGCTGTACGGCTGGGACAGCTACATGGAGTCACTGGGCCTGCTGATCAACAACAAGACGCACCTGGCCAAGAGCATGGTGACCAACTTCTGCTTCTGCATCCGCCACTACGGCAAAATCCTCAACGCCACGCGCTCCTACTACCTGTGCCGCTCGCAGCCGCCCTTTCTGACGGACATGGCGCTGCGGGTCTACGAGCGCATCCGCGACGAGCCGGACGCCCTCGACTTTCTGCGCACGGCCATCCTGGCGGCCATCAAGGAGTACCACAGCGTGTGGGTGGCCGAGCCGCGCCTGGACCCCGTCACGGGCCTGTCGCGGTACCGGCCCGAGGGCCTGGGCGTGCCGCCGGAGACCGAGGCCGGCCACTTTGTGCACATCCTGGAGCCGTACGCGAACAAGCACGGCATGGACATGGACACGTTTGTGCGCGCGTACAACCAGGGCGAGGTCGACGAGCCGGAGCTGGACGAGTACTTTCTGCACGACCGCGCGGTGCGCGAGTCGGGCCACGACACGACGTACCGCTTCGAGCGCGTGTGCGCCAACCTGGCCACCATTGACCTCAACGCGCTGCTGTTCAAGTACGAGATGGACATTGCGCGCATCATCCGCACCGTCTTCAACGACAAGCTGGAGATCCCGGCCGAGTACTGCATCCGCGGCAGCGACGGCGAGTACACGGGCCCGCTGCGGCCGGGCCAGGTCGAGACGTCGGCCATCTGGGACCGGCGGGCCAAGCGCCGCAAGCTGGCTATTGACAAGTACCTGTGGAACGAGCGCGAGGGCATGTACTTTGACTACGACACGGTGAAGCGCGAGCAGCGCACCTACGAGAGCTGCACCACCTTTTGGGCCATGTGGGCCGGCGTGGCCAGCCCCAAGCAGGCCGCGGCCATGGTGGCCAAGGCGCTGCCGCGCTTTGAGGCGCGCGGCGGCCTGCTGTCGGGCACGGAGGAGTCGCGCGGCGCCGTGTCGCTCGAGCGGCCCAACCGGCAGTGGGACTACCCCTACGGCTGGGCCCCGCAGCAGATGCTGGCCTGGACCGGCCTGCACCGCTACAGCTACACCGAGGAGGCCGAGCGCCTGGCCTACAAGTGGCTCTTTATGATCACCAAGGCCTACTACGACTTCAACGGCGTGGTCGTCGAGAAGTACGACGTGACGCGGCCCGTCGACCCGCACCGCGTCGACGCCGAGTACGGCAACCAGGGCCTCGATTTTAAGGGCGTGGCCAAGGAAGGGTGAGTGCTGTGTGTTTTGGGGCGCTTGCAGTATCTGTGTCTGGCTTTTTTGGGGGGGGCGTTTTGTGTGACTGTTGCTTTTGTGCAACTGTTACTATTTGGTGTCTCTCCCTCACTAACACAACCACAGGTTTGGCTGGGTCAATGCCAGTTATGTGTACGGCCTGCAAATCATTGGAGCTCATGCACGCAACGCGTTGGGCACCATGACGCCTTGGGAGGCCTTCAAGGCGGCCGTTGAGCACGAGCGGGAAAAGGCCCTGGCGGCAATGGAGTGATGCCGTCAAGGCAGGATATTTTCCCCCTTTTTTTTCGTTTACAAACGTCCGCGATGGCTTGCCAGTATATGCGTATTCAATCTGATGACGGCGTTACAATAAGAGAAGATCCAAGAGTATCTCTCAGACTGCCAGTGTTTTTGTTTTTCGCGTTTTCTTTTTGCGGCTTCCTATTTTTTTTCCTTGAAATGTTATAGGGGGGGAAGAAAAAAGAAAAGCCTCTTTTTCCTTGCAATGTTTAAGGGAAAAGGAAAAAGAAAGGCCAGCACCTGTGGATCGTCAGAAGGAAATTGAACGAAATGTGCCGGAATGCATCCCATGTGACGAATGCCAAGGTACGCAGTAGGAGCTGTAGCCGGCTCGGGCACGGTGGCCACGGCACTAGTAGGCGAGAAAGCACGGGAGCCGCGCTGACAGCCGAGGTCCCAGCCTCATGCCAATTGGCTGGGCGCACGCGCCCTCCGCCGCCAGGCAGGAGAGGAAACATTTCCGAAAACAGCATGTGTGCACGATGGTACGTTTTCGTAATTTCACATGCCAGGCTTCCGTTTGGCCTATGCAAACGGCGCGCGTTTACCATTACTGTTTGGTGTTTGGAGAAAGACCAGAAGAGTGCTGAAAAGATGAGTCAAGCAACGCGCAAGCAAAGCGAGAAACGGCCAGGCTCGTTCGGCCCCCCCGTTCATTCCCTACCTCCGCTGTACTAGCGAGAGCGCTCTTTCTCCCTTTCGCCGTTCCCCCGCAAAAACCCCAAGGCCAAAAGCCGGGTGGCCTTTGCCGTGATTGGCCGGGCTATGCACTAGCCGCATGCTCAGCCTAGCAGGTTACGGAGTGTCCATGGCGTGTTACTGCGTCGCCACTCGACGAACGCGCGCCAAAACAGAACGGCCTTTGAACCCTTGAGCCGAGAAGAGGTGGGGGCGTCGGAGCCGGTGCGGCCAGACGTGCGAGTTTGTTGTGGGGAGTTGTTTGACTGGCTGGAGGCCAGAAAGACCGGGGAAGGAACCAGTGGCAAGGGCCAAACGGGGAAAGACGCAAGGAGGAGAACCAAGGAAAGCACGAGGAAAGAGCAGCCCGCCAGGAAGGAGATTGTGCTGTGGCCCGAGACGTCCTCGTAGATTCGAGCACAGGCCGTTGCCGCTTGACCGATCGGTTACCGGAGCGGATTGCCAGCCACGGCCCGGCACTACACACTCTCTCTCACACACACACACCCACACCCACACCCAAAAGCCATGGTACTTAACAAAGGGAGTCCCAGCAGCGCAGCCGAACATGTGATGACACACGGCGGGACGAGGCACAGCAGACCAACAGCGCCGAGTATATACCTGGAGTGGTCCTACTCTTTTTGGCGTTGACTCATTGTATTTTTTCTTTTCTTTTCTTTGACTTATTGGCATCCCTTTCCTCCTCTTCTTGTCCTTTTCAACCACGTTTTACTACTTTTTGCTGCTTTGATCCAGGTGTTGACTGGAGCTGCTACTGCCTATACTGCCTGCCTCTCTTGCCTGTACTGTCTTGCCTGTACTGTCTTGCCATTTCTTGGACTGCGCCAAGAGACACATCCCCATACATCATGGCTTCCAACAACATGCTCAGCCCGGCCATTGACGCCGCGGCAGAAGACCAGCGCTTTGCGCAGGAGGTCCAGCAGGTCAAGGAGTGGTGGAGCCAGCCGCGGTGGCGGTACACGAAGCGGCCGTTCACGGCGGAGCAGATTGTGTCCAAACGCGGCACGCTGGCCATCCAGTACCCGAGCAACGCGCAGGCCAAGAAGCTCTGGGACATTTTGGAGCGGCGCTTCCAGGCCAAGGACGCCAGCTACACATACGGCTGCCTGGAGCCGACGATGCTGACGCAGATGGCGCAGTTCCTCGACACCGTCTACGTCTCGGGCTGGCAGTCCTCGTCCACGGCCTCGTCGACGGACGAGCCGGGCCCGGACCTGGCCGACTACCCCTACACGACGGTGCCCAACAAGGTCGGCCACCTCTTCATGGCCCAGCTCTTCCACGACCGCAAGCAGCGCCAGGAGCGGCTGGAGACGCCGGCCAGCCAGCGCGGCAAGGTGGCGCACGTTGACTACCTGCGGCCGATCGTGGCCGACGCCGACACGGGCCACGGCGGCCTGACGGCGGTGATGAAGCTGACCAAGCTCTTTGTCGAAAAGGGCGCGGCCGGCATCCACATTGAGGACCAGGCGCCGGGCACCAAGAAGTGCGGCCACATGGCCGGCAAGGTGCTGGTGCCGACCAGCGAGCACATCAACCGGCTCGTGGCCATCCGCGCCCAGGCCGACATTATGGGCGTCGACCTGCTGGCCATTGCGCGCACCGACGCCGAGGCGGCCACGCTCATCACCACCACCATTGACCCGCGCGACCACCCCTTTATCCTCGGCAACACCAACCCCAGCCTGGCGCCGCTGAGCCAGCTGATGGCCGAGGCCGAGCGCGCCGGCCAGACCGGCGAGGCCCTGCAGGCCCTCGAGGACCGCTGGCTGAGCCAGGCCGGGCTCAAGCGCTTTGACGACGCCGTCGCCGACGTCATCCGCAAGACCGCCGCGCCCTCGTCTGCCGCCGCCGCGCTGGAGCGCCGCTACCGCGCCGCCGCCAAGGGCAAGAGCAACGCCGAGGCCCGCGCCGTCGCCGCCTCCGTGCTGGGCGCCGACGCCGCCGCCAAGATCTACTTTGACTGGGAGGCGCCGCGCACCCGCGAGGGCTACTACCGCCTCGGCGGCGGCTGCGACTGCGGCGTCGCCCGCGCCATTGCCTATGCGCCCTACTGCGACGCCATCTGGATGGAGAGCAAGCTGCCCGACTTTAAGCAGGCCGAGGAGTTTGCCAACGGCGTGCACGCCGTGTGGCCGGAGCAGAAGTGAGTTTTCCCCCCCCTCCTTTTACTCTCTTTTCTTTTATTCTTTTTTCTCTCTTTTCTTTTTCTCTTTTTTTCTCTCTTTTTTCTCTTCTTCTTTTTTTCTCTCTTTTTTTCCTTTTTCCTTTTTTATTTTTATAATTAGGTCTCATATGCTAACTCGGCCAAAGACTGGCCTACAACCTCTCGCCGTCCTTCAACTGGAAGACGGCAATGCCGCGCGCCGAGCAGGAGACATACATCCGGCGGCTGGCGTCGCTGGGCTACTGCTGGCAGTTCATCACGCTGGCCGGCCTGCACACGACGGCGCTCATCAGCCACCAGTTTGCCAAGGCATATGCGCAAATCGGCATGCGCGCGTACGGCGAGCTGGTGCAGGAGCCCGAGATGGACGGTGGCGTCGACGTTGTCAAGCACCAGAAGTGGAGCGGCGCCAATTATGTCGATGACCTGCAAAAAATGATCACCGGCGGCATCAGCAGCACCTCGGCCATGGGCAAAGGCGTGACAGAAGATCAGTTCCACTGAGGGGTGGTGAAGAAAAAGAAACAAGGAGCTTGAAAGCCGAGATTTTGGTTATTTTGGTTATTTTTAGGCTCGGTCATACTCCGTATACTTTGAATTCAAGGCCCGTGTTCTGGAATCGTCATGTCTAGTTTTGAGCGCTGCTGCTGTCAGTACAACGGTATGGGCACACATTTACGACTCTGATTCTGTTCCCGATGCTCAAACAGGTGAGATTCTGCTCCCGTTACTTAAACAGGTGAGATTCTGTTCCCGATGCTCAGACAGGTGAGATTCTGTCCGTTGCTCAAACAGGTGATTGTCACGGGCCTTCTCTTTAGAGTCGCGACCAACCAGGCGCGTCGCTCAACGTAAAGTGGGGCAACAGACCACCTTGTATCGCGTCAAGAACTTGAGCGTGGCGTTCCCCAGCTTTTTGGAGAAGCAGAGGTACTTGTAGTCCAACTACCGGGCGAGCACAAAGAAAACAGCACATAGAAACAGCACAAGCTCCAGCCCCCCTCCCCTTTCAAGCATCTCTCCTCCCTTTGCTGAACCAACCACCCAATTGCAGACCCTTTAACGTGATCGTCTCGATTTATCGCATTGCGACAGGCGACTACGCGCTCGCCTCGATTTATCGCATTGCGACAAGCAAAAGAGTTCGGGAACGGAAGCTGCCTCTTCTTGCACCGACGACAATGGCCGACGACGCCGCACAGCGCGACCGGCTCGTGGTAGCTCCGGCCGTGCCGTCTGGCATGGCGACGCCGTCCGTGGCCGGCACGCCCGACGGCGCGGGGACCGGGACGGTGACGCCGGCGCTGTCGGAGCTGCCGCCGGACCAGGTGAAATTCAGCCTCCAGGTGTCGCTGGCGGACCTGTGCGCCAAGGCGGCGGTGCTGTACTCGCAGAAGAAAAAGTACGACGAGGCCGCCGAGGTGTACGCGCGGGCGGCCGAGATGCAGGCCGAGATGCACGGCGAGATGAGCCCGGGCAATGCCGAGATCCTCTTCCTCTACGGGCGCGCGCTCTTCAAGGTCGGCCAGAGCAAGAGCGACGTGCTCGGCGGCAAGGCGCCCGAGGCGGCGCCCGGCCCCGGCGATGCGCCGGCGGGCGCAAAGGGCGGCAAGAAGGAAAAGGCCGCCGCGGCGGCGGGAGGCTCCTCGGTGATCGCGGGCGCGCTGGCGGCAGCGGCCGGTGCCAGCAGTAGTAGTGGCGCCAGCAGCGGCGGCGGCGGCCCCAGCAGGACGACCAAGAAGGACGAGGCACCGGCCTTGGGGGCCAAGAAGCCGCTGTTCCAGTTTACGGGCGACGAGGAGTGGGACGATTCGGACGAGGTGAGGGACCCTCCATTCTGGCGCGAAGACGGTGACCAGTGCGAAGACGGTGACCAGTGCGAAGACGGTGACCAGCGGGGCAGCAGCCACTAACCTGGTGGGCGCGACATAGGGCGATGACGACAACGGCGACGGCGACGACGACAACGAGGAAGGGGAGGAGGAAGAGGACGACGACCTCGCGGTAGCCTTTGAGGTGCTCGACCTGGCGCGCGTGCTCTTTGAGAAGCAGCTCGAGGCACGCAAGACGTCCGGCGGCGGCGGCGGCGACAGCAACGGCAGTACCAATGGAGCGGCGACTACGGCTGCGGCGGCCGACAAGGAGAGCGGTGAGAACAAGCTGGACCCGGTGGATCCCAGCGTGCGGCACATCCTGGAGCGTCTGGCCGATACGCACGACTTGCTGGCCGAGATCTCGCTGGAGAACGAGAGGTGGGTCAGGAGAAGAAGGTGACGAGAAGGAGAGCGGAGAGAGAAGGGACACGGCTAACGCGTCGCCAGATATCCCAACGCGATTGTGGACTCGCGGGCGTCTTTGGCCTACAAGAAGCAGTTTCTTACGGAAGAGTCGGAGATCATTGCGGAGGCGCACTTTAAGCTGTCGCTGGCGCTGGAGTTTGCCTCGGCCACCACGACGGCGGCCGGCGAGGACGGCAGCCACACCGAGGCGGGCCAGGACCAGCAGGCGTACCAGGGGCTGCGAGACGAGGCGGCGGCGGAGCTGGAGGCAGCCATTGCCAGCACACGGCTCAAGCTGCGGAGCCGCGAGGTCGAGCTGGCCACGCTGCACTCGCCCGAGGACAACGAGTCGACGCGGCGGCAGATTGCCGAAGTCAAGGACATTATTGCCGACATGGAGCAACGGGTATGTTTCTGCCGCCTTGTTTTTTTTCCGCCCGCCCTTTCTCGCTCTTCTCTTCTAATCTCTGTAGCTCGTCGACCTGCGCAAGCCGCCCATTGACATTGACGCGGCCGTCAAGGCGGCCGTGGTGGGTGGCCCGGGCGGTGCGGGCGGCGTCGAGGAGGCCAAGATGAAGGCCACGGACCTGTCGGGCCTGGTGCGGAAAAAGACCAAGGACGCGGCTGTGCCGGCGGCCAACGGGAGTGCCAACGGCACAAAGCGCAAGGCTGCCGAGGCGGCGGACGGCGAGGGCAGCGAGACCAAGAAAGCGCGGTCTGAGGAGGCGGAGTGACGGGTGTAAGATACGACCGAAAGGGAGATTTTGCTTTTTCAGATGTAAGAAAAGGGACTACTGGGATATATGTAACACGGGGGCAGCACGGCAGTGCATAAGGCGCCCGGGGCAAAATCAAAAAAATGCCGAAACTGAAATCGACCCCAAGTTGATGCGTAGATGTACCAATAAGCACGTCGTGGGACCAATCTCGCCAGTCTCGCCAATGACCCAGCTCACCAGTCTCACCAATCCCCATCTCGCCAACCTCACCGTTGACCAGTCTCGCCAACTTTACCAACTTTGCCAACTTGCGCGTAGGCCAGCTTTACCAGCCTCTTGAATTGTTATCTTGCTTCGTGTCAGATGTGTGCAACGAAAAACGTGCAACGAACACGTAAGCAATGTAGTAGAGTAGATGTGGTAGAATTACAGCAAACATGATCAACGGTGTGTAAAAAAGGGAATGTGGTTTTGGCATTTTCTTATTATCCAGGAGCTTTGAGTGCCTCCGAGCAGGGTCTGCGCAAGGAAGGCACCAACTAAAGCGCTCTTTTCCAAACGCTCCTGCTGGAACACAAAGCCGCCCTTGCTTGGCAGGCACTGGCACGCCCTAAAACGGGAGATAATCGCTACTCCATTAACGCGGGACCTGTCAGCGTCGCCATGGCTCAATCTCACATCAGCCGCCAGGTCAGCACGATCATCATTGTATCTTACTCTCTCGACTGCGTCGCATCCTCTGGCCTCCTGTCTCGTGTCTCATTTGTGAATGCCATAAATGCCTGTCGTCCGACGTCTGTCGCCTTGCTCGCGGCCTCTCGGCTCTTTTCCGATCTCGTCTTATTCTCGTCTATTCTCGCCTCTCCCCCCCGGTTCATGTCGTTCCGGACGGCATAACAGGGACAGGACTCTCACCCCCCGGCTCTTCTCTGCCGTGCCGCTGTCGCCCGTCTGTAGTCGCTGCACCACATGCAATATCCCGAGGCCCTGCGATATCCCAATGTGCCGCGCCGTGCCTTGACAAGTGTTGCTGTGGCCGTCTTTGGACTGTTAGTCTTTGCTTCGGTGTGCATGATGATGATGCCCCTGTTGGGGATGAAGAGCCTGGCCCTGTGGGCGGCCTTGGCGACGGGGACGACGGCGGCGGTGCGGCCGAGTTCGGCCACGACGGCCACGACGGCGCCGGCGCCGACATACCACCCGTTCAAGTCGACAGCAGGCTCGGCTCCGGCCGCGGAGTCGTACGTGGTGCCGGCGGCGTTTCCAGCGAGCGTGTACTCGAGCTACTACGGTGAGTGTGGGCGGAAGCGGTGCGGAATGGCGCGGGTAAACGGCGCTGACAGGACAGTCAAACCCGGGCCGACAAACGAGCCGCAGCCGGTGCTGCACGACCCGGTGCTCGGCGTGACGTATCCGCTGAACCTGACGAGCCCGGACACGGTGCCGACGGGACGCACCGACGCGGTGCTGTTCCCGCCGGCGGCGCTGGCGAACCTCTCGGCGGCCAACACGGACGCGGTGGTGGCGGCGGCCAAGGCGGCGGTGCTGGACATTGTGGCGTCGGCGGCGAACGCGTCGGACGACCTGGCGACGAGCTGCGCACGCTGCGTGGCGGCGCTGTCCGTGGGGCAGATGGTGGCGCGGCTGACCCCGGCGGCGCTGCCGGAAGCGCTGGTGGCGCTGTGCCAGGCCACGGGGTTCGCGTCCAACGCGACGTGCGCCGACCGCTTTGCCGCCAGCCAGACCGGCGCCGCCTGGACGCAGGTGCTGGCGGCCGCCGACGTGGCCGGCCAGGACGGGCGCTACATCTGCGCGTGGCTGAGTCCGGCCTTTTGCCCGGCGCCACACGTGGTCCCGGTCAAGGCCGTGTTCCCGAAGCCGCGGCCGGCCGTCACCCGGGCGCCGAAACGCAGCGGCCGGCGCCTCAAGGTGCTGCACCTCTCGGACCTGCACCTGGGTGAGTGAGAATGGACGAGAAGGAGAGGAAGAAGGAGAGGAAGAAGGAGAGGAAGGAGAGGAAGAAGAAAACTGAGGAAAACGCAAAGAAAAACAAAGCAGACTGGACTGACTGACCGGCACAGACCCCCGCTACCTCGTCGGCGCCGAGGCCAACTGCTCCGCCGGCCTGTGCTGCCGGGCGGCGGCGTCCAACCTCGCGGCCGCGCCGGGCCTCTCCGTGGCCGCGCCGCTCTACGGCTACTACCGCTGCGACTCGCCCTACTACCTGGCGCTGGCCGCCATGCAGGCCGTCGGGCCGCTGACCGGCACCTCGCTCAAGGAGCCGCCGGCCTTTTCGCTCTACACCGGCGACCTGGTGGCCCACGATCCGCTGGGCGCGCTGTCCGAGTCGTACGTCGAGTACGTCGAGTCCTCGCTGTGGCAGATGTTCAAGTCGTACATTGGCGGCCCCATCTACTCGGCTCTGGGTGTAAGTGTTCCTCGCTCGTTCTTTTGTTCGTTCTCTTGTTCCTCGTTCGCTCGCTCGTTCTCTTGTTCCTCGTTCGCTCGTTTCCTCGTTCGCTCGCTCCCTCGTCTTCCCCCTCTCACCTCCCAGAATCACGACACCTCCCCCGACAGTTTCGACGCGCCTCACGCCCTCGACAAAGACGGCCCGCTCGGCCGCCAGTTCTCCTGGAACTACGACCACGTCTCCAAGCTGTGGCAGCACTACGACTCGCTCGACGAGACCGCCGCCCACACCGCCGCCCTGCACTACGGCGCCTACTCGGTGCTCAACCCCCACGGCGTCCGCATCATCACCATCAACACCGACCTGTACTACAGGAGCAACATTTACGCCTTTGTCCACGCCGCCGACCCCGACTACTCCGGCATCTTCTCCTTCCTCATCCAGGAGCTGCAAAAGGCCGAGGACGCCGGCGAGCGCGTCTACATTGTCGGCCACGTCCTCAGCGGCTGGGACGGCACCAACCCGCTGCCCAACAGCTCCGACCTGCTCTACCAGATCATCGACCGCTACTCGCCCCACGTCATCGCCAACGTCTTCTTCGGCCACACCCACGAGGACCAGGTCTTTGTCTACTACGCTGCCAACGGCACCCGCCAGACCGCCGACGCCGCCGTCGCGAGCGCCTGGGTCGGGCCCTCCATCACGCCCCTGAGCAATGTCAACTCCGGCTTCCGCATGTACGAGGTCGACTCCAACTCCTGGGAGGTCCTCGACGCCTACACCTTTTACGCCGACGTCAGCACCTTTGGCACGCTCAACGCTTCCACCGCCACCAACGACGACAGCCACCACGGCCCCGTCTACCGTTTCGAGTACTCCACGCGCGCCGCCTACGGCCCGGCCGCCGCCTGGCCCGCCGACGCCCCCCTCAACGCCACCTTTTGGCACCGCGTCACCGAGGCCATGGAGGCCGACCCGGACCACGTCCTCGTCAGCCAGTTCAACACCTACCAGGGCAAGAGCAGCGTCCTCAGCCCCAACTGCACCAGCGACGCCTGTGCCGCCGCCAAGGTCTGCTACATGCGCAGTGGCAGCGCCGGCCTCGGCCGCCAGTGCCCCCAAGGCTTTGGCAGCGTCCAGAGCCCGTATAAAGGCGTTAACTTTTGAGTCTATAGCGTAGTTTTTTTTTTTTTTTTTGGTTTTTTTTGGTTTTTTTCTTCTTTTGTTAGAGCATATGGAGCGCTCATTTGCTGTTCACTTCACTTAAAGGCTTGCTTAAAAGACCCTTATTTATAGTGGACCCCATGTTCTGCAGCGCCACAACCGCCTAGAGTGTAAGATGCCCGTAGAGCGCGCCCCACGCCCCGTGGAAAATGAGCTAAGAAAGAGTCCCTTCGTTTGCGCGTTGTGGCTTACGTTTTTTGACATCTGAACACACTCCATCGCCTCGACACAGCCCTCTCTCCGCCCCCGGCGCCCGCGTCCAGACCCGCAGACGACCCGGGTCTGATCCCGACACGGACTGATAGAGCGCCTTTGCTTTTGAATCATCTGCCAGAGGTTCGCGGCGCGTCCCTGGGTCGAGCTTTGCCGTCATCTGGGAGGAAACTTGGCAAAGAAACCCGGCTTTTTTTTTTCTTTTCCTCCTCTGATTCACCACCGCCGCCGGTTTGGCCCTGACTCGGAAACGAACTGGCTCGGCTCGTGTGATCTTCCTAGCTGGTGCCGCTCTGGGCCGTCTGCATCCACACAAAGCCATGTTCTGCTAGTTCCCTTTCGTGCATCCATCGGAATCGGCGAGGCATGTCTTCTCGTTCCCGGCCAGGAGTACGTTTCGTTTGCTTTGCTTGCTTTGTCTGCTTTTGTTTTCTTTGCTTTGCCTACTTTGCTCTGCTGCTCTGCTGCTCTGCTGCTCTGCTGTTTTGCTGTTTGCTGCTTTGCTCTGGAAGCTACTACCGTCGTTCGAGCCAACTGACTCTCCCCCCTAGAGCCTGGGCCAGTTTCATCCCGTCAACAAACTCAACGGGCCGCCCAACGGGGGAACTCACCGCTCGGTCCAGCCAAAGAAGCGGAAAAAGGAGCTGTCTCCCTTGACAAGCCCTCTGGCGGTCCAGGCTGCGCGGCCGGCGGAGAGCGGCAGTGGCCTGCTCGCCGTCAATGTCCTCGACCTAGCCCCCGGCTTCGCGTCTTGCGCCTCGCCCAAGAAGCGCAGAGTGTCCTCGAGCAACCACTCCAGCAGCATGTCCATCAATACGGACAGCCGGGACAGCGTACCTGAGATGCGCCAGATCGACCGCTTCACCGGTGCCTCTCGAAACCGCCCGCGCAACAGCCGTCCCAGTCCCTCCCGCTCGTCGACACTCGCCGCCGCCGCCGCCACCGCCACCGCCCGCCGGGACTCTGCCAGCAAATCCCGGCTGCTGCTCAGCTCGTCTCCTCGGGAGCAGCAGCAGCAGCAGCAGCCCGCCGGCGGCGACGAGGACGACAACGCGCCTGTGATGCTGGGCGCGGCCACCAAACGACCGCCGCCGAGGAGTCAATACGTCACCATCTCCCTGTCTACCATCGGTAGCAGCAGCAGCAGCAGTAGCAGCAGCAACAAAATCAACAGCAGCAGCAAGAGGCCCCTCCTCCGCGAAGGCATGCTCAGCCATGCGCCGCCGGTGGCGGCGCAAAAGGGCGCGCAGAATGGCCTGAAGCGGCCACGATACGACAAGCACGAAAACGACAGCGTCGATGAGCTCTCGACCGAGTTCTTTGACGAGCACCCGCCGAAACGAGCCTCCGGCAAGACGAGCAAGGCATGCGCCGATGCAGCAGCGGCGCCCAGCAGCAAGCGCCCGGCGGTCGACAGCATCGTCCGCAAGATCACGGCCCGACCGCTGCTCGTCCAGGCGGCCGCCCGCTACCCCCGGCACGTCTTTGCGTCCGACGAGGCCGCCGGCCAGGCGGACCTGGAGCTGGCCGTCGACCCGGACAACCCGGACATTTTGCTGCCCCGGGCCGAGGCGCAGGCTCGCCCGGACAACAACAGCCTGGCCTGGCTCAAGATTGATCTGCGGCAAGTGCACGGCATCAAGCACAGCAGCGACGCCAGTGCCGGGTCTGTCGTCGTGCTGAACCTGCCGCAGCAGGGCCAGAACGAAGACCTCGTCGGCGTTCTCATGGTCCTCAAGTTTCGCCATGCGCAGGACGCTCCGAGGCTCGTTGAGTGGTCATCTCGCAGTCGCCTGGGAGCGCGACTGATCACGCAGGATCCGTACGTGCTCTCGTGTTTCCATGCTCTGTTCTGTGTTTCCATGCTCTGTTCTGTGCTGTGCTGACGCCGGATAGCACTGTTCTGCAACGGACGTTTGAAAAGACCTTTAAAGAGGCTGCTGCCGAGCACGAGAGACACGCAGCTCAAAAGAAGGCGGCACGCTCACCGAAAGCGGCCGCCGGAGACGCAGAGGTGCCACGGGCAGAGCGGCTGTCGGACGACACGCTGGCCTCGCCAGCCAGCTCCTCCAGGGGCCCGCCGTCGCATGGCTTGCCGGGCCTCCGCAACAAGGAGTCGGTATGGACGCCGGAAAAGAGGCTGTCGCTTCGCAGCAGCAGCAGCAGCAGCTGCTGCTGCAGCAGCCGCATCAAGCCCGAGGCCGTCGTCGATGTGGACAACCCCCAGACGACACCAAAGGAGGAAAGCAGTGGCACCGGCAGTGGCACCGGCAGTGGCGCTGGCAGCGGCGCTGGCAGCGGCGCTGGAAGCCGCTCTGGAAGCCGCACGTCGGGGCGGCTGCGCAGCGCATTCGGGAGAAGCACCCGGTCGTCGATGGCGGGCAGCCGCTTCGAAGAGCGCACGCCGGAGCGCTGGACGGAGCACAACCCCGACTGGGACCGGGAGTGGCGCGTCCCGCTGACGTACTCGCGCACGACGGTGGACAAGGACGACGTGGCGCGGCTGGACGAGGGCCAGTTCCTCAACGACAACGTCATCAACTTTTACCTGCAGTATCTGCAGGACACGCTCAAGAAGAGCGGGTCGTCGATTGCCTCGCGGGTCTACTTCCACAACACCTTTTTCTACGAAAAGCTCAAGCCCAGCAAGGGCAGCCGCATCGCCTTTGACGGCATCAAGCGCTGGACCGCCAAGGCCGACCTCTTTTCCTACGACTACATTGTCGTCCCGGTCAACGACCACGCCCATTGGTGGCTGGCCATTATCTGCAACGTGCCCAAGATACTCGAGGCCGCGGTCCCTGCGCCGGCCCGCGAGACCAGCCCTGTGGACGATGAGGATCGAAGCAGTGGTGGCGGCGGCGGCGGCGGCGTGTTGGCCTCTGTCGAGGCTCCGTCGTCGCCTCCGGCCGGCGGTCCTCCGTCGGCGGCGGCAGTCACAGCAGCGGAAACGAAGCGGAGCTCGCCCATTATCGACCTTGACGGGTCTGCAGGTTCAAAGGCAGCAGTAGCGGTGGCGGCGGATGCGGCGACGGCGGCGGTGGCCAAGGCCATTATTGATGTGGACGCAGCGAAAATTGGCCATGGCGATGCCGACGGTGACGACGACGACGACGATGAGATCACCGAGATCACCGAGATCAAGAGCGATCTGGTGGCTTCGCAGCCGCCGAGCACGGCGTCTCCGGCATCGTCGCTGGCGCGACGGTCTGCTAAGAGCAAGGCGCGAAAGGTGTTTATCGCGAGCGGCAAGAAGCAGGACCCGCGGGACGCGCGCATCTTCACGCTGGATTCGCTGGGCGGCGTGCACGGCGAGTCGGTCGACCACCTGAAGCAGTGGCTGCTGGCCGAGATCGAGGAGCGCAAGGGCGTCAAGCCGCGGGACCCGGGCCGGCTCGGCACGACGGCCAAGGCCATTCCGCAGCAGGAGAACTTTTGCGACTGCGGCGTCTACCTGCTACTCTACATGGACGAGTTTCTCAAGGACCCCGACACCTTTATCGAGGACATTGTGCTGCGGCACGAGCGTGCCTGGAACACGTCGGCCTCGGACATGCGCAAGCAGCTGCGCGAGCTCATCCTGCACGAGCAAAAGACGTACCAGGCCGCGCAGGAAAGCCAGAAGCGGCTGAGCAAAGCAGCAAAGCGACGCGCCGCCGCCGACGCCGCCGCCGCCGCCGACAGCAGCACAGCCGCACCGGCGCCTTCGCCGGCGCCTTCGACGGCCGTTTTCTCTTCGCCGCTCGTTCCGTCGTCACAGCCGCTTCTGCAAGCATCCGTCGAGGCGGGGGTGGCGGCGGCGGCGGCGGCAGCGGCGGCGGCGGCGGCAGCAGCCGACACTGCAGCGACCGCCACGTTGGCGGGGCCCCCCGGCTCCTCTCTGGCCTCGGCAGCCAGCTCGCCCGAAGGAGGATGCAGCTCGCCGTTCCGGCCGCCGTCGCCCGACGTGTTTACGGTGGCGCAAGGCTAGAGGCCTCTGCCGCCACCGCCGCCGCCGCCGCGGACGAGCCCGCATCCTCGTCTCCTCGCGCTGCCGAGGGACAGCCAGGCCACTCCGTGCCCCCCGGCGTCCCGCTATGCGCCCATGGCGCTGCCGAGGATGCCGATGGCGACCCCGGCGTCGTCGCGCATCGTGAGGCTTCCGGCGGTCCGCTCGGCCGTGCCGTCCCGGGCCGCTGCTGCTGGGCCCGAGAGGGGGTCATCGCCTCCTTCTTTTTGGCGGCACGAGCAGCAACAACCATGCACGGGGCCGTGGGAGCAGTGCGAGGACGCGGCCATGGACTCGGGCGACAGCGAAAGCCTCGTCGTGGTCGGCAGCCGGCCGTGCTCGCCCAGGGACGACGCCGACGCCGCTGCCGCCGCCGCCGCCGCGCGGACCCCGGTGCACTCCGGTCAGACGCATCCGAGCGCCCATCACACGGCGCCACCGGCGTGGCTGTCGCCGCCGTCGGCACAGCACACGGCTGCGAGGACGGCGGCCGCCGAGGCCCTGGCTCTGACCAGCGCGACGGGGGAGTCTCCCCGGCGGCCGCCGCACAAACTGCACGAGCTGCGCGAAGACGCGCGATATCCCGTGAGCGTCGACAGCTGGCAGCGCAGCCAGCAGCAGCAGCAGCAGCAGCAGCAGCAGCGCACGCAGTCTGAAGAGAACGTCGACTATGTGCGCCGCACCTTTGACATATCCGAGGAGAGCTTCCTGGGCTTTGCCAACAGCACCGGCCGCTTGGGCCAGCCGGGCCCTTTTACGACTCCGAGCCGGCCAGCCTACGGCGGCCACTACGATTCTTCTCTGGATGCGGACGAGGCTGTTTGAGTTGAATGTTTGCGGTCAGTGCTGCTAGGAGTGTCGTGGTGCTGCAGCTCACTGTTTTTTGTGAGTTGCAGTGACTGACGCAGCAGCAGGATCTTTGTGGTTATTCTGTAGAGGCAACGTTTGATACTTGTGCGCGCAAAAAACTACAATGTTTCCTTTTATTCACCTGTTGCTCT
This sequence comes from Graphilbum cf. rectangulosporium, assembly GCA_019925645.1. NCBI lineage: Eukaryota > Fungi > Ascomycota > Sordariomycetes > Ophiostomatales > Ophiostomataceae > Graphilbum > Graphilbum cf. rectangulosporium. Next base: position 334,017 of record JADHKI010000009.1, read on the forward strand.
TCCAACGCCAGTCCCAGCCAGAGGCTGCTATGCAAGTGCTTTGCGTCGGTATCAGACCTTGTTTCTTTCCTTTTTATTTCCCCCCCCCCCTCCCCCCCTTGACTCTTTCCATTTCTTTCCCGTTCTTGCCCTGGTTTTTTCTGTCTCTTCGTCCCTCTCCACCTCAGGCCTCGCGGCCGTTTGCTTCCTCGGCAGCCGCGGCGGCGCCGGCGCGGCGGGCCGCGGCGGCGGTGATGCGCGAGACCTCGTACACCATCAGGCCGTTGCGGCCGCCGTCGGCAGCCTGGCCCCAGCGGCCGAGGCGGTGCTCCTGGCCGACGGCGACGGCGACGCTCAGGCCGTCGCGGCCGCGCTCGCCGCGCTCAAACAGGGCAATGTCGCTGACGACGCCGCGGATGCGCCCGGCCGGCGCGTCCTTGTCCTTGTGGCCGTCGTGGATATCGCCGGCGCCGAGCACGCCGACAGCCTCGAGGCGGCGCTTGTCGGCGCTCAGGCGCCACACGCGCACGCAGCCGTCCCAGCTGCCGCTCAGGAGCACGTCCGAGTAGGGAATGGCGCGCAGCGCGGTGATCCAGCGCGGCAGCGGCGGCGGCGGCGGGTTGGCGGCGGCAAAGGCGGCGTCGTCGGCATAGGCGCGGTCGTACAGCTCGCGGCCGGCGACGCGCGGCGCATCGGTGCCGTGCGCACGCGGCACCACAAACAGCGGCTTCTTACGCTGCGTGCTCCACAGCGTCAGCGAGCCAATGTCGCTGCCCGTCACAAACAGCTCGTCGTCCAGCATGGCGACGCAGTCGACGCTCGACTCGATGACGTCGCGGAGGCCGCCGCCCGACTGCTGCTTGTTGCTGGCCTTGCCGGCGCGGTCGTCCTTGAATGCAAACTGCTGCTCCTCGACGACCTTCCAGATGCGCACGACGCGGTCCTCGGCGCCGACGCTGGCAAAGCGGTCCTGGGCCAACGCGTCGATGCCGGTGACGGGCCCGAGGTGGCCAAACAGCGTCTGCACATAGGCCAGCTCGTCGAGGCTGTAGATGTTGACCGTGCGGTCCTGCGAGCCCGAGTACAGCTGGCTGGACCCGCGCCGAAAGGCCAGTGCCGTCACCGGCGCGCGGTGCCGCGTAAACATGCGCAGCACCTCGAGCGAGCCCGCGTCGTACACCACCACGCGCCGGTCGGCGCCGCCCGTCACCACAAAGCGCCCGTCCTGCGACGCCGCCACGCACAGGATCGGGCCCACGTGGCCCTGGAAGCTCTTGTCGTTGCGCCGCCGCGGCTCGCCGCGCCGCTCCAGCAGCTTCTCGGGGCGCTTGCGCGGCGGCGGCGCCGGCCGGGCCTCTTTGTCGCCGCTGTCGCCGCTGTCGCCGCTGCCGCCGCTGCCGCCGCTGCCGCCGCTGCCGCCGTTGCCCGCCGCCGCCGCCGCCTTGTTCTTCTTCTTCTTCTTCTTGTTGCCGCTCTTCTTTTTCAGCAGGTGCTCGCGCTGCGCCTCGGCACGCTGCTGCGCCTGCGCCTCCGGCCGGTCCTGGATGCGCCACTTGACCAGGCTGGCGTCGTGCGAGACCGTGTAGGCATACGGCGCGCACACAGCCACGCCGTTGACGTTGCGCGCGTTCCACCGCACCAGGCAGTGCGAGGCCTGCTCAAACTGCAGCTCGCCCGCCAGGCTGCGGTATACCCGGCCCTTGGACTCGGCCACGTCCTCCTGCAGCCGCTCCGCAATCAGGTCGCGGTCAATCTCCTCCGCGTCAAAGCCGTACACCTCGTCCACGTCCTGCCGCACGTTCTCCAGGTACCGCTCCGCCAGCCGCAGCCGCCGCTCCGCCGCTGTTTCCGCTACGTCCGACTCCGAGTCGGAGCTGCCGCCGCCGCCGTCGTCCTCTGAGTCGCCGAGCCCGCCGTTCTGGGCACCCTCGTCGTCCGAGGAGTCGCTGGATATGGACTCGTCGTCGTCGTCACCGCCGCCATTCTCCTCCTTATTGCCTTTGGCACGGCTGCCGTTGCGTGCCTGATGGCCTCGTGATGCCGGTTTTGCCTTTGTGCTCGTTGCGGAAGATGATTTGGCAGTCAACTTTTTCGACGACGCCCTCGGCTTGGCCCCCGACGCAGTGCCTTCTCTGCCGCCAGAGGCCGCAAACCGCTTCTTCGGGCCATGCTGCCCAACACTGCGCTTCCTCTTCTCGCCAGATGTCTTCTCACCCGCCGGATTGGTGAAGAAAGCCGGCATGGCGGCCGAGAGTGGGAAACCGGAGAAGCAGATGCTCACGTTCAATGGTTCGGATGCACAGCGTTTTGGGGCTCGGCAAACAATTCACATAAGGTAATGACGGTAGACCGACTGTGCAGGGAAAAAAAGGTTCGAGTACACTTTTGCTCAGTATGAGCAGTCGACGTCTCTGAACTTTTTTTTTTGGGCCCACTTAAAAGAGGATACTCCGTGATAGACGGTCCCACCCCAAGCGGGGAACGGAGCTACGATTCTCCGGGTCCCAGAGCTCGGGGCCAGAGAGCAGGCTGTAGCTGAATGGCGCGTTCTCACAACGGGCGAGGGGGACAAGGCAAAAGCAGCAGCGCGGGCCCCCCCCCCCAAACCACCAGATTCCGCCCGACACAACCGCACCGCACCGCAGCCGCATTCCCCATCTCGACGACGAGCTGGCTTTGCGGAGCCACCAAAAGCACACGGCCCCGGCATTGTCGTTTTGTCGTTGACGAGCTTCACCCGAGCTTCATCATCGCGCCAACTTCAAAATGTGAGTCCTGTGGACTCGGATCCGTGAGCGGCGGGGAGTTTGAGGGTGCCGGAGCTGACGACTGGCGTGTGTCTAGGGAGGTGTTGCTGGGCATCACGGGCAAGGACTTTACGCTGATCGCCGCGTCCAAGGCGGCCATGCGCGGCCCGACCGTCCTCAAAGCGACGGATGACAAGACCCGGCAGCTCAACAAGCACACGCTGATGGCCTTTTCGGGCGAGGCTGGCGACACGAGTAAGAGATCCCCGAGTGCTGGTCTGGTGCTGTTTTGGGGCTGGCTATGCTGGCTATGCTAGCTATGCTGGCTGTGCTGGCTGTGCTGGCTGTGCTTGCAGCTTGCCGTGCTGTGCTGACCGGCAGTCCACTTCTCCGAGTACATCCAGGCCAACGTGCAGCTCTACACGATGCGCAACGAGGCCGACCTGTCCCCGTCCGCCGTGGCCAACTACGTGCGCGGCGAGCTGGCGTCCAGCCTGCGCTCAAGAAAGCCCTACACGGTCAACCTGCTGCTCGGCGGCGTCGACCCCATCACACACAAGCCGAGCCTGTACTGGCTCGACTACCTCGCAGCCCTGGCCCCGTTGCCGTACGCGGCCCATGGATATGCCCAGTATGTGGTTCCGTCTCTTGCGTTTTGCTTTTGGGTTTTTTTTGTTTTGTTTTTTTTTTTAAAAAAAAAAAAAATTTCTCCTTTTTTTGTTGTTCTCACCTCCCATGTTTTGGGATTTTGTCTTCCGTCTTGTCTGACATGCCAGGTACTACTGCCTTTCTATCCTGGACAAGCACCACCACCCCGACATCACCCTCGGCCAGGGCATCAAGATCCTGACCATGTGCACGGACGAGCTCAAGAGAAGGCTACCGATCGACTTCAAGGGCATGATTGTCAAGGCCGTGACCAAGGACGGCGTCATCGACATTGAGTTTGACGACGACAAGGTCGTCAAGGTGCCCTGAGAAACATCTGCGGGCCGTGGCTGGACAGGGAGCGTGGCAGAGAAAAGGGGGAGAGGTGCGGCGCTGCCACATTACAGCTATGTACAATATCATAGATCATAGCAGCAGCTCTTTGCACACTGTATTTCCAGGCCGGAAAATAAAACAGCCCGCAAGGCGGTCTTGGGATCAAAGTTCATGGGCGAGTTAAGACAGTTCACCCTTTTTTTTAACTCTCCTGTATTTGTCCTGTATTTGTTTTGGGTGCTCTGAACCTGGGCCACAGTCGGGTGCAAAGGCGTGTATTGTAGGCCGCTGGCTGCCAGGTCCGCAGCTCTGTAGGGACGTTGGTGTGATTGATGGTTGGCCGTCGGTACCTGGCAGTGTCACTTTTCCCCGTGCTCAGCCTGAACCTTGTGATTTGAATTCGAGCCATGACGTCCAGGCGAACCTTGGCCTGGCAGTCTGCTATATAGCAGGCATTTTTCGTCTCTGCTGTCATCTGCTGTCATCTGCTGTCATCTGCTGTCGTCTGCTGTCGTCTGCTCTTGTTCTACTCTTGTTCTACTCTTGTTCTACTTTTGTTCTGTGCTTGTTCACTGACCCTATTACTCGATTACCCCTTTCTCACCAGCGAAAACCCTCTTTTGGCCCACGCTTGACCCCGGCCTCACCGCGGCAACATGGTGCTTCTTACCATCACCCACAACACGCCCGTGTCGTTTGCGGACTCGCCCGCTCGGGCGGTCGTGTCGCCGGCGCCGTTTGGCAATCCATGCCGGACGCTGTTTCTGTCACGGTGCGCGTCGCTGATCAGGTGCGTCCGCGGCGACGGCGACGGCGACGGCGACGGCGACGGCGACGGCGACGGCGACGGCGACACACCGGAGCAGCGGCCCGACCTCGAAGCTCTGAGCCGAACGCGGAAGCGAAAAGCCAGCGGCCGAGCCAGCGCCACCACCACCGCCGCCGTGGCCTCGCCGCCGGGCCATGTGGCGCGGCCGGAGCGCTGGCACGTCCGGGACGTGGTCACCAAGCCGGACCTCCGCGGCACCGGCTGCTACTTTGACGCCGTGGTACCCATCCGCGTGCTCTGCGACATCTTCCCCGACACCTACACCGTGGTCAAGGAACGCTCGGGCGGGCTCATCTTCCACGTCGACGCCCTGCCGTCGTCGCCGTGGCCCGTCACCGTGGGCGGGCTGCCGTTTGTGATCACGTCCAAGCACGGCCTCGGCCGCCGCTTCATCTTCCCCGAGGCCACCAACGCCGCGTCCAACCTGGAGATGGGCCGGCACACGCCCTTTTGGCGCCAGGAGCACTACAGCGACAGCGAGCTGCGCGAGCTGGCCGACTGCGTCTGCCTCTACTTCCGCCAGCACCTGCCCGACGTGCACATTTGCGAGATCATGTTCACCTCGGAGCGCTTCTTCCGCGTCTTCCTGGCCGACGGCGTCTGCATCCCCGAGCGCTACAGCCAGTTCCCCAAGCGCATCGCCGGCTGGTGGGTCAAGTATGCCCACGACCGCGACCTCGCCCGCCCGCCCTTTTGGAAGGCGCCGCCGCTGGCCGCCCGCGACCTCGTCGACACCGTGTCCTATGCCACGCTGCGGCCCGGCGTGCTGCTCTGCAGCCACGACGACCTGCCCGAGACCACCACCACCACCACCACGCCCGTCCCGGCCTCGCCGCCCACGCCCACGCCCACGCCGGCCCCCTCGTCCTCGCCTACGGCCTCTGCCATCACCACGGACCACCCCACCCTGTTCACCACGGCCGGGGTCCTGGTGCAGGACGCGCACGGCAACCGCTTCATGACGGCCGCCTCGCACGGCATCGGCAACCACGGCAAGGTCTGGCTGCCCCGGGGCGCGCCGGGCCGCTTCGTCGGCGAGGCCCGCCACGACATCCTCTGGACCGGCGTCAGCCTGGTGGCGCTCGAGCACGGCGTCGCCTTTGACAACCGGCCCTTCCGGTCCCCGGGCGGCCGCGCCAGCGGCAGCGGCGGCGTCCAGCGCCTGAGCCGCTTCGCCGCCGAAAACCACGACAGCTTCTTCCGCACCTGCTACATGGACACGCCCTACACCGGCTGCGTGGCCGCCAGCGTCGTCGCCAAGTCGGTGCGCTTCGGCCACACCCCGGGCCTCTGCTGGGACAGGCGCAAAAACGTCGTCTACCACTGGTCCTTTGGCGGCCAGGAGGAGGGCAACGCCCGCAAGACCCGCCCCGCCCCCGGCTGCCGCGGCGCCGCCGTCTGGGACGACGACGGCGCCGTCCTAGGCTTCCACGAGTTCTACATTGCCCACGGCTGCTACTCGGGGCTTTCCGCCTGCGTCAGCGCCAGCGAGCTGCAGAAGAGAGGCCTGACCCTCTGCGTGGATGCCGATGAGGATCAGTAACGCGGCACGGGGTCTTGGCCAGGAGATCTGTTTTTTTCTTTTCTCTTTTCTTTTCTCTTTTCTCTTTTTCTTTTTTGTATTTTTCTTCCTTCTTTTCTTGGCGTTCACGGGGTACAAGGACCAGGCCTCTTTGCCTTGCCAATTAGTTTACATGGGACAACAATACGGAGCTTGGAACTGTACTGGAAGCGCACAGCTAGAGGTTTATGGATTGGACGGCTTAGCATCATGGCTCGCAATGTGTAGATGGACCGAAGACGGATGTGCGAATAGTGCCTGTACCCAAGACGATAGCTGTAATTTCACCAGAATTAGGTAATTTCACCAGAGTTAGGTAGTGTTTCAGCTTGGGCTCTCATTTTCAGAAAGTGACCCGACACTGCCTCTGCTGGAGTTATGGGCTGCTAACATCAATAAGGAGCCCAGCTTGTATCGGCTACCAGTTTCCGGTACAGAAGCGGCAAGAGCGGCCCAGCCAGTCACTTGGTGGTTTCCCAAAACGCCCATCTGTAGCCGCCGAGCAGACCCAGAAGCAATCGAGAGACAGCCAGTAGAGGTAGCTCGCTGGATGCTACATAAAACAAACTCGAATCAGCCGCAACCTTGTGTGTGCCGGTCGCAGGATCCTGGTAGATTTTTCGTCCAGACTCAAGTCAATTTTGATTCGGAATCCCTTTGCTATATATGTACTAGGCGGCTAACCCAAGGCATTGATAGGACCTCCATATTGGGCAATCAAGGCCAGATATGCACAAAATTCATCACTTCTGCCCGAAACCTCAGCCTTGGCAGCATCAGCAGTAGCCGCATCAGGACGGACCGGGAAGATGTTTGCCCTATAGGCCAGGTTGCCGCCAAGGCTGCGGCCAGACTGCGCAGTCAAAGTATCTTACAGGGATCTGTGCCGGCATGGCACACCGGGGCGAGGTTGATAGAAAAGGGCTTTGCTGGCCCGGCGGCAATGATCATGGCGAGAAAGCTGGTCCAAAAGTCCTCTACACATCAAGACGCACAACATGGACCACGCCAGAAAGCGTGCTGAGCCCGAGCACACAAACGACGTCGGCGGGGGTGGTGCGTCCAAGACCGGGTCGAAATGGACAGCCGCGGCTCTGATCGGGCTCTCCTTTGTCTTTGGCATCGTCTTCGCCGTCGGCCACGACCGCTACAACCACTTCCTGGACGGCAAGCCGCTGGACAGCTACGGCGTCTCCCAGCAGTGGGTCTCGCGCATCGAAACGGCCTTTGCCTTTCTCGTCAAAATGTTCCTGGCCGCCACCGTGGCGGCCTACACGCAGGTGCTGTGGAACAGGGTCAGGAGCCGCTCCGTCGACGTCGGCCTCGTCGACGTGCTCATGGCTGCGCCCAGCGACATGCTCTCGCAGCTCGCTCCGCGCGGCTGGTTCAGGGCGCCCGGCATACTGCTGATGGCCGCGGTCATCTGGTGAGTTCGGCCGATTTTGCGGACCCAAGGCCGCCAAATTGCTTACCCCTCTCTCTCTCTCTCTCTACAGGTGCATTCCCCTGGCCGCCGTCGTGACGCCCGGCACCCTCACCGTGATAGCCAGCCCGACATCCAACATAACCAACCTGCGCGTCCCCCAACTCTCCTACGACTACGCCGCCTGGGCCAGCATAGGCCCCGTCTCCGCCCGGACAGCTTTCTGGTCCGCGTCTGCCACTGTCCAGCGCTCCGGCTTTGCCGCCGCCACGTCGGGCGAGATCCTCAGACCCTCGCACGTGTTTGACAACCAGTCCTACACGCTCGAGTTCCCGGCCGCCGCCGTCAAGTGTGCGCCAGCCAACTCTACCGTGCGGGACGCGGCCTATGCCTTTTTCAAAGGCAACTATGGCTCCGGCGGGCACTTTGCCTACCTTTCCTGGGTCGAGGGCAACGACCATGGCTTCCTCTCCGGCAACGCCTCGCTCCTGGACACGAGCACATGGCGCTCGCTGGACACGGACTCGACCGATGCCGCCCGCATCTTTGTATACTCGACGCTGGGGGGGAACGCTAGCTCGGCAGCTGTGCTGGCCAATGTGACCGAGTGCCGTCTGCACAACGCCTCGTACTCGGCCTTGTTCCGCACCGCCAGCGGAGCGACCCAGGTCTTTGCCAACGTCACCCTGGGCCCGCCGCTGCCCGCGCAGGGCGAGCTCATGAACACGACTCTTTTCGCAGAGGTGTACAATGCGTACGCGTACCAGTCCACAATGGATGTCTTTGGAAAGCTGCTCGCGGGCTATGCGTATGCACAGAACAGCGGCATGAAGATCTTTTACACGTCCTTCCAGCGCACAGCCGTCCGCTTTGCCGAGCTCGACCAAACTGCCAGAGACCTCGAGACCCTGTTCCAGAACATGACGCTCAGCATGTTTGCCAACAACGATCTGCTGTAAGCCGCCGTTATCCTGCTGGATGTTTGAAAGTCCAAAAAAAAAAAAAAGCGACCACCTGCTGACAAGCGCTGGCGCGCAGCCGCAACGCGACCCAGGCTGCGGAGATCCCCGTCGCAGTCACGTCGTATCCGCTCACATACGAGTATCAGCCGCGGGACCTGTGGATCGCCTACGGAGCCGCAGCCTTTGTCACTCTGATTACTGCCCTCGTCGGGTTGTAAGCCGCATGGGCCAACGGCACCAGCTACTCAACCAAGTTCTCCACTGTCGCGAGAATTGCCAAGCACACAGGGCTGTACGCCTCCCTGCCCGACAGCGACGACGGATCCGACCCGTTGCCGGCGCAGATTGAGTCCCTTCAGTTTGGCGGCCCCCCGGTGAGAGCTGCGGCAGAGTGAAAAGTATCTCGTACAACAATGATGACGCCGCTGGCTGGAACCTTAAATGGGACAGTCCCTCGGCCTTGGAGAAGAAAAAAAAACTTGGGCAGCAGGGCACTTGGGATCACTGTACATATCTTACATGCCTTCACAGGTGGCGGCAAAAAGGCGGTGACTTTCGACTTTTATCTGAGGAACCTTGTTGGATTGGGCGGTGAGAAGGGTGGCGCCTAAAGTAGTTTTCGCCCCTTGGGTGGCAAATGACGGGCAGCGTCTCTTTCTGCAAGTGGCAGTGCTGTGGCGTTACAGTGCGTCTGATTATGCAAGAGGAAGGAACCGCGGGCTCTGCAGCCGTTTAAAATGGGCGGGAGCCGTGATGAAGGCACTCGCACCTTCCCCTCCATGTTCTCGCCTTCCTCGACATTCTCAAGGCTTGCGTCTTGCAATTTATCGAAATCGTGTAGTTTTTTTTGTTTTTTGTTTTTTGTTTTTCTAATTTACAACTTTTGCAATTTCTGCTGCAAATCGACAGAGAGGCTGCCCAAGATGTGAGAGGATTTTGCCCTTAATACCCCGTCTCTGCAGCTGTAACCTGTAACTAGCCGCTCTCGTTTGAACCCTGACCAACCAACCGCATCAAGCGCTCCTAATATCTCTCTCGTCTCTTGCCCACTGTGCGCAACACAACCTGCACTAACCAAAAATTTCGACACCCGCACTAGCCGTATTTGGCTTCCCCCGACAAATCCCAACTCTACTCCGTATATTTTTTCGCCGTCTCCTCTCCCTTTTTTTCCTCCCAAACTTTTCTCACAACACAACCACCGCGAGGATTCCTGAATCCCACCCTCCAAAACACAGCGCACTCTTGTTTTGTTTTGTTCTTTAGAAGACCCTGTTTTGTTTTCTTGTTCTTTTAGAGGATACGAGAAAACACTTTTTTCCTTCTTCTTCACACGCGAGGAAGAACCGAATAGCAAGACACGCCAATTTTGCCCTACAAAAACGGCCCATCAAACCCACCCCCTGCCATTCACTCTGCTTCCCCATTTGGCTCTCACCGGTCAATTTTTTTCTTCTTCATTCACCATTTTACACTTGCATCTCTTGTCTCTCATTTGAATCCGACGTTCATTTTTGAGACTTTTGCAACGGTGTCGTTTATTTCTGGTTCGACTCGAGAGTTTGACGCAATCACATCCATCGCTCTATCTGCATTTTGCAATATGGCTGAACAGCTCAACATCAGCGGCCTCAATCTCGGCCCTTCCAACGGTGAAGGCGGCGGTCAACAGCGTCGCTCGTACATTCCTCCCCACATGCGCAAGGCCGATGGCTCGGCCCCGAGTGGCTCGGCCCCCGGTGCTGGCCCAGTGCCTGGTCCTGGACCCCAGGCTGCGGCTGCCAATGCTGGCCTGAACAACAGTGCCTGGTCCAAGTACGTTGCCTTGGCTGAAATTTTATCCTTTCGTTTTTCTTCGGCCCTTTGCTGACAGTTCTACTCAAAAATAGCAACCAAAACTACAATGCTGGTCGTCCCAACAACTGGAACGCAGGCGCTGGCGGCCCTCCTGGCGGCGGCGGCCGCCCCGGCTGGGAGCGTGATCGTCCTCAGAGCTTCAACCCCAACTCATATGGCCCTGGCGGTGGCGGCGGCCACGGCGGAGGCCACGGCGGCGGCGGCGGCAACTATGCCCGCGGTTCCGGCGATGGTCAGTGGCGTGACGGCAAGCACATTCCCGGCCCGGCCAATCCCCGTATGGAGCGTGAGCTTTTCGGCGCTGCCGACGATCCGTCCAAGCAGCACACCGGCATCAACTTTGAGAAGTACGACGACATCCCCGTCGAAGCCTCCGGCCACGATGTCCCCGAACCCGTCCTTACATTCACCAACCCCCCACTGGACGACCATCTCATTCACAACATTGAGCTTGCGCACTACAAGGTGCCCACGCCCGTTCAAAAGTACTCGATTCCCATTGTCATGGGCGGTCGTGATTTGATGGCCTGTGCCCAGACCGGTTCCGGAAAGACGGGCGGTTTCTTGTTCCCCATCCTGTCGCAGGCTTTCCAGACTGGTCCCTCGGTTGTTCCCACCAACCAGGGTGGCGGTGGCTTTGGTCGTCAGCGCAAGGCTTATCCGACCTCGCTGATCCTGGCTCCCACCCGCGAGCTGGTCTCCCAAATCTACGACGAGGCCCGCAAGTTTGCCTACCGCTCCTGGGTTCGTCCCTGTGTCGTCTACGGCGGCGCTGATATCGGCTCCCAGCTGCGCCAGATTGAGCGCGGTTGCGATCTGCTGGTCGCCACGCCCGGCCGTCTTGTCGACCTCATAGAGCGTGGTCGCATTTCGCTGTGCAACATCAAGTACCTCGTGCTCGATGAGGCTGACCGCATGCTTGACATGGGTTTCGAGCCCCAGATTCGCCGCATTGTCGAGGGCGAGGACATGCCCGGCGTCGCTGACCGCCAGACGCTGATGTTTTCTGCCACCTTCCCGCGGGACATTCAGATGCTGGCTCGCGACTTCTTGAAGGACTACGTCTTTCTCTCCGTCGGCCGTGTCGGTTCTACTTCTGAGAACATCACCCAGAAGGTCGAATACGTCGAGGACGGCGACAAGCGCTCTGTGCTGCTCGACATTCTCCACACCCATAGCGGCGGTCTGACGCTGATCTTCGTCGAGACCAAGCGCATGGCCGATTCGCTCTCCGACTTCCTCATCAACCAGAACTTCCCGGCCACCTCCATTCACGGTGACCGCACGCAGCGCGAACGTGAGCGGGCTCTGGAAATGTTCCGTAACGGCCGCTGCCCCATCCTCGTCGCCACCGCCGTCGCTGCTCGTGGTTTGGATATTCCCAACGTCACCCACGTCGTCAACTACGACCTCCCCACCGACATTGACGACTACGTGCACCGCATTGGTCGTACTGGTCGTGCCGGCAACACTGGTCTGTCTACGGCCTTTTTCAACCGTGGCAACCGTGGTGTTGTGCGCGAGCTCCTGGATCTTCTCAAGGAGGCCAACCAGGAGGTCCCGGCCTTCCTCGAGAACATTGCCCGCGAGAGCTCCTATGGTGGAGGCGGTGGCCGTGGCCGCTCTGGCGGTGGTCGTGGTCGCGGCCAGAGTGCTAACCGCGATTACCGCAAGGCTGGCGGCGGCTTCGGCGGCGGTGGCGGCTACGGCGGTGGCGGATCTGGCGGCTACGGCGGGGGCGGCGGTGGCTTCGGCGGCCCCCCGCAGAACTCTGGATATGGTGGCGGCGGCTACGGCGGCGGCAGCTACGGCAACCCCGGCGGCGGCGGTGGCGGTTCCTGGTGGTAAAGACACCAGGGCAATTCGCGGCTAGGGTGTTTCGATATCTCACAAAATCCGATCTCGACGACCCCTTGCCCATGGCCTGCCTCGACGAGGGTAGGCAGGCCCAGCACAGCAACAAATTTGTGCATCTGTGCTTTTTGCTCTTGCAGATTTCGCGACGACTTCTTTCTCATCGAACACTTTCTACAGTGCTTTTTCGACCCATCTTTACTTGCTCTATTTCGTCGCATGCTCTTCCTTTATTTATTTTCGTCGTCTGTTTTTATTCTTCCTTTTTTTTTTTCCATTGCACGTTTTCAATTTTCGCACTCGGCTCACCGTTCATGTTTTCTTTCGGAAACATCTTTCGGCGGCGATCATGACCCCTAAAGAGAGGATTTATGCCACTTCACGTTCGGAATTAAACGGCGGGTTTCGGATTCTAGGCACATTCAGGCGAACGATAGACCGCATTTTGCTTTTTTCTTGTTTCTACTTTAGTCCCCTGGTTTTTCTTATGATACCCATAGAGTATGAAAAACGAGAGGGGCATGTCTGCCTGTCTGTGAACAGCGCCAGTCACGGACGGGGAGAAGCGAAAAAGAGTTGCAAGAGGGACGCATTTTGTGTGCACACAACGACGTGCATCAACGGTTTTTATCGGTCGAGGGAATCTAAAATTACAAGACGGAAGCAACATGGGAACCCCGGATCTGGTTCAACGCATTACGACGGTCATGTTTGTGCTTTCACACCCGCTTTCCAAAAGTGGAAGGGCTGTTTTATTTTATTTTTTCTTCTGCTTTGCGCATAGAAAAATAATGGGAGGAGGGGAGGGGGGAGCCAAGGGTCATGGCATCGCCGCAGTGTTTTGTTTTTGATGGCATATAACGTCTTTCTCAACGTGGTTTTTTGTCGGCGCTCTCTCTCTCTCTCGTCATCGGCGCTTTCTCGCCAGATCAGGGCGTGCTTGGTATGTTCATCAGGGTTCGCTGGACAGGTCTGCCGCGCAACGGCGTTACGAGAGGGCATGTGATGATAGGCCGCAGAGCGAATATGGTTTCCTTCTGCCCTGACGATGTTCATGTCTGTTTGCTTCATGTTGCTTTGATCCTACTTGTCACGAAGAAATGATTGGTGGGTGGAAAGAGAAGCATGCAGGAGAGGACAGGGAACGGCGAGGCAGCCGAAGCAGATACGAGAATCCGAACAGATGAGAAATCGAACAGAAGGCGGAGAGGACACCGTCAAGGACGAGAACCAAGGGTCTTGTGCAGTTATGGCGACGATTTACTCAATGGTGGGAGCTAGCTTGAGAATCCACCCAATAATCATGCCATTTTTCAAATGCTGTGATGCGACTTGATATTCAAATACAAACTGTAGCCACTGACATCTTAAAAAACCTCATCAACGTGACATTAGGCCTGGAAGCCTTCGTAAAAGGTGACGGAGACGCCGTCGGCGGGCAGGATGACAACGTTGGTCCGCAGCCTGGGCGTGCCGCCGTCAATGGACTGCATGTGGCTGACGACGCGGTCGAAGCGCTGGAAGAGGCGCACCAGCACGTAACCCATCTCGGCCAGGGCAAACTGCTGGCCGATGCAGATGCGCGGGCCGCCGTTGAAGGGGATGTAGTGCCAGGGCTTGGGCTGCCAGTGGTCCCAGCGCTCGGGGGAGAAGTCGTCGGGGCCGGCCGGGGGCACAGAGGCCGAGGCCGAGCCGGGCTGCTGCTGCTGCTGCTGCTGCCGCTGCTGCTGCGAGACGGTAGGCACCAGGTCGGGCCGGCGGTGCAGCAGCAGGGGCGAGTAGCCAATGTGGGTGTCCTTGAGTATGGCGACGGGCTGGGAGCCGTCGGGGCCGCCGCCGCTGGGCAGGGTGGTGTCGCGCAGGGCAATGCGCACGTTGAAGGGCACGGCCGGGTAGAGGCGCAGGGTCTCGTTGAGGACGTGCTGCAGGTAGCGCATGGCCTTGAGGTCGGCGTAGGTGGGCAGGCGGTAGCCGGCGGCGGCGGCACCGGCGGCACCGGCGGCACCGGCAGCAGCGGCGGCAGCGGCGTCGACGGGGGGCTCGCCCGGGGCGGTCTGGACGCCGACGACGCGGGCGATCTCGGCGCGCAGGCGCTCGACGCACTCGGGGTGGCGGGCCAGCTCGTAGACGGCCCAGGCCAGGGTCACGGCGCTGGTGTCGCGGCCGGCCAGCAGGACGGCGACCAGCTGGTCGCGCAGGACCTGGCGGTCGCGGGTGAAGCGGGCCAGGTCGTGCAGAAAGGTGTAGCGGTGGTGCTGGCCCTTTTCGAGCTCGTCGGGGGGCAGGCGCAGGGCCTGCTCAATGTAGCGGTTGACAAAGTCGTCGATGATGGCGAGGTTCTGGCGGTGGGCGCCGCGCGGCACGAAGCGGTGGAAGGGGCCGGCGCGGCTTTTGAGGCTCTGCACGCGCTGGACCTCGTTGAAGGCCTCGGCGAAGGGGAGGCGCGGCAGCCTGAGGGTGAGTAGGAGAAGACAGACGTAGGAGAGTAGAAGGACAGTAGGGCAGTAGAAGGACAGTAAAAGTAGAGACTGAAGGAGACATGACATACGTCAGCGACTCGGCGTCTTTGCCGAGGAGAAAGTCGGTGGCCACGTCGAGGGTGTAGCGCAGAAAGAGGTCGAGCATCTCGAGGCGGCGGCCGTGGGCCGAGAGCAGCGGCGGCGGCTGGCCGGCGCGCGAGCAGGCGGCGGCGTGGGCGAGGGCGGCGGCGGTGGCCGAGGCGTCGCCGCCGACGCTCATGGCGGCAAAGAGCACCTGCAGGTGGTCCTCAAAGGTGTGCAGGTCGGAGACGCGGTCGCGCACAAACTGGGGGCGTAGCAGCTGGCGGCTGGCGTGCCACTGGGCGCCGTCCGTGGTGAAGATGCTGTCGCCGAGGAACTCGTGCCAGACGGCGTGGAACTCGGCGCCCTTGCCGTAGTCGCCAAACTGCGTGGCCAGGATGGCCTTGATGTTCTCGGCGTCGCGCGTAAAGATAAAGTGCCGCCCGGCGATGCGGAACTCGGCCGTGTCGCCGCCCACGCTCGCAAACACGCTCTCCCAGTTCTCGCGCGCCGCGTTGCGCTGCACCGCCCGCACGCTCCCGTACACCAGGTCCACGCCCCACGGCAGCCACCCGCCGTGCCGCCGCGGCAGCACCCCGCCCGTCGCCCGGAGCCGCCGCCGCTCCCGCACCCGCCCGCCCACCGCCCAGACCGTGCACGTCGCCCCGAGCCACAGCAGCACCGACGCCCACGACAGCCGCTCCCAGACGAGTTCGACCATGCCCATTTTGTGCTTTGTTGTCGTTTTGCCCTTGTCCACGAAGAAGGCGGCGAGCAGACTGTATCCTGTCGACAGGCCCCAAGACGCCATCTCCTCACAGGGAGGAGGGAACACCCTCTTATACCAATGCAAACCATCTTTTGTGTTCGCCGGCCGCAATCTAGCGCCTCCCTTCCCCCTCTCTCCCCGCTCCCCTCCCCCCCTCCCCCCCGTCAGTAAGATACTTTGTATCTTACGTATGTGTGACAAACACCTGTGCGCCTCGGGAAGGCGACTTCCCCCCCCTCGTGTCTGCCGATCTGAAACAGAGAGTCAGGCCGTCTGTGCTTCGTCAGGGCATCTCCCGGCCATCTCTCCAAAAAAGGCGGCGCCGCACAACATACAACAACATACCCTAGATCATTCGCCACAGACGCGTGCCTTGGCATCTCCCCCGGGCTGTTGGTGCCGCCCTAGAAGGACTGACTGCTTTTGCTGTCTTGTGCCCGCTCGCTCATCTGCATGCAGGCCTTTCTACCGAGGCCTGTAGATGCGGGGGTGTTGTCCGTTCAAGCAGAAAATTGCCGCTCCCCGTGATGCGGGAGAGCTGTCGATCTCCATGTGAACGGCGCTTAGTTGTTTGTAGTTTTGCTGCATGAGCCCATGAGACCTCCTTGTCTGAGTGAGCCGAGTCCCGTCCTCATCGTCCTCATCAAGCCGAGTCCCGTCCTCATCGTCCTCATCAAGCCGAGTCCCGTCCTCATCGTCCTCATCAAGCCAAGTTCCGTCCTCATCGAGCCAATCACTTTGATTATCAGAATCAGCTTCCCTTTAGCTTCTTCAGCTTCACCTCGCCTAATACCCCGGCCCGACCGGCTGCGAGCATTCCGTCGCGTTGTCGGCCTGCGTGCACCACACCATCTGCACCGGCGAGGCCTGCACGCCGCGCGCCAGCATGCGCTCGCGCCACTCGGCCAGCCGCGGCGTCACCTCGAGCTGGCTGCGGTTGTGCCCCGTCGCCGCGTCCTTGTTGCCCGACCAGAGCACCTCGGCCACGGCGCTGCCGCGCGGCCACAGCAGCCCGTCCAGGTTGGCCCCGTCCACCGTCTCGCTCCACAGCGCCGCCTCACCGCCCAGCACCAGCGCCGCCTCCGCCGCCGTCAGCCCGTCCGCCGGGTCGTGCGCGTACGCGAGCCGCCAGTTCTTGTACGGCGCGCACCAGTCCACAAACGGGTAGCCCGACGCATAGGCCGCGCCGTTGTCCCAGCTCAGCCACTGCCCGCGCCCGCAGTCCAGGTACCAGTAGTTGTAGTCGCTGTCCACCACCTGCAGCCCGCGGCCCGTCAGCGTCTTCACCGACGCCGCCCCCAGCCACGTCTGCACCACCGTGCCCGCCCCCAACGTCACGTTCCAGTCCAGCGGGAGCTCCTCCCACACCAGCGGTGTCAGCCCGTGCTTCCGCACCCGCGCGTGGTTCGCGTCCACGAACCGCTGCAGCAGCGGCTGCAGCACCGCGCTCGCATTCGTCCCCACTCCGGGGTCCAGCCGCGAGTCGTTGGCGTTGAGCTCGTCGCCGCCCGTGTGAAAGTACGCCGTGTACGGCGCCACCCGCGGCAGCACGTCGGCAAACAGCCGCTCCAGGAACTCGTCCACCGCCGAGTCGTTGAGCCGGAGCGCCCCGCACGGCGGCTCCGCGCACCACCAAAAGTACGGGAACGCATCGTACGCCGCCACCAGCTCCGGGTGCGACCACGCCAGCGACCCGATATGGCCCGGCATGTCAATCTCCACCACCAGCTGCACCCCGCGCGCCACCGCGTACCGCTGCAGCGCCGTCAGGTCCGCCGCCGAGTATGTCAGGTCCGCCCGGTACGCGCCCCGCGCCGCCACCTCCGGCATCGTCGGGAGCTCCAGCGGCCACGACTGCGAGTCCGTCATGTGCAGGTGCAGCCGGTTCATCTTGTTCCACGCGCACGCGTCAATCGTCCGGTAAATGTGCTGCACCTCGAACCAGTTGCGCGCCACGTCCAGCAGCACGCCCCGGTGCTCGTACTTGGGCGCGTCCTCAATCGTCACCGGCGCGTGCCGCGTGTACCACGCCGCGCCCCCCGAGTGCTCGTAGAAGAGCTGCGAAAACGTCTCCAGACCGTGCAGCACCCCCGTCGACGTCGCCGCCGTCAGCTTCGCCACGCCCGCCACGCTGATCGTCAGCTTGTACGACTCGTCCAGCTTGCCCGCCGCCGCCGGCTTCTGCGTCTCCGGGCTGTCCGCCGTCGTCTGCGTGATCACCAGCGTGCGCACCGAGCCCACGGCCGCGCCCGTCACGTCCGGCTCAAGGCCCGCCAGCGCGTCCTTGCGGTGCAGCTTCCACGGCACGAGTCCCGTGTGGAAGATGGCCCCGAGCGCCCGCGAAACGCCCGCCTGCACAATGTGCTCGCTGCTCTGGATATCATGCGGCTCGAACCCATATGTGGGGATAAGCTGTTGGGGAGGAAACACACGGTTAGGATTGACACAATGCCTCTTCAGCGGCTGCTGCTGCTGCCGCTCCGCCACCGGACATGCCGGCAGAGGGCAGGGGGGGGATGGGGAAGGAGATGTCCAGCATACAGGCTTCCCGTTGTACGTGACGACAATGCTCTGGTCGATGCACAGCGTCGAGTTGCCCGTACTCATGCTCTTTGGGACCGGCCAGACAGCCGCCACGTGGCCGGCCGTCGCCAGGAGCACTGAGGCGACAAACTCTTTCGTGAGCAACATGGCCGCGAGTTGTGTTGACAGGGGTTGACAGTGGTTGACAGTGGTGCACAATTGAACCGTCAAGAGGACCCAAGAGAGAGAGACCTTATATAGACCGCTGGACAAGAACCGACAAGCAGGCGCAGAACACGACCACCGGAGCGCGCGGAGGTGGTCTCTGTCCACCAAAGGGGGCAAGGTCTTGACGTCTGGAGCCGGCAGGTTGATCTGCGTTGCCCAAACAAGCCCCGAGGCTTTTGCCGCTGACTTATAGATAAAAAAATGCCCACTCGCCGTGCCAAGGTGACAACGGACCGGCCGGGAGCAGACAATGGTCGGAAGAGGCCCCAAACGACGGCAAACGACGGCCAGAGATCCCGAAAACGACGAGAGACCACGACGGAACCAATCAACAACCGATCAAGCCGCTTATCCAGTTGCAACAACAAAGACAAGAGTCCGATGTCTGTGCTGTGTGACGTTGACAGCGAGCCTCGCCCTGCAGCTAGCCCTGCAATGCTCACACTCTCTCCCTAGTATCTTGGGAGGCCGTTGCTGGCGCTGTTTGGGGGCTGCTCTGGAGCAACGTTACGTCAGATCACCGCCAGGCACGACTCTGCTGCGCTGATGGTAACGCTTGGAGCGGGTGGAGCCACATTGGAAGCGATGTCCCAGAGCGCGTCTACTCCGTAGTCTGCTGGGCAGTGTTGAGGCCAAGAAGCCGTTTGTGCCTGAATACGAGTTCCTCGCGTGGCCGAGATGACGATCGCCCGCAAGCTTTGCCTGCAGCGAGGTATTTTGTGTACTTTTGCTTGTTTTGCTTCCAACCCACCGGGATCGCTTCGATTAGGTTGTCGGGCTATCGCTGTCCAGAGTGCCGATGGACTATCCCGATATCTGGCTATTTAAAAGGCATCGTGAGCCGGGATTTTACCTTTTTAAGGGCACATTAGGGAAAAAGGAGCCTTTGAGAATGAAATGCACCTGCTTGATCTGTATGAACCATGGTAGCGACTGCCTCCCCCATACCGCGGAACCACAAATTACATGGGCCAATCAGAAGCAGTGAAAATATGTATCGCCCACAAGTGTCCCGCAGAAGTGTGTTGATGCCTCAGGCATGACGCTGCCGTTGCGCCAGGTCACATGCTATTTGCACGTGACTATTCGCATTACTCTCACGTGACCTTGCGCAATATTGCAGCCAATCAGAGCGCGTCAGACGGCGCGCTAATACTAAGCAATATCGCAACCAACCTTGACATTTTCTCTTCTCCTCGCTCGACGTTCGCTGCTATACAACGTCTTTATATCTGTCTGTCCTTTCCCCTCGCCACGACATCTACATCGCCTCCCTCTGACGGCGCTTAAAAAGCTTGAGACTACCTCACAAGCTTCTTTTGCTTGCTGCCGAGGATTGAGGTTTTGATACCCTAACCTGTGACGCCAGTGTCGCAAGTGCTTTTTGTATTCGCCTTTTTTTTTTCTTCCCGCCTCCATCGATCCTATCCCACGTCGACGTCTTGCTTCACGACCTTGCCACTTGTGCCAAGCGACGACTGCACGTCTTTCCGGCTCGGCCCTCGACTATCTGTCAAACCTGTCAAGCCTGTCAACCCGCTTCACCACGCTCAAAACGAAAATGCCGGTCGAAGTGGCTATGAACACGCCGCTGGCGGACGCTCTCCACCGCGATATCCAGCCAAAGCTCGTCGAGTACGGCTGGGCGCCGAGCGATGCCAGCGACACCACAATGGCCGAATACCTGATTCTGATGATTGTCAACGGGAAGACAGAGGAAGAGATAGCAAGCGAGCTTGCGAGCGACCTCTTGAACCTCGGCCCGGAAGACAACAGCGCGCGAGACTTTGCAAAGTGGCTCTTTGAGACCATCGATGCCCGGCATGCCGAGATCAACGGCGTCCCTCAAGCACAGGACCATGCGGCGCCGTCCGAGGGAGACCAAGACATTGACATGGATTTCACAAACACAGACGGGCCCACCGATAACAATGCGTATGCTTTCCTCCCCCACCCCCTCGTACTCTATCTGGACACGCAAAAAACTAACACAAAAGACAGGCCAATAGGGCCCAAGGCGATGCGGAACGGCTCTGGCTTCCGTGGTGGACGCGACAAGCGTATGATGGGACAAATCAACCGAGCCATGGATCGCGCCGGCGATTCTGTTCTGCACCGCATCCGGGGCCCAGGCGGCTCTTCGGACCGCATCAACACCCATGCCCGCGGGATACCATCAGGCCCGCGAGGCGGCGTCGCTGGGTTTGGCGCTTACAACCGCCAGCAGCAGCAGCGGAACCTGAACAACAGGACTTCCCAGTTCAACCAGGCCCTAGCCGGCATGTCGGCCGGCGGCGCGCCAGGCATGTCGTGGATGGGTCAGCCAGGCCAGGCTGCGATGCCGCCGGGGCCCATGGACATGTTTGCCATGCTGGAGCAGCAGTCGCGCCTCATGCAGCAGATGCAGGAACAGATGCAGCAGCAGATGATGCAGCAGCAACAGCAGGGGCAACGGCGCGGAGGCTACAACGGTCGCGGCAACGGCCGGCCGCTGGCCGACCGGATACAACACCCCAACAAGAACTTCCGCAACGGGCACAACTCGAGCCACCACCACTTCCAGCAGCCGCAGGGCGAGAACGGCGGCGCCGAAGCCCGTGACGGCAGCAACGGGGCCACGAGCGCCAGCGATGCCAACGACGTCGACATTGACATGGGCAGCGGCAACGGCGGCGGGCCGCGCGAGCTTCCGAACCCGGCCGACACGGTGTGCAAGTTCAACCTCAACTGCACGAACAAGGACTGCAAGTACGCGCACCAGTCACCGGCCGCGCCGCCGGGCATCACCATTGACGTGCACGACATGTGCCCGTACGGCGCGGCCTGCAAGAACAAGAAGTGCGTGGCGCGGCACCCGTCGCCGGCCGCGCGCGTGGCCCACCAGAGCGAGCAGGACTGCAAGTTCTTCCCCAGCTGCACCAACCCGCACTGCCCGTTCCGGCACCCGAGCATGCCGCTGTGCCGCAACGGCGGCGACTGTGCCGTGCCTGGCTGCAAGTTCACGCACATCAAGACCATGTGCAAGTACCGCCCCTGCACCAACCGCTACTGCACCTTCAAGCACGAGGAAGGCCAGCGCGGCCTGTTCCCGGACAAGGTGTGGACGGCCGACGGCAGCGGCAGCAGCAGCGGCAAGGACGCGGGCGGCACGCACATTAGCGACCGCAAGTTTGTGGACGAAAGCGCGCCCCAGGAGAACGTCTTTCCCGAGATGGACAAGGACACGGCGGCCGGCGAGGCTTCGGTGGCTTAGAAGGCCCCGGTGCCGGTGCCGGTGACGTCCACGGCGCAGGAGCGGCCCCGTCTCAGGGCAGAGTCTCCCGACATCTTTTGACGTCAGTCGGGCTGTCTCCCGACGTCTTTGATACACTCGGGGAGGGATGAGCAAGGCAACAAAAAACGGCCCATTGATCTATATGTACAGAATGAGGGCGGGAAGAGGAGGCGGAAGAGGACGGGAATGGCGGGCCACAAGGATGGAGCAAAAATAAAAGAAAAACAACGACGAGGACTTTTTTTTTCCCCCCGCTATGAGACGCCAATCATTTTCTGTTTTGTTCTTTGGCGTTTTGCACATAAAGGATTCTTGGGGTGGGATGGCCTCTGATCTGTTCATTACGGCGTCTTTGGGGGGACTGTATCACTACGGCCAATGTACTTATGTTAGGCTTTTTTTTTTTATATTTTTTTTTGTCTATGAAAACAGACAATGGCGACGGTCGCGGCGCCAGGTTTTTGCCATTTACGAGTTCAGCTGCAGTGACCGAGGCTCAAAGCTAGCGAAAGCTATCTACCTCCCCATACTCCGTATTTATACATCCGCCGGCATTTACGTAGCACACTAGCGTTGGCCTGCCGGCCCCACATTGGGCAGCCGCTTCGCATCCGGGGTTGGTTGTACACGTCTCGGCGCCAACGAACAACCTCTTGGACAAGCACACGAGGTATTTCGCCATCTTGGAGCTCTTTTCGTCGATTGAGAGCCTCCACGTCGTCGAAGCAAAGGACAGAGCAACTCGACAATGACCGACGCCGGTGCCAGCCGCCATCCAGCCGTGACCGACCAAGAAGGCTCTGACAGCACCCTTTCGACTCGTGCCGCCGCAGCTGCTGCTTCCATCAGAGCCGGTGCCTGCGGCGAGTCCTCTGACACTATTTGCTTGTTGGACGACATTGCGGCCAAAGCTCGTGACGCTCTCGGACCCGACCCCGGCCCCGCTTCCGGCCCCGATTCCGGCTTCGATTTCCGGGCCAGCCCTGCAGCTCTTGATTCCTCCTATTGGAATCCAGCCACCATGGCGCCTCTGAATGCGCGGTCGGCGGTACGTTTTTACTCCGTGCTGCTGCTGCTAGCCCTTTCTTCCGCCCCCCCCCATCTTACCATCAAGAACAGGCCGCCATAGCGCGCCTCCGGGCGTTCCGCCCGCCGCCGTTTCCGCTCTGGGACCGGCTGCCGCTGACGCGGCGCGCGGCCGTGCTCGTGCTGCTGTACGCCGACCGGCGCGGCGAGCTGCGCGTGGTGCTGACAATGCGCGCGGCCAGCCTGCGCAACTACTCGGGCCACGCGGCCTTTCCCGGCGGCAAGGCCGACACGCTCGACGAGACGCCCGAGCAGATTGCGCGCCGCGAGGCCTGGGAGGAGATTGGCCTGCCACTGGACGACCCGCACGGCGCCAGCCGCGGGCCGCTGGCACGCCTCGGCTTCCGCATCGAGCACCTCTGCAGCCTGCCGCACAACCTGGCCAAGACGGAGCTCGTGGTGCGGCCGTGCGTGGCGCTGCTGCGGCGGCTCGAGGCCGGCGACAGCGACAGCGGCAGCGGCAGCGGCAGCGGTAGCGGCAGCGGCAGCGGCAGCGACAGCGACAGCAACGGCACGCGCCTCGAAAAGGGCCTGGGTCCCGGCTCCGACGCCGGCACCGACGCCGATGCCGTCGCACCCGACGACGTGCTGATCCCCCGACTGGACGCCCGGGAAGTGGCCGCCGTGTTCAGCGCGCCGTTTCACAACTTTCTGCGGGACAAGGACGAGACCGACCCAACCGACGAGGCGCAGGCCCCCTCGCCGTCGGCGCCGCGACGGCCGAAACGGCCGCCGGGGCCATGGTACGAGGGCAACTGGATACACTGGCACGAGAAGCCGTGGCGGATGCACTTTTTCTACGTGCCCATCGTGGGCCAGCAGGTGGCCAAGCCACGCATACGAGAACGCAGCGGCAGCGGCAGCAGCGACAACGCGTCAAAGCAGCGGATAGCCGAGCTCGTGGATGGCGCGGGATCTGGCGGCGCGGCGGCGGCGACGGCGGCGGCCTTGTCTAGCGAAGGCGTCCCGCCCAGGCGGCAGGAAGAGGATGAGCAAAAGGACCAGGACGGCAGCACCGACAACGGCCACGCCGACGCCGACGCCAACGCCGTGTCGGAGGGCGGTCGCTACAAGGTCTGGGGGATGACGGCTCGCATCCTGGTGGATGCGGCCAAGCTGGCATACGCCGAGGAGCCGGACTTTGCGCACAATGCGCACTTTGGCGACGAGCGGGTGATCGAGGGCCTCTCCGAGATGGGCCGGCTGGGCGAGAAGAAGAGACGCGGCAGCGAGCTGACGCACGAGGACATGAAGGCGGCCGCAGCGGCAGCCAGCAAGATGTGACAGATCACGGCGTGTCTGTGTGAGCTCTAGTCTCTTATTCCAAATAGACTGGGAATACAAAGGACGCCAGTCGGAACTCTGCGCCAGAGTCGCTCAGCGAACGGCGGCGCAGCCCCCTTTCCTTCCCCCCTGCTCTCTTGCTTCGCCCTGCCGTCGGCTCAGTGGCAGGCCGTTTCCTTGATCGCCGTAGTGGCACTGCCAAACAGCAGGTAGCCCAGGAAGGCGCCAAACGATACCGCCAGCATCACCCACCCGTTGTAAGTCATAAAGATCAACCTGGCCGGGACGCCGTCAGTCAGTCGGCCAAAATAAAACACGGCACACCGCAGAGCCTCACACCACTCACATGATCATAAAGGCGTAAAAGTTCTGGACCCCGTAGAGGACGGCCTTGACAAGGTGTGCCCGTCGGGTCACGGCCTCCTGGGCCTGGCCTAAAGAGAGAAAGGGCGCATTCTCAGCATCATGGCCATCTCGGGCATCGTGGTCATCACTGTAACCGGGCGTGGTGCGGTCCTCTTTTGGCACAGGGGAGGGGGAGAATGGACACGACGACTTAGCTGGCAGCCACAAACAGGACAGGGGCCGACAAAAGAAGACGAACGCCCAGACGAAGCAGCACCAAAAGAAGAGAGCAAGAGAAGAGATGTGGGGGGGGCTTACGGGGCACAGTCTCGGTACGCTGCAGCTGCCGCAGCTCGTAACGGCGGATGGCCTCGCGCAAAGCCTCGTAGCCAGCACTAAAGGCCACGACGGCGGCCAGCGAGACGAAGAGACCCACGGCAGAGCGGACGTGCCACCAGCGGAAGACGATGCAGAGATTCTTGGTGTTCCACGTGAAGAGCATCTGGCGATGGGCAACAGCAGAGCGTTAGCACAGCAGTTCTCGCACGACACAGAGCCGTCGTCGGCGTGGGAGACAGGGGAGTACCGACATTCATGCTGCACATTTCCATGGCAGACCCGCTGTCCTCTGCCATGTGGTGGTGAGAGTGATCCATGGTGCTGTAGGAGGGAGCTGTGCGAATCTGCAAAAGACGACGGCAATGAGAACAAAAGGTGACGGCTCAGAGAAGTCTTTGTATATACGGATCGGCGTTGGTTGAAGGTCCGCACGGAACAATATGGTGATGGTCGGCTAAGCGAAGGGGGGGGAGGGGGTCAAAGTGAGGCTGAGGCGGTATTCTGTTCGTTGTCGGACGCAGACCTGCTCAGCTGCACAAAGCACAGGCGATCTGAGTACCAATGGTAAATAAGAGGAGACTCGGACAAGAATGAGAGCAAGCAAGGAGATATCTTACGACGTATCTTGCGGTGCTCCTGCTTCAGACTGAAGAGAGACGTGTTTCAGGAGCTTCAGGGGCACGTGCCACTGTAAGATACTCTGCATGCTTATTAAGCTGGCCGGCGGGCCGCCCCCCCCCCTCAACACGACGAAATCAAACATGTGCTCGAAATCACACGCGGCGGGTACAGCCGGTCTAATGCGAGTGTTCCTTTTTTTTCTTAGCTCTGCTGCCATTCAGCGCGACACAGGCACGACTATCCGGCGCCCCCCACGCCCGCCATAGCGGATGGACGGCACCGTAGAATGCCGCGGGCCGGAGATATCAGCATTATCAAGCAAAAAAAACGAGTCACAAGATAGCATGACACAGCAACGCCGCAGCAGCAGCATCAAACAGCTTGAAGACCCAGACGACGAGTCCAGTACTTGAAAAAGCAAGAAGCTCAACATGCTCGGGCCTCCGGTCAACCTGCCCAAGTGGTAAGCGGCGGCCGGCCTTGGAATCTGACACTGGGGTGGGATGAGAAGCCAGACTGACGGCCATGCCAGGCTGGAAGAGAACTCACACCTGCTGAAGCCGCCCATCAACAACTACTGCGTCTACAATGACGACTTTACGGTCATGGTGAGCCCGGCCTGCCCGTCCCGCATCCTCTTTTCTCCCCCCCCCCCCCCCCCCCCCCCGGGCTTCCGTGCCGGCGTCCCGGCTCTGGTCCAGCTGACAACGGCCCCGGGTAGATCGTCGGCGGCCCCAACGTCCGCACCGACTACCACATCAACGAGACCCCCGAGTGGTTCTACCAGTACAAGGGCGCCATGATGCTCAAGGTGGTCGACGACGGCGCTTTCCGCGATATCATCATCCGCGAGGGCGACATGTTCCTGCTGCCGGCCAACACGCCGCACAACCCCGTGCGCTTCGCCGACACGGTGGGCGTCGTGCTGGAGCAGCGGCGGCCGCCGGCGTCCCTTGACCGCATGCGCTGGTACTGCGCGCAGCCGCAGTGCCGCGCCATTGTGCACGAGGCCGCCTTCCACTGCACCGACCTCGGCACCCAGATCAAGGCCGCTGTCGAGGCCTTCCGCAGCAGCACGGCTGACCGCACCTGCCCGGACTGCGGCACGCTGGCCGACTGGGCGCCGCCGCCGGGGTCGATTGCGGACCCGAACAAGGCTTAGACATGCTGGGACAGGCTGAAATTCTGTGTACGGAAATCAATGTCTTGTGCCTATGTGCTGGGATATAACATGTACAATGATCTTTTCTGCCTCTCCCCGCCTCTCATGATCCAACCGCATGGTATGGACCATATTCTCTCTATGTCTCGCCGAAACTGTACGCGCCCGTGGCCTCGACGACGGGCACCTCCAGCCTGGCCTCCTCAATCTCCTTGCCGTTGACGCGGATGCCGCCGCGCATCACGTCGCCGGGCACGACGCGGCCGACGCCCTTGGGCGTGCCCGTCAGCACCAGGTCGCCCGGCTCGAGAGCCATGACCTTTGAGATGTCGCTCAGCAGCCGCGGCAGGCGGAAGAGCAGCAGCTCCGTCGAGTCCTGCTGCCGCACCTCGCCGTTGACGCTCAGGAACAGCTCGACATTGTGCGGGTTGGGGATGGCCGCCTTGGGGATGATGTTGCTGAGCGGCAAAAACGTGTCAAAACCCTTGGCAATGTCCCACGGCAGGCCCTTCTTCTTGGCCTCGTTCTGGATGTTGCGCGCCGTCATGTCGAGGGCCAGCACATAGCCTGCCAGATATGTTAGTAGCAGGCAAAACCCAACCGCCGCCGCCGCCTGTAGGCCGAATCACTGACTCTCAATGGCGTCGAGCGCACCCTGCTCGTCGTCTGGAGCCAGATCCCGCACCGTCTTGCCCATGACGAGGGCCAGCTCGACCTCATAGTGCAGATCAACGCCCTTGGGCCGCACGCAGGCGCCGCCGGGCAGCACAATCGACGAAGGCGGCTTCAGGAAGAAAAAGGGCTGCTTGGGCCGGGCATTGTTGAGCTCTGTGATATGGTCTCTGGGAGTTGTGAGACAAGAGCCCACTGCTCAGAGAAGCAAGGGGTAGAGGTCAAAGAGCGCCACATACGCATAGTTCCGCCCAATGCAGACAACCTTGTTGGACTTTTTGATCGAGGCCAGAGAAGCCGCCGCAGTGGAGAGACTCCGCCGAAATGTGAACATGGTTGCACCCAGCCGCGCTCCTTATTGCACAGCCTTGCCTCGGGGGTCCCTTGTCACGTTAAAAAGCTCGTTTTTGCGACGTACGATTGGATTCTGGAATGTCAGGGCCGTAAAAAAAATACGTCGCCAAATCCCGCCGCGGAGCGGCGTCGGATAGCTGCTAGTGGTCTGGCCCGCCTGAAGGCCAGCCTAGCGATTATGACAGCCAGAAACGGCAACACTGACGTATTCGGTTAGTCGGGCTTCCCCGCACAGCCGATTAGATAGCAGGTTACGCCATTGTGAAATAGGTGCTCCGTAATAAATCGCGAGATCAAACATCTCGCGATCAACCTCGCGATCAACATTTGCCATCAAGCCACCACCCACAGCGCACAAGCCGCACCGAATCGAGTGCGATCCCCTAATTGCGATACTCTAATTGAGCAGACAACGCGCGCCGCTACTTGTCAGAATGGAGACGCTGCAGCTGGCGCAGATGCTCGCCGACCTCAGCGATCTCAGCGCTGCAGTAAGTGAAGCTTGAAGGGCATTTGCATCACACTCTCTCTAACCTTTTTGCTCAAGGACGCCAGGGATGCTGATGCGCTTGTCAGTGCCACTGCGGCCACGCCAATGCCAGCCGCGCAAGACGCCCCGTCGCCCAGCTCCTCGGCTTCCCCGTCACATCCGAGTCACCGCCGTGCCGGCTCTGCTTCCAACCTAAACTCTGCGGCCAAACCGCCGCTTGCCGGCTCCTCGACGCCTCGAACCGCCGGCTCTTCTACGCCTTTTGAATCGTACTTGGGCCGCCACCTGCTCACACCGTCTGCGACCCGTGCCCACTCCTCCTCCCACCTCTCCCTCCCGGGGACGCCGCGAGCAGAGGTAAGAAACTTGTGGACACTCCTATTCTGCCATTGCCTTGCCCTTTTTTCTTGCGCTTCGGCCTCGATTGCCTCTGCTGACTGGCTTCTGCAGGCCGGCTCTGACCTGGAGCGCGCGTCTTCCCTCATAGCCCTGCACGAGCTCCGCGCCAAACTCAGACAGTACCACGACAGCAACAGCATCCGCCAGGCACGCGAAAAAATTGATGCGCTGGCTGCGCGCCATCACGCTTTTGACGCGTCCGCCGGGCTCGGATCAGTGTCAATGTCCGCCTCATCGCCAGACGGCGCCAGAAGACCGACCTCGGTCGCGCCAGACTCGTCGTCAGTCCCGGCGTCACATCCGACCCCTCCGGCCCGCCGCCATACTCAATACACATACCCACGATCGTGAAGCAAGTGCCGTCATTGGCCGGGAACATTGGCTCATTGGCCGGGAACATTGGCAACGAACGGAGTGAGAGAAACGCGCTCATTTTTCAGATCCAGCGACTTTGCTACGTTCTTTTATGACACCGCTACACATATCCTTTCATGGTATTTTGCGCTATTGGGGGAGTTGCAAGTTTTTCTTTGACGCAACCATATTACTTGGCTCACAGGCGGACGCGAATTGGGATGGGGAAAATGGTGTTTCAAGGTTGCACTTTGCCGTCTTTGCCGGAGTCGCGGGCTTTCTACTCACACTGTCAGTCACTCATTTGGCGTTTATTAGGTACTCTTAAAAGGGGGGGGAGGGGTAATCACAGGGAAAATAACAGGCTGCAAGACAGCCACAATCCGGCTGATTTCGCGACGGGCTGACGGGTTCGCCAGAGGAAGAAGCTAGATAGTCATTGCGTTTTTATGATGCCTTTCATCGGAATATTGGGTTAAGACGCGCATTTTAAAGTGGGGCGATGGTCGGCGTTAATAATCAGCGCTGCATGTTGGGGTCAACCTGCCCAGCGTTTTTTCAGATATCAATCTGTTTGTCCCCTCAAACTCCCATTTTCACTTACCTACCTTCCTGTGGTAGCCTTGCATTCGCGCACGCCTCTTTTCACGCCATCTTATCTTGACGTCCTTCTCGCTTGCAACAGCCATCGGTTTTTCTTTCTTCCCCCCTGCGCCCAGGATGGCGACCGGCGTGGATGCAAAGCTTCTTAGGAGCACCAAGTTTCCACCCATATTCAACCAAAAGGTGGACATGCAAAAGGTTCATGTCCAAGTAATGAAGAAATGGATCGCTGGCAATATTTCAGAGATTTTGGGAAACGACGATGACGTTGTCATTGAGTTGTGCTGCAACTTGATCGAAAGTTCAAGATATGTCAGTCTTCTTTCATCTGCCTACCAAAATCTTTCTACGCGCATTTTTGCTGACTAGGACGCTTCGTTCAGCCCGATATCAAAGCACTTCAAATCCAGCTCACTGGATTTCTAGAGGCACAAACGCCGGCATTTTGCAAGGAGCTATGGACGCTCTTGCTCAGCGCGCAAACGAGTCCGCAAGGCATTCCTCGAGAACTGCTAGAAGCCAAGAAGATGGAACTCATTCAGGAAAAGGTAGCCAATTATTTGCTCCACGTCTTTCAGATATGATCAACGGCCTTGCTGACCCTACTTTTGATAGATTGAGGCTGAAAAGGCCGCTGAAGAGAACCGCCGGAAACGTGAAGAAGCCGGCCGATTTGACCGCGACCGCCCCCCGCGCGGGGGAGACCGAGGAGGTGATTCATATCGTGGCGGCGGCGGCGGCGGCGGTTTCGGTCGTCGTGGCAGTGACAATCGTCGTGGATTCGGCGGTTATGGCCGAGGCAGAGACCGGTCGCGGACACCTCCCGGCCGCGACCGAGACCCTCGGGACCGTGACCGCGACCGGGACCGTGGCCGGGACCGCGACCGTTACCGTGGCGCGCCGCGGCACGACCTCTACGTTCCGAGTGATCGTGGACGTCGTGATGACCGGCGAAGACGGTCCTCGACCCGCTCTCGATCCAACAGCGTGGCCTCCCCTGTACGGTCTCGGTCCTTGTCCTCTCGTGGCTCCGGCTCGCCACGTCCACGGGGTTCGACAGCAGCGCGACCGGATGCCGGAGGGCCAGCAGATGTCGGTGGGGGAAAACGGCCACGGTCTGGCGCCGGTGACGGAGATCGCTTGCGCCGTCGCTCACGGTCCGCCAGCCGATCGCCATCGCCGCCGCCCAAGCGCAATCGGCGGTACTCGCCGGCATCGCGGAGCCGCTCACGTGACCGCCGACCCCGCGGCAACGGCCGGCTCTCTCCCGTCAGGCGGTCCGTGTCTCTGTCCGGAGACTCTTCCCGCATCTCCCGGAGCCCGAGCCACAGCGACGGCGCCGGCCGGAGCCGCAGCAGGAGCAGAAGCCCTCGCCGACGCCGCGCGGCTCGCAGCCCTAGCCAAAGCCGAAGCGAGGGTGGATCGTCCAGAGATGGCGACGCACGAAAGTACCGTGGCCGTGGTGGTGGACGGCGTCGGGGGGGTCGCGGCCGTGGCGGCGGTGGAGGGCGGCGCAACAGATCGTTCAGCCGTAGCCCGACGCCCTTGTCCGAAGACGATGATAGGCGGCGGCCTGCACGGGGACATGGCGACGACAACAGGAGCGGGCCCGCAAGGCGTGGTCGCGATGAGCGGCTGAGACTGCCGACAGACGAGCGAAGAAGGCCCAACTCTTCCTCTGTTTCCTCGCGTTCGAGATCTCGAGACAAATCTGCTGATTTTTCCGACAAGGAAGACAGACCAAAAGCAAAGTCCCGGTCCGCTGCAGCGTCCCAGCCCACGTCCAAGCCTGCAGCGAGCAACGAGATAAGCCCACAGGTTGGTGCATGATTCCGTCGTCTTTCCAGTTTTCGTCGTCTCTTTTCGTCGTCTCAAAAAAGAATCCAAAAAACCGCATTTTGTCAACATGAGACTAATGCCGAAGCCTCGGCCTTCTCAGACGAAAGACGCCCAGCGACTTGCCAACGAGCGTCGTGAACAAGAGCTCAAAGAGCGCATCAAGCAGATGCGCTCCTCACAGACCGGTGCCGCCGGCATTGCTGCCCGAGACAAGCCTTTGTGAACCAGGGAAGACCAGGAAACTGAAAACCCGCGGAATCAATGCCACTAACTCGTTTTGTTCCGAGATGCTTTTCCTGTTTCATTGTGTTTGGCTCCCGCCGGCACGGCCATTTTCTACCAATTCACGGGCCGAACCTGCGCTTACTTCTCTTTCTCTCTCCATGGGGAGTGCTGCAGATGGTTTGTTACATGTGGCGTCTTTTCTCGTTGTGAGATAGCTTGCCTTTGCAGCATTATTGGCCCTGCTTTTGCTCTATTTTCTTCTTGGGCCCTCATGGAAAGATTGGCAGTCTCTGATTCTGATTGGACAGATAGGAACTGCAAAGTAGCCGGCAACCTTTCCTCCCCTCGTTGTTTTGTTCTAGCTAAATCCATAGTAAATCTAATGCATGTCACGTTGTATTGAGTACATGGGATAGTAGATGGTTTGGACGAGCCCACGATAGTGTTGCCATAGCGTGAGATACACTTGCACGGGTAACGATTCCGCTTTTCGCCTTTCGTGGCCTCTGAAGCATGACTAATCAATTTTGGTGTCGCCGGGGACCCAGAGTCGTCATACTAGTCTGGAGAACGTTCGCCATGTTTGCTCCGTATACAACTCCGCAGTTTTGGCCTCGCCATGGCTGATAAATTACAATCCACAAACGGCGTGGCTGCCGACACACCGGGGCTTCCTCATTACGAGAAGTCGCGGCAGCGGCTCAAGGAGCTGCTACAGCAACGGCGAGCGCTCGAGCGACAGCTGGTACCCTCCGCTCCCATTTCCCGGCGCAACTGAAGTAGCCATTAACCGGTGATTTTCATCGTACAGCAAGCTCGCGAGGAAAGCATTGCAGCCAAGGAAGCGGAATATCTCGAAAACACGCCAAGCGGCAACATCATCACGGGCTTCGACAACTACACCAAGGGCACGACGGGCGCCGCTGCACAACGCCGCAAGACGGGCCAGAACGAGGCCAATCGCGTCTTTTCACGCAGCAGCATTTCCTACAACATTGTACGTTTTGTGTTGTGTCTCAAGCAGACGCGCGTGGAGAAAGCCGTGTGTTGTGGGAGAGCGGGTGTGTGTGCGGACCACAAACTAACCGCTGCAGGAAAACAACGGCGGCAGCAGCTCTGCACCAACACCCCTCCAGACCTCCTTCAAAGACGGCGCCGGAAGCGGCTCGGGCTCGGGGCAGGCCACTCCGACCTCTGCGACGGCCGGCAAGGCCATGCACTCGAAGAAGAAAAAGGGCGCCATCGCTGCCGCCGCAGCAGCGGCCGACGACAGCGAGACAGACAGCCGCGAGACGAAAAAGGTCCGCACGAGCTTCGGCGCGGTCCGCAAATAGGATTTGTCGGGCTCGGATGAAGAATGGGAACCGATGTTTGAACGCGTCTGGGTGTTGAGTTGAAGGGCGTCGAGCTGAAAAGCTCCGCCCGGCTTGGGGCAGGCCGTGCCGTGCCCACACAGGTGCCGTCGCGAGAAAAGCCTAGACTGCTCATTGTCACGGCCGGCCGGCCCTCTTTCCGTTGATGTCGGACGCGAGCCATCGGCGGCATCGTGGGACGACCAAGTCACGTGGCATTGTGATGTTCAAGCATCGGCCACTCAACGCCAGTGCTACTCTGGCCCTGGCTCACAAGGATTTGTCTGAAGGGAAGCGATTGTACGGGTAGTGCCTTTGAGGGCATGGAACCTCCCGGTTGGCATTCCATTTGGGACATGCCGTGTGGCAGCATTCACGGGAATCTTCCAAGGGTACATTGGGCAGCAATTTCGGAGAGTACGGTTCTCAACGGACAACGACGCGTGGCTACCGGAACAACAGCCGGCGTTGTTGGCCTGTCTATTCTGGTTGTGCTTTCAGGGTGCAGCAGGAGTTTGGATATACTACTATATACATAACATACATGGACGCCTCTAATTCGAGTTTTTTGGAATCGCTTTTACGCCGGGGCCGGCTGCCCCAAATAAAGCCCCAAGTAGACCTGACGGGTCCTCCCCGCTTCAATACTCCGCTGCGCGAAAGCTTTCAGGCAGTTGCCTATTTGGACCACGTCTTCCTTAGCAAGACGCCGCTTCCTTCCTTTGCAAAGTGAACTGCCGTTTCTGGATGCTTGCCTCCGTACTCGTGTGCTTTCGTCACCGACGGCCACCGCTATTGAAAAGCACAGCACACCCACTTTCGCCGCGGCGTCCCATCTCGCGCCTCCGAATCTCGTTTCCTCCGTCTCCCAAACGTGCCTTTTCCAGCAAAAGTGCCTCCACGACAGCCCTCGCTCCGCCAAGACACGCCACCAGCCCCTCCGTCCCACAGCTCTGCCCATTCAGCACCATGACTGTCAAGGCTGCCAAACTGACCCCCGAGGTGATGCTGTCGGCGCCGCGCCGCTCCGGCGGCTCGGCCAATCCCTCTGGCAAGAAAGTCCTCTATACGGTCAGACAGCCCGTCCGCGTGTGGCTCCGCACTGGGCTTTGTTCCGTTTCTCGGGCTCATAAGTACAGGTCTCCGCCTACTCCTTTGAGGAGCACAGCAAGACGGCGCACATCCGGGTGCTGGACATCCAGTCGGGAGAGTCCACCGTTCTCTACGAGGACAACTCGTACAGCGCGCCCACGTGGATCGGCGACGATGAGTTTCTGTTCCTAAAGAGCTATGAAAACGGCACCACAGCGCTCCTGCTCGGGCGCGTGTCCCAGCCGGGTGCGGCCCCGGAGGAGATATCCGTCTTTGACGGAGGCCTGTCGGCTCTCAAGACGCTGCGCCTGGCCGACGGGGCCATTGCCATTGCCCTGGCCGGCCTGGCCGGCCGTGACGGCAGGCTGGTCAACAGCGTGGCCGAGGACGCAAAGAAAAAGACAGAGACGCACAGCTCGGCCCGCGTGTACGACAAGCTCTACGTGCGCCACTGGGACGCCTACGTCACCCAGAACACCCAGGCCATCTTCTACGGCCGCCTCGAGCCAGCGGGCGAGGCTTCCGGGGCGGCGTTCCCCCCCAAGCCCCCCTACAGCCTCGGCCTCAACGGCCTGACCAACCTGCTGGTCGGCACGAAGCTGGAGTCGCCGGTGCCGCCGTTTGGTGGCAATGGGGACTTTGCGCTCGGCCCGGCGGGCATTGCCTTTGTCGCTCGCGATCCCGCTTACAACGAGGCGCTCTACACCGTTTCCAACCTCTACTTTGTGCCGCTCAAGACCTTTGCTGAGGCGGAGCCGCCGGCTGCGCCCCGTGCCATTGCTACGGGCTCGCTTTCTGGCTACAGCGCGTCCCCCGTTTTCTCGCCCAACGGCCGCAGCTTGGCCTTTACGCGTATGCGCGAGATCCAGTACGAGAGCGACAAGAGCCGCTTGCTCCTGGTGCCGGACGTGGACACACTGATGAGCGCTTCCTCCGCCACTGCCGACTGCGACGTGGTCGAATACTATGCCACGGCCGACGGTGTCGGCGCCTGGGACGCCTCCCCCGGCTCCATCACTTGGAGCGCCGACGGCGCAGAGCTGTTTGTGACTGCCGAATTCCACGGCCGCAACGCGCTCTACCGCCTACCCTCGGACCCGACCACGGCAGCAGCCCAGGGCCTGCCCCAGCTCCTTGTTGGTGGGGGCAAGACCCAGCCTGGAAGTGCCGACAACGCCGCTGCCTCTGTTGGCTTTAAAAGCCTTCACGGCCAGGGCAGTGTCACCAGCGTCCAGCTTCTCGGCGGCGGCGGCGCAGAAACGAGCACTACTAGCAGCGTGCTCTTCCTCGGCTTGAGCTCACTTATTGACAGCTCCTTCTACGCCGTGCTGGATCTGGGGAAGCCGTCGGCATCAGAGGCCGAGTCCCTGCACATCGTCTCCTCCATCTCCCGCCAGGGCTCGACGTACGGCCTGTCCCGTGACCAGCTGGGCGAAATCTGGTTCAAGGGTGCTGGGGACTACGACGTGCATGCTCTGGTTGTACGGCCTTCTGACTTCCATGCCCCCCAAAACAAAGGCCGCAAGTACCCCTTGGCCTTGCTGGTCCACGGCGGGCCGCAGAGCGCCTGGGGCGACCGCTGGAACACGCGGTGGAATCTGGCTTTGTTCGCGGAGCAGGGCTACGTCGTCGTGGCTCCGAACCCGACCGGAAGCGTCGGCTACGGCATGAAACTGCAAAATGGTATCCAGAACCAATGGGGCGGATTGCCGTACCAAGACCTGGTCCGCTGTTTCGACTACGTCTCCGAGACGCTGCCGTTTGTCGACACCTCCCGAGCCGTTGCCCTCGGCGCCTCTTATGGCGGATTCATGATGAGTGCGTAATCCGTGGCTGAATTTGGGTGCCATGTGCTAATATGATGGTGCTGCCAGACTGGATCCAGGGCCAGCCGTTCAGCCGCCGCTTCAAAGCTCTGGTTTGCCACGATGGCATATTCAGCACCCTCTCCCAGTATGCATCAGAGGAGCTCTTCTTCCCGCACCACGACTTTGGAGGCTCTCTGTGGGAAAACAGAAAGGTCTACGAGCAGTGGGATCCTGCCCGACACACTGGAAACTGGAATACTCCCATGCTGGTACTGCTCTGCCGTCCCAATCTCCATCTTGCCATCTGTCTCGGAAGAGTTACTAACGCTCCACTAGATCATCCACAATGAGCTTGATTATCGGCTGCCCATCTCCGAGGGTCTTGCCATGTTCAATGTCTTGCAGAGCCGCAAGGTGCCCAGCCGGTTTCTTTCCTTCCCGGATGAAAATCACGTGGGTGTCCCCTCATTCGGCGCGTACATTTGAGAATGAGATTTGCTAATTCCTTTCCAGTGGGTACTCAAGCCCGAAAACTCTCTAGTTTGGCATCGTGAGGTCTTTGACTGGATCAACAAGTATACGGAGACCAACGACGAGGATGGCCTCTCTGGTATCACATCTCAGATGAAAATGGCCTTTTCAATGCCACATCTCGGGTAGGATTGTAGCCGATTTAACCGATGCAGTACAAGCTGGAAAGTCTCAAGTCGTAAGGGTATAATCAAGTTTATGATTTCTAAAAACTGGCTGGTATGACTGAAATCAAAACAAAATCACCGGAACTCAATACTAGTTTGCATTCAAAGCATACGTAAAATCTTCGAGTCCTCTTGATACTGTCGCCATTTCAAACATTTCTTTCTCTAGCTCTTTGTTTCCCATAAAACAGCCCAGTGCCATCTCAGCCCAAATCTGATGAGTTCCTGTTCTTACTTCAAGAGAGAGCTCTATAAGTGTGACCCCTTTTGCATGCCTGCTATCAGCTTCATGATATGCGTCCAGGTAAGCCCCGAATCAAAGTTGATTGCATGCTTAGCTCGGACTCCCGAGCTTCTTCTCACCAGATGGGGGTATTTTTCCAGCAGTTGGTACTGGATGAAGCTTGACCACTTCTTGTCTGGAATGCCTTCCAAGAAACTCCAGATGAATCTCCGCTCCGAGATAGGTGGTTCTGCACTGTGCCGTGTAACACAGTCCTTGAAATGGGCTGCAAAGGCCTTTGCTGCTTGTATCCTGGGCTTTGGCCGAGAGGTCAACGTAGGCTTGTCGTCATCGCTATCGTCATCATAGACCTGTTTTCCTCCACCATCTCCCTCTGCTTCTTGCTTGACTTCGCTTAGAATCTGTCGTAATTTTGGCTTCATGTCTTCCGAAGTCTTGTCCTTTCTGTCTTCCTCTTTGCTAGTGGCCAGGGATAGCGAATCCTTACGTGCGGAGGCATCATCCTCCTTTTTCGAGCTACCTTTAGGTTTCTCGTTTTTCAGTGTCTCGTGCCTTTTTTGCTCCCTAATCTCATCTTTCGGCACCAGATCTTTCGCTGGCTCTTCTTTCAACATGACGTCTTTCTCCTCTTGGTCTTTGCGCTTCGGTCTATAGAGCCGAGGAGATATCTTGGAAATACTTGGAGAATGCCCAGAGGATGCAACCTGCTCTTGCTTTTTGGAGCTCTCCTCCTCTTTGTTTACAGTTTCAGTATCTGAAAGAGTATTAGAATTATGACTTGATGTGAGTTTTGCTTCCTCAAATTTTGTCTTTATTGCTTCAGCTGCCTGGGATAGTTCATTTGAGGTTCTGGAAGCTCTTAAAATCACGCCTGATTTCGTAGATCTTGATGGCCGCTTAGCAAGGGGCATGCAGTGCCGTTTTGTTGCAGGTTCTGAAGCCCTAGTGTCTTTTTCTGAGGTGTTCCTCTTCTCAGCGTCCTCATAACGTCGCTTTGGACATTGCGAAACAGAGTCATCCGAGTTCTTAAAAGTTGTGGCTTCACGCCCTCGCAGCTCTGAAACTTTCGCGCCATTTTTGTTGATCGGTGAGTCGGCAAAGGAGATCATTGTACGTGGGTTCGCTTCCAGTGTGCTGGTCTCTGACAGAGTGGAAGAGTCAATGGTGTGCAGTGGTGTGAACAGGCTGCGATGCTTTTCGTCGGTTGAGGGCGCACTGTGTGCTTGTTCTGCATCCTTAGTGATTGTAGGTCGTCTGACCAACTCGTCTTGTTTTGCCATCAACTCGGTTTTGAAATCCCTGTTGGCCTTCTCCTGGGTAATGACTGTTTGGACCAAGTTCCCCAGCTCGTGCTCGACTCTTAAGAGCTTGTCGCCTTGTTTCGTTAGTTGCTCTGTTTGCCGTAGGATGATCGTTTCTATGCTGCTGAGACTTCCAGAGACTGTTTTGTATTCTTCGTGAAAGTTCCTGTTCATTCGTTCCCGCTCCACATCGGCGTCCTTTTTGCTCAGCTCGAGTACTGTTTCCAAGCGCTGCATCTTGGCTTGAAGGCCGTTCTCACAGCGACGCAGATTCTCGGCAGCTCCATCAACTCCATTCTTGATCTTTTGGCCGATGTCATCGAGATTGGCCGTCATACAAGCCGCGCTGACAGCCAACTTGGTGGATACCTCTGCCATCTGATCGCCAAGGTTTCTAACTTCATCATTCATCCGCTGCTCGAATCTTGATAGGGCAAGCTCGTTCTTCTCGCTACGGCCAGCAGCCAGAGCATCCAGCTGTGCCGAGAGCTTGTGCATAAACATGCTTGGTGCCCTGTCCCAAAAGGTGCGCATGTCCTCTCGAAGGAGACCGAGGTCACGGTTGTGCGATTCGAGCATCTTTTCGGTAGCCTCGAATCTGTCTTGCGTAGAGCATTTCAGCGCCGCCAGATCGTTTTCTTTCTTGGCCTCTTGGAACTTGCTCATAAAGTACGTCGCGAGCTTGTCAACCGGGCCTTGCCTGGCAGCCGGCGTTGATGGCATTGCGATTTGTGAGCTTTTGACGTCGGGAGATGGAGAGGGAGACATTTTAGGTCGCAATAGCATCATGGCAATAGCAGCAGAGCAAATGAAAAGTAAAGCGATTTTTTGTGTGCACTTGAAAAATTCAAAGGCACACGAATGAGAAGAGGCGAGGAAAGAGCAGTCACCTTTCTGACAATGGTCAGAGGCATCACAACAAACAGCAGAGGTCATGTAAAGAAGCTAAAATATATCGATTTTCAATGGTTTAATACGACACCGCGAGGTCGTAATTCCAAAAGGAAGGAGCGTCCGGTTTCATCCGCTCCTGCATTATCCTATGGATCCTTAACTCTGTCATCAGTGAATTTCCTAATCAGGTTTCTGGGCCTATTTGGTTGCATTTTAAGAACTACTTATTTTGAAAAGCATATTGGCCACGAATCAAAAATGAGTTCACGACAATGCCGAATTGGGTGAGCACGTGTACAGCTGACGGCTAGTCACTCAACACTTGGTTCATTTATGAGAATTTAGACGATCACAAGCAAAAGACATCGTGCTTTAGCCGACGCGCAAGTTACTCACTCAAGGGATGTTGAAAACCTGCAAACTCTTTTTGGTTCTGACAAGGGTTGCAGAATTTTCACTGCCAATAGCGTCCAGAGTCTGGTTTAGCCAAGGTTCAGTGACCTCAGAGGTATGACCCCCTTCATTTTGAATATAAATATTCCGCCTGCCCCCTCTGCTTTATTGCTTTCTTCTCTTCATTCTTTCAGATATCAAGGGCTGTTCCCTCATCCACAATCATGGGTTTCTCCATCGCCCATGTCATCTTTCACATGCTTTCCCATTTTATAGCAGGATGACTCGCAATCACCTATAAGAAGCTATCCGCAATCAACGCAAGCTACGTTTACGACTTTCATGCATACCGCCTTTTACTACGTCAAAGCGGCTTCCTTTCTGACTTCACCACTGCGACATGACTTTATGACTTGTATTTAAAATTTTGCCTGGCTATATCGACAACCACTTCTGATCTCACGCCATCCCGCGTCGACACTCACAAACAAAAACCCCATCGTCCTGAGCACGACGTTAAAAGGCTCTTTTTGCTGTCCAATAGTTCAGCTATGCTCGCCGGGAAGCCATGATATGGTTTGAACGGGGAGACGGATTGGACTATCAGCAAGAATTACCCGGAGTGGATGAGAGCTCTTTTCATTTCTACCATTTTCGGCTCGCACAGAGCCCGGGTATCCATTCCTGGGCACGACGTTAAACTGCCCAAGATTGCCTCAGCTTCTCGATTGGGACCCCGCCTGACAATAATTTGATGCAATTGGATGGATTTGGTTCCCTGGTGGATGCGTATGCCAGTAATGCAGTCCACCATTGCGCAGGCACCAATAGTTCGCCTCAGAAGGCAACAGTCCATTTGGGCGGGAAGATCAGCAAGGGGAAGAGATTTGAGAATGAGCCCAGAAGCTCCTTCACCAGAGCTTCTGTCTCGCTCTTCACCAGGCGGACCATTTTCTGAGAATGGGAGGCCCCTTTGCTGAGCCCAAAAATGGCGACGTCTTGAGCCGACGAAAAAACAGCTTGTTCAGTGACGAAGCAGCTCACAAACTCTCGATTTTCAGACTCTTGAGTTGCTGCTTTGAATACTGGATATGGTCTGGTCCACGGGAGACGTACAGGGTCTAGAATGGCTCTTCTAGGTATCACACCCTTCAGAGTCTCCCGGGCTCTTGTCCTGGGAAGACAAGGAGACAACGATTAAACTCCCCAGCCTTGTTCAGTTTGGAATTGGTGCTGGGCGTCTGACGTCTATGGCGCGCAGCAGCCCAGCATTAATTACCAAGCGAGCGTGATGCTGCAGCTCATCGCCACATCGACCGGTTAGCGAAGAGAGGAATACACCAGAGCCTCCAGGACACCTTTCCGGGCATGAGCAAAGGCCATGTACACACATACGTCCTGGGCAAGACGGGTGCATGGCCCACAAAAAGGCCCACGGAGACGGCTCTCGCCGACACTTGACGGTGTTTGGAGAGGGGGGCTAGAGAATCGACTACTTAAGCCACCGCGTCTTGCTCGCACTGCAGAGGAACCACGTTTCAGAGACGTGGGAAACGGCACTAGAGAGGCTCGACAAATTGTGACGAGCTGACTCGAGCTGCCGTTCGCGCTGTAAGGAGGGCAGACATGGTCGACCAGATGAGGCTCAGGCCAAGTCTGGAGTCGCTCTGGCACTTTCTTGCTACGTCGTTGATGCAAGAAGAGTGTTTTCTCTTTCTCCAAGGGGGGATAGTAGGTCCGGATTTATCATGGAGGCCGGTTCTCTGGATCTGGCTATCGGGGGGGGTTAAATAAAAAATAAAAATAAAAGACTAAACATGCCGTTATATCAGCGATTCCAGTGATTTGTACATGTAGTATTATTCCATGGGTGTTGTATGTCCGTGGCTTTTGCTTATACTTATACTTGATCGATGTCGTATATTCCCGCTAAACTTTTTAGACTTACATTACTCTCCTGACCTGACGTTCTTAAGGCCTATTTTCTTCTGCTCTCTAAAGTAGCAACTACACAGCTGCAAACAATCAAGCATCAAAACTACCAGAGCAAGATGGCCGCCTCATACATTGTCGAGATGGCCGTGTTTGCGCTGCCGGCGTCGGCGTCGGTCGAGTCCGCGTTTGCGGGCCGAGCAGCCGCCGCCACCCAAGCCGGCGGCCTTGTGCAGCAGTACATTGGCACCAAGCTGGAAGACCCGAGTGAAGGCGTGCACGCCACAGGTGAGTAGTTCCCGACCTATGATTGCTTCCGTTCCTTGTTGTTTTTTTCTCGCCATCGTATGCCTGACGCCGGGACAAGTGTGGGAGTCGGCGAGTGCCCACGCGGCGTTTTCCCAGGCGACCGGCGGCGGCGGCGAGGGTGTGCTTGTGGTTCTGGAGGTGCTGTCGGTGCTGGGTGACGGCGGCGTCAGCCGGCACAGCCCGCTGGCGGCGTTTGACGCGCCCTGCACTGAGGTGTTTACGGGCTACGGCGCGGAGGCGGGCGCGTTTGCGCGGGCGACGCTCCTGTTCCGCGACAAAGTCGACTCGGCCGACACCAGGCCGGCCTTTCTTTCGGCGGCGGCCGTGCTGCAGAGCGTCGAGGATGCGGTGCCGGGGCCCGGGCTTGCCGACGAGAAGAAGGCGGCCTGGGCCGGGCCGACGGTGAAGCTGCTGATCGGCTGGAGGAGCCGCGAGGACCACGAGGCAGCCAAGGCCAAACCAGGACGTGTGTTTCCCCTACCGTCTTTTCTATCCCCCCCCTACCGTCTCATCTATATCCCCCTGCCCCTCCTCTCTACCTCCCCCCCCCCCCCCCAGCTCTCTTTACAAAGTGCTAACACGCGCAGCGATACTGGACAACATTTCTCTCCTCCGCAGCGGATACAAGGCGCCAAACATGTACCATGTGGCCCTTAAGAAGCTGTAGACAAATTCTGTAGAGTCCTGGGAGAATCGAAAGAGATATACTCAACGTTTGCCTTGACCGTGCTGTGATGCCTGTGGCCTCTGGGCGTCGGCGGCCGTTGAGGTGATGGCGTATTAGCCCCACAAAAGAGCCCGAAAAAGAGCTACTGCTCCGACTCCACATAAACTGCCCGCCGCAACCTCGGCTCATCAACTCTTGGGCCCTGATTGCTCAAAGCAACACGGCAGACGCATTTCCGTTGTGCGCCGAGCTGATCTCGCGAGACGCTGGATCCTCTACCTGTGGATGGCGCCATGGCCCCGAGCCGTGGCGTCTTCGTGGCAGGTGACGACAGCGGCGACGACATTACGCGAGCCGACGCGCAGATTGCGGCGCTCGAGGCGCAGCTACGCGCCGCCAAGGAGCACAGGGCACGTCTAGGCGGCGACGGTGGCGGCGGCAGCGGCAGTGGCGGCAGCGGCAGTGGTGGCAGTGGCGGCGACGGCGGCGACGGCGGCGACGGCGGGTCGTCGTTCAGCGCGCAGCAGCACCTGTTGCTGCTTCTGTCGGACTCGGCGCTGCCGCTGGGGTCGTTTGCCTTTAGCAGCGGCCTGGAGTCGTTTCTGGCGCACGAAAAGGCCAGCGGCCGCAGCAGCGGGGAGGGCGCACGGCGCGGGGCGGACGCGCTGGCGGCGTTTCTGCCGCTCTCGGTGGCGTCGTACGCGGCCACCAGTCTGCCGTTTGTGCTGGCCGCCCACGATGCGGCGTCACGGCTCGGCGGCGCGGCCGCG
Organism: Graphilbum cf. rectangulosporium; assembly: GCA_019925645.1. NCBI lineage: Eukaryota > Fungi > Ascomycota > Sordariomycetes > Ophiostomatales > Ophiostomataceae > Graphilbum > Graphilbum cf. rectangulosporium. The sequence goes on from JADHKI010000009.1 coordinate 376,780, forward strand.
GTCGGGGCCGAGGCCGAGGCCGAGGCGGCGACGGTGACGGAGCGCCTCGTCGCGCTGGACGACGCCTACGACGCCACCATTGTGTGCACAGTGGGCCGCCGGGCCTCGGTGGCGCAGGGCCGCGCGCTGCTGTCGGTGTGGGAGCGCGCCTTGCGGCCGGCGCTGGCGCGGCCCGGGCCCGGCGCGGCCTCTGGGCTTGGCACCGGGCCTGGAACCGGAACCGGAACCGGAACCGCGGCGCCAGAGGACCCTCTGCGGGCGTTCGCCCTGCTAGTCAAGCGCGGAGGCAGTGCGGCGGCGGCGTCGTCGGCGGCGGCGGCGGCCGGCCTGCCGGCAGCATCGGCGCATCTGCCGCCGCTGTTCGGCGCCGTGGCGGCTCTGGCGGCGCTGGACCGGCGGCAGACGGCCGACGTGTTCGTGCTGGCGCAGGTCAAGGCGCTGGCGTCGGCGGCTGTGCGCGCCGGCCTGATGGGACCCTACCAGGCGCAGCACCTGCTGGCGTCGTCGCGGGTGCGCGCGCTGATTGGCGATGCCGTCGACCGCGCCTGGGCCGTGCCGGTCGAGGCCGCCGGCCAGACGGCGCCCGTCATCGACCTGTGGATGGGGCGCCACGAGATGCTCTACTCACGCATCTTCAACAGCTGAGGGAGTGGCGCGTGCTCGGTACTGCAGTTCGTCTGGCTACGACAACGGCGCCCGGCTTGTATCTGCGCGTCTATCCTACGACATAAATGCCTGCAATATGTGTATCGGCGCGTCGTTGTTTGTAAAAAGTGTACAAGTAGTTTGGTGTGAGCGGCTCAGCACACGATTGGCGGCCCTACTCTGTCAGCACTAAATGCCGACCCCGCCACCCCGCAAAAAAGTCGACATCCATCATCACCACAACGACCTCTGGCGCAACAGGCACCCGCACGGCCGCCGACACCCTTGGCCCGACACCCTCGGCCAGACACCCTTGGCCCGACACAGAGCCTGGACAGTGACATTCGACGTGCGCGCCGGCCACACCCCTCCGCCAGACTGCAGCAGCTCTGCTGCCCGCCGTCGCCAAGATGGTGAACATTACGGAAAAGATTAAGGAGTGCGTTTGCCAGAGAGAGAGAGAGAGGGAGAGGGAGAGAGAAAAAGAGGGAGAAAGAGGGAGAGGGAGAGAGCGAAAGATGGAGAGAGAGGGAGGGAAATGGAGGGAGAGGGAGGGGAGAGATGGAAAAACAGAGGAGAGATCTGGCTGACACTGGCTGCAGGATCGAGGAGGAGATGCGCAAGACACAGAGTAGGCCTTTGGCAAGCGCGACACGGTACCTGGAAGATGGCTGACGCTGGCGACTTGCTGAAGAGAACAAGGCCACAGGTGAGAGAGAGCATGCGCCCCAGACTGATGGCGAGATGGCGAGCTGACCGACTCGTCTGCAGAGTACCATCTTGGACTATTAAAAGGGTAGGCTCTTGCCGTCCTTTTTTTTTCTTTTCTTATGCTGTTCTCTGCCCTCTCTTTCTGACAAGCGCGCTCCAGAAAACTCGCACGGCTGCGCGCCCAGCTGCTGGAGCCCGGCCCCGGCGCGGGCGGCGGCCCCGGCGCAGGCTTCGACGTCAGCAAGAGCGGCGACGCACGCATAGCGCTGGTGGGGTTCCCGTCAGTGGGCAAGTCGACGTTCCTGTCCAAGGTGACCAAGACGCGGTCCGAGGTGGCGGCGTACGCGTTCACGACGCTGACGGCGATCCCGGGCGTGCTGGCGTACGGCGGCGCCGAGATCCAGCTACTGGACCTGCCGGGGATCATCGAGGGCGCGTCCGAGGGCAAGGGCCGCGGGCGGCAGGTGATCTCGGCGGCCAAGACCAGCGACCTGATCCTGATGGTGCTGGACGCGACGAAAAAGGCGGAGCAGCGGGCGCTGCTCGAGGCCGAGCTGGAGGCCGTGGGCATCCGGCTGAACCGCGAGCCGCCCAACATCTACCTCAAGCAGAAAAAGGCCGGCGGCGTCAAGATCACCTTCCAGGCGCCACCCAAGGGCAACCTGGACGAGAAAATGGTCTTTAACATCCTGCGCGACTACAAGATGCTCAACTGCGAGGTGCTCGTGCGCGACGAGCACGCCTCGGTCGACGACCTCATCGACGTCATCATGAAGGACCACCGCAAGTACGTGCGCTGCCTCTACGTCTACAACAAGATCGACAGCGTCTCGCTCGAGTTCCTCGACCAGCTCGCCCGCGAGCCCCACACCGCCGTCATGAGCTGCGAGCTCGACCTCGGCATCCAGGACGTTGTCGAGCGCTGCTGGCGCGAGCTGCGCCTCATGCGCATCTACACCAAGCGCAAGGGCATCGACCCGGTTTTTGACGACGCCCTCATCGTCCGCACCAACAGCACCATTGAGGACGTCTGCGACCGCATCCACCGCTCCCTCAAGGACACCTTCAAGTACGCCCTGGTCTGGGGCGCCAGCGCCCGCCACGTGCCCCAGCGCGTCGGCCTCGCCCACCAGGTCGCCGACGAGGACGTCGTCTACATTGTCAGCGGCTGGAAGGCCTAGGGCTGCGAAGCTTGCAAAGAATGTATATATATAAAGACAGCAAAAAAAGTCTGTAAAAAAAAGGTTTCCTGGCAAGAGGAAGAAGAACCAGAGCAGGACAGCAACGCCAGTACCAAGGGAAAAAAAAAAGCAGAATAACCGAGGGGTCTTTATCGTCGTTTTCTCCTCCCATGACCATCGTGGATAGAACGCCGTCGTCACACCAAAAGAACCCCCACTGCCCGTGACCGTACCGGACAAAAAGACCAAGCCCGCGTAACCAACGCATTAACAGGAAAAGACGAGAGACGAGAGGATCCGCCCCAAAACGGCCCGCGTAACCATTCGTAGCAGAAAAGGACGAGAGACAAGAGCCGCCTCAGAACAACCCGCGGTCGCCGCCGCCGCCGTCTGTCCGCTTCCGGGCCGAGGCCTGCGCAAAGAGCGACCTGGGCTTGACCCTGTTGGTTGGCCTCGTCAGCAAACTATACGCACCGGAAGGATAGGGGGAGGAGGGGTTGAGGGGGGGGGTTCTTCTCACTTTCCGGCATGCTTGTTGCGCAGCGCCTTGAGCTTGGCCGTGCAGGGGCTCATGATGTTGTCGGACGGGGAAATGTACTGCTTTGTGCTGGAGACAAGAGTGTCAGCCATGGCCCACTGCCCGTCAACACCGGGGAGGGGGCGTCTGTCTTGCTTACCCCTCGGCCTCCATCTTAGACTGCAGCACCTGGCGGTGGTACTCCATGCTCTTGATATCGGACTTGGCCGCCGCCGCCGCCTCTTTGCTGTCCGGCAGCGCCGCGTTGACGTCCTTCTCGGCGAGAGCCATCTTGGGCGCGGTCGCAAAGAGCATCTTGGTACTTGTAAGTCTGTCTTTTTGCTTGCGTTGCTTGCGTTGCTTGTTGCTTCTGGGCTGTAAAGAGGTATTTGCGTAGTTGTGTGGTTTGAGAGGATGCGGAGGATGCTGTTTGCTACAATGTCGCAAGATGAAGAAGAAGAAGAAGAAGAAGGAAGCAGGGTCAGCGCGCGGCTCGGCTATTTTCTCTTCGGGCCTGCTAGTTTTGCCTGCTAGTTCAGCCCACCAGAATCTTCAGGCTGCGCTGTGGCGGACATAAACAGTCTGCCGCAACGGGCAACTGCAGTTTGTTGGCGGGGCAACATAAGATGGCCCCACTCTGATATATCGGCCACTCATGCCACGAAGTCATCGCAGACACACACCAACAGCAAGGCCCTGCGCGCACACGGACGCTCTGCCCGTGTTGTGACTCACATTCTTGTCGGCCAGCGCCGCATTTGCCAGACATCCCTGCAGAGTTGGCGGCGTCTCCAGGGGCACGTCAGCGTTTGCCTACAGCCAGCAGATCAGACAGAGTTTTTACGTGAGAGCCAACGGGCGTGAAGAATGGACGGGAAGCATCTAGGATGTGATCATAACACGCTCGCACTCGCACTCGCACGCGCATTCGCAAGCTTGACGCATTTCGACGCAATTTGCCTTGCCCGGTCGTTCACATCTCTCTCGTATCACGCCCCTCTCAAATTACACCCCTCTCGTATCACACCCCCTCTTCTCTCTTGAAACCACCCTACAGCTTCGGCCGATGCGCGTGCTGGATGCGCGTGCCCGGCTGGGTGCGGGCGAGGCCGTGCTGGCGCAGCAGCTCGTCGGCCTGGGCGCGCTGGCGCTGGATGGTGGCGGTGACGGCGGCGGCGCGCTTGTTCTCGTTGCGGCCCATCTGCTGCAGGTGGACCTCGTCGGGCCCGTCGACGATGCGCAGCGTGCGGGCGTTGGCCCACATGTAGGCCAGGGGCGTGTCCTGGCTGATGCCGGCGCCGCCAAAGGTCTGCACGGCGCGGTCGATGACGGCCAGGCACACGGCCGGCACAAACACCTTGGCCTCGGCAATCAGCGCCAGCGCCGCCTTGGGCCCGCGGTCGTCCATCAGGCTGGCCGCGTTGAGCACGAGCAGGCGCGCGGCGTCAATGTCGATGCGCGAGCGCGCCACCCACTCGAGGATGACGCCGTGCTCGCGCAGCTGCTTGCCAAACGTGCGCTTCTGCGGGTCGTTGATGCGCAGCAGCATCCAGTCCAGCGCCCGCTCCGCCGCCCCAATGGCACGCATCGCGTGGTGGATGCGCCCGGGGCCCAGCCGGCCCTGGATGATCTCGAAGCCGCGGCCCTCGCCCAGCACCAGGTTCGCCGCCGGCACGCGCACGTTGTGGAAGCTGACGTGGCCGTGGCCGTGCGGCGCGTCGTCGAAGCCGTACACGCTCATCATGCGGTGCACCGTGATGCCCGCCGCGTCCGCCGGCACCAGCACCACCGACTGCTGCCGGTACGGGTCCGCGTTGCCGCCGTCCGTCTGGCCCAGCACCACGTAGACCGCGCAGCGCGAGTCGCCCACCCCGCTCGACCACCATTTTTGCCCGTTGAGCACGTACTCGTCGCCCTCGCGCACAATCTGCATCTCAATGTTGCGCGCGTCCGACGACGCCACCTGCGGCTCCGTCATCAGAAACGCCGACCGGATCCGCCCCTCCAGCAGCGGCTGCAGCCACCGCGCCTTTTGTGCCGCGTTGCCGTACTTGGCCAGCACCTCCATGTTGCCCGTGTCCGGCGCCGCGCAGTTGCACGCCTCCGACGCCGTCCGCGAGCGTCCCAACCACTCCGCCATCAGCCCGTACTCCACGTTGGAGAACCCCGGCGACTCTGCGTAGTGGCCCTTTGGCAGAAACATGTTCCACAGGCCCAGCTCCCGCGCCCGCCCCTTGAGCTCCTCAATGATGGCCGGGTGGCTCTCCCAGCGCGCGTCGCCCTCGCCAATCTGCGCATCGTATAGCGTGTCGGCTCTGCCATCAGTGTCCCCGGTCAGCTGCCTGCTCAAAGTGTCCTTGGCAAAAAAAAAGGGGGGGGGAAAAGGGGGAAAAAAAAGGGGGGGGTTGTCTCTCACGGTATGCATTCTTCCTCGACGAACTTGGCCACGACATCCAGCGTCTTCTTGGCTCGGTCCGACACCCGATCACGACACTGTGGTACCGTCAGATGGAGCGGGCTGGACGAGATTGGGCCGTCTGCTTACCAGAGCTGGGATGCGGTCAGACATGCTGTGCGCAGTCACGAGGATGAGAAAGAGAAAAGGGGCGGCGAGATGAGCGGCGAAAAAAGACGGTATCGACGTGAAAGATCAAGCAGAGATAGAATCAAATAGGTTAAAGCGCAGAAACAGCTTGGTTGGCGTGATATATAAGGCACTTCCCCGCGTTCACGACAGGTTCTGGGCTCATATCATCAGATCGTCCCGGCTGGCGCTGAAAGGTCCGATGCCGAGGTAACTAGAGCCCGGAGACTTGTATTTGTGGGGTTAGTGCTCTGGGGCTCCCCGGACTGTTAACTCCAGTGCAGGAACAGCGCCCGCCAGTTCCGCTGCTACCCGCGATAAGATATGATTGGGCAGAGTGAATCCACAGAGATATCACCACCGAGGCATAAGGAAGAGTCCTTGCCTTGTTTTGCGCATTATAGCCACTCGGTGCAGAAATCAAGATATTGCACTGGAATCAGAGAAAAAAGGCTGGATATAAAATAAAGAGAAACTGCGTTCTAAAGTGCTCGACCAGCCGGGATGCAGAGTACAATGGTAATTACAGAATAGAGAAAGATATCAGATGTAAGAAACATAAAGTGGTAAATATAGGTACAAGGGTATCAGAGATGAAAGAACCTGTAAACGAAACCCAAGAGTGATTGAAAAGTAGGAATCAATGAAGGATTCGCAACAAGAAAGGTGTGGCCAAGCAATGCGATTGTTTAACATCCTGCACTTGGCGACGCCGCCAAGTAAGCCAAAAAATGCATGCGCTCGCGATAAAGACCGAGTACGGATAGTGCGGCAGTGGTTTCAAAGGGCCCCTTTTTCAAAGCTGAATGTTTGGCGTCATTTGCAACATATTAAAACATCTCACCGCCTTCTTAGGCAGCCGCAGTGGTCCCCTGCAGTCAGCCGTGGGCCTTCCGCCAAACTTTGCCGTCTGCGGTTTCTCATCCCACGCGTTGGGCCCCTCTCTTTACTCTTCTTGGCAAGCTTCCGGCGTATCAATGCGATTGTGACAACGTGCGCCCGCAGCACGCATTATTGGTGGGATGCAACTTTGGTCTTCAAAATGTGACAAAACATATACGGTGTTATTGGTCTCTTCTTTTCGCCCTGCACTCGCATCCCTGCGAGCTGCGTTGCTTCTCTCCTGTGTCTTAATCCTGCGTTGTAAGATACTTCTGTAAGCCCTCGCAGGCTACTTGTAAGCATCTACCCCGCTATTTCTGCAGCTAGTTTGAGGTGCACAGCTTTCAGAAAATCAAGTCGCGGCCGCCTGGGAAGAAAAGGAAAAAAAAAAGACAAAAAAAGTACTACAGCCTTTGCTCTGCCTTTACACTGTGCCAGGAAACCACGATTCAGTAGGGGGGAGGAACTCTGGGTGCTCTGCTCCTGCCCTCTCTGTGTGTCCTACCCACCCCCCACTTTCCGCTTTTAAGAACGCCTCCTCCCAAGCAGTGTTAGCATCTGCCTGCAGGAGGCGTCGTCTTCGTCACATCTGCCTCCTCCGATTCCGATTCGAGTACTCTGTTCCACGGCGCGCCTTCCTCTTGGCGCCCAGTCGCCTGCCATTCAATTACTCAGTACCCTCGCCGATTCGCTTCGCTCTTTCCCGCACCCCAATCATTAGTTGATCGGCCGTCTCCACTTTTTTCTTCCACTACACCCCTCACTCTGTTGACCGGTGCTCAATCCATCAGGGCCCGTTTGTTGCCTCTAGCATCGTCATCTCTCAACCGACGTCAAGACTGGGAGAAAAAAAAGAGCCTCCTTGACAAGCCCCAAATTCGAACTCGAAGAGCTACAATTGCGTGCCACAATCTGTGGAAACACCGCTGCCACTCTCCTTCGGTCTGGCCGCAACCCGCATACGCGTCGCCGCCTATTTTGCCGCCGCGAAGACCCGTATTTTGCTCTCTTTCAGACCCGACGAAGTGGCTGCCGCCTCACTCCAGCTCGATTCCCCAATGCTGGTCAGCTGCATGTCCTCTCCACAATAATGCGCTGTCCGCCTGGACGACCCTCCCACGGCCTTTAATCCCATCTGCCTCATCTTCCGCCCTCCTCCAGCCTCAGCTCACGACTATCACTGCCTGCTCTCCTCTTCCACGGCTCCTCAGAATGATGAAGCCATCCATACCCAGGAAGTTTATGAGCCTACGCGAGAAGAATGGCCACCATCGGAGCAAGTCCTCAGAGCCTGGCAATAAGGTGTGTGCCATGATCTACCCATCCCACGCTGTTCCCGGTCATGCGCGCTCAGAATGGCTAACTCGTTTCTTCCTCTGCCAGAATCGGCCATCATCCAGTGATGTCTTTTCCTACTTGAAAGGCGAGAGTAGTAAGCAAGTCGCAAAGGTTGGCGAGGACAAGGATATTCTAGCCGCCAAGGTACGTCCCCATAACGTTCACGTGCATGCTGAACTCTCGCCTCGTTTTTAATTTTTAACGCTTGACTTGCAGGTAGACGAAATCGCTTCGCGTGCGGAGGAGCTGCAGATCCAAAATATTCCCCGTGATCACATCCGCTATGTGCTCCAAACACGCTACGCAGATGGCGATGTCGACAAGGCTATCGAGCTCATCCGCCTCCAACAACAGGCCTTCTCGGGCATCATCCTCCCCTACAATCCCAACGCCGAGATGGTTGGCGCTGAAAACAGAGGCAATGTCACCTGCTATCTCGACGCCCTGCTCTTTGCCATGTTCGCGAAACTCGAGGCCTTTGAGTGCATGCTCAAGAACGACCCCTCCAACGAGGCCCAGCGCAACTTGGCCGCTCTCATCCGCCTCTGGGTCAATATGCTCCGCTCCGGCAAGCTGATCCGCACCGATATGGTCTGCCCCCCCTCCCCCATGTTCCTTGCGCTTCCATCTTATGCTCGCACTACCAAGACAAGACAATCCACTTACCGTTGTGTTTGTGCTACAGACCGCGCAGATGCAGGAGGCTTTGGCCGCATGTGGTTGGCACGATGCCCGCTTGCTCGAACAGCAGGACACGTCTGAGGCGTTTGCCTTTATCACTGAGACACTGCAGCTACCTCTGCTCACCCTACAAGTTGACTTGTTCCATCAGGGAAAACGCGATGTCGATGATCATAAAGTTGTCTACGAGCGCCTGCTCAACCTGGCCGTTCCCTTTGATCCCGAAGGTAAAGGCATCAAACTTGAGGACTGCCTCGAGGACTACTTCAACACCAAGGTCGACGTGCTGCGAGACAGCCTGGAGGAAAAGAAGGCCGCCGAGCGTTCTCCTACCAATCTTGAAAACACGATCCGCCTGGTCACCAGCGACGATCGACAAGGCGAAAATGGCCAGCCGGAAGGCAGTGGCCGGCAAAGCTGGCAAGAAACCAGCACCGAGAAAGTGGCTGATGGCCAGCGCGATGACAAAACACAACCAGCAGAGACTCCGAGTAGCCAGACTGAGGCTGCCACTCGGACAGATGCAGATGGGAAGCAAGATCTGTCCGTCGGTCACGAAAGAGGTCCGTTGGATGGGACGGCAGATGTGGCGGGTGTCGCAGATGCGGCAAAAACGACAGACACGGCAAACACAGCAGACACGACCGACGTGGCAGATATTGAGAGCGAATATCTCGACCGCGACCCTGCACCGATACAACGTCGTTGGACCATGCTGGACCCCGACTCGCTGGTGCCAGAGAGCTCCTCTGGGGCGTCAGCCTCTGAACCATCCTTCATCTCAAATGCCCGCCAACGATCTGCCAGCATTATCCAGCGCATTGTTATCGAAGGAGGAAAACCTCCAAATTCGGACAGTTCGAGCATCCTTCAACAATTCAAGCGCCAGGGATCTACCATCATCAAATCCGTCACTATCCCTGCCTGGCAATTCTTCCGCCTGATTCGTATGTCCTAGACTACCCCTCTCGAGCATTCTTCGCTATTGATCTTTCTTCCCCCGTATTCATTTGCTAAAGGATCTTTGCAGCTTGGCATGCGGCTTCAAACAACGAGCCGGTCAACGACATTGAGGTGGCACGCCAGCTCAATCAGCGTCCCGTGGTTGGTATCTGTCTCAAGCGATACATTATGACCCCGTATGGCCAGCCCAAGCGGCAAAACACATACATTGATATCCCCGACAGCCTCCGTCTGCCGTACTTCATGATGGGGGACGGTGGCAACGCCGACCAAACTAGCGAGCTGAATTCGGAGTACAAACTTGTCCTTCAATCTGTCGTTTGCCATCGGGGCATCTCGCTGCATAGCGGCCACTACATCTCGTTTGCTCGTGTCAATCCCAAACTTCTCACCGACAATCGCCGCCATGAGCTGGATCCGCCGCCTGATTACGAAGAGGAGCAATGGGTCAAGTTCGATGATCTTGCGGTCAATAAGCGCGTCACCTATGTCGATGACATCAAGGCCGCCCTGAAGAACGAGATGCCTTACCTCCTGTTTTATCAAATCGTCCCCATGGTGGATGTAACGACATCGTCCACCGACGGCAATGGCCTGGCCGGCCCTCCGTCCTACGTTGACTCGACAAACAACATTAGCGACACTCGAGCACCATTATGTGACGATTCTGACAACACCGAAATGGGTCGCCAGGGAACGTCGGCCAGTAACACCGCCAGCAGCTTCTTCGAACAGTCTACATGGGGGGGCTCTACGACAACAGGTCTCAGCAGTCTTCGTCCCTCATCCGACCTTGAACGGCCACCTCGCATCAGCATGGACGCCGTATCCAACGCCTCGTCAATCACCGGTACTCATCTCAAACCGGACGGAAACTCTGGCCGCGGTAGCGTTATAATGGTAGAATCACTCGGCGACACGCCCGCCGTTACTCCAGCGATCACACCCCCCGGCGGCGAATCCCCGTCTATGGCGCCTATCAATGTGCCAGCAGATGATTTGTCGGCCTCCCAGCGTTTCTCACGAGCGGCAGCGCGCCTCACTGGCAAGGCAGGAAACCGTAGCCGGCCAGTCAGCCAAGCCGGAGAAGGTCGAATAAGCCTGACAATGTCGCGACTCAGTGGTCTGATGCGGCCTAGCAAGGAACCGCTGCGAGTATCCGATGACGGCTTGGACAATTTGGCTGCTTCGCTAACGGCTTCCAGCATCTCTATTGGAGGATTGCCGTCTGTTTCCAACGCCACGGCATCTTCCGCCGTAGGCTCGGCACCTGCATCTTCCATGCTTACTACTGTGTTCACGGCGCCTGCGATCGCAGTGGAGTCAACTGCGGATATGCCACAAGCAAATTTCACACCAGCCGAAGCAGCAGCGCAATCGCAGGAGCAGCACGTTGCATCTGACGCCCCCACTGATAATATCCGGCATCACCACCACCATTACCACCACCCCCATCTTCGCCGTGGCAAGACCAAAAGCCAGTCAGATGTGGATAAAGACAAAGGGAAAGGTAAAGATGTGGACGGCAGTGGCGATTCTGCCGGCGTTCATGTCAACGATTCTTCCGTTGGTACCGAAGGCGGCAAAGAAAAGGACAAGATCTGGAACAGACGTGGTGTTCCTGAGCGTGAGTGCTCGGTGATGTGATCGTGACATCTGTCACATGGCACATTCCTTTTTGATTCATTTCTGATATTCGTCACCCCCCATTCCCTCGCGCCCCCAATTAGCAATACGGGGTGGAGAGGTTTTGCTGTTTCTTTCGAGAGTTTTTTTGTCTTTGTTTTGTGGGAGTCCGGAAGCCATGGCCGGCCTTCCTACTCTATTCTACTGGGGTAACATTGGTGGACCAAAAAAGGTTCTGGAGTAATGGTTAAAGGAGCATATCTATAGATGACCCGGAGGCGGGGGTTATGTTTTACTATTGGTTTTTGATTTTGTTTGTATTTTGGGACTGGCAGAAGTAGGGACAACTGCTTGAGTAGGCAAAGCAACCGCCTTGTGGTCCCTACAAGAAATTTACCGACTACCCAGTTCTTCGTTCTGTCCTGGTTTGTAATTGCATTGTGACTCATTGGGTTGCGACACGATACTACGGCATACACACAAATAGCTAGGAGTTCAAAGCAAGAACAAAGCTCTTGAACAAAACATGGGCATATCAATTTTTACTGCAACAGAAGCGCCATTTTTGGCCCGCAGCATTGCTTGATTGTATCTCTGGATGAAGGAGGCTAGCGCTAAAGTCTGACTGGCCTCAGGAGTCCTATGAATAAAAAACCAACCACAACACCAAAACGTAAAATTGGGGTCTCAGTCCTCGTCTGCCACAACCTCGGCCACGGATTCTTTCGACGTGCTGACTACACGTTCTGGCACCCATTGTTGTTGCGGTGTCGATGGCGACATGGCTGGCGACTGTGTCTGAGACTGCACGCGCGACTGGGCCTGTGATTGAGACCATGACGTAACATGGGACTGTGACGTCTGTGGCCGCGAATGGGGCTGTGACGATGGCTGCGACGGCACGGCAGAGTCTTGGCCGGCCGGAGGCAAGGCCAGCGGCTCCAGCGGTTCCAACGGTGTCGATAAGCCCATGGCTGGGCTCATAGTACCACTGCTCTTGACTCCGCTGGCAGCAGGGATCTTGCCGGAACCACTGGCGTGCTGTAGAAACGGCGAGAAGCCCTGGTTGAAGAGGTTGTCTGGGCTGTTGCTGCCTTGCGTGCTCGAGGGCTCTAGGCCGGGAATGGGGATGGCATTCGCCTCATTCTGGTAGGCAGCTGGGATGATCTCGATGATCTTGTCGCGCGGAAATTTGAGCTTGGGAATGTCCATGGCGCTGCAGTGCATCAGGTAGGCGTACAATACGCGCAAGACCGATTCATGGGCAATGATCAGCAGGTCATTTTGTTCACGCTCCAGCTCCAAAATGATGGGCTCGAGTCGCACAGCCAAATCATGGTATGACTAGTATGGCGCCGCAAGAGGCTTCTGTCAGCAAAACTGCAGCAAACTGGGGCCCTCCAGAAGCAATGGAGAATGAAAGGGCCCTCTCTCTAGAAGCAATGGAGAATATAAGGAAAAGAGCTAGCGGATGCATACCTCTGCTCGTGGGAAGCGGTGGTGGTAAGGGTCCAGCTCATGAAGCTCAACCTCTTCCGGGTAAAGTGCCTTCAGCGCGCGCCCCGAGAGGTTCTCGCAAACGCCCGGGTTGATCTGGCTCATCTGCGAGCGCTGTCGCACCCTGTAGTTGCGCTCTTTCAGGTAGTCGGCCGTCTGGATGGTGCGCAGGCGCGTGGATGTCCAGACGGTAAGCTGGCGTAGCGGCGGAGGCTCAACGCCAGTCTTTTCAGTAATGGCTCGGCGTTGCCGTTCGCGGTGGGCAATCAAGGCTTCGGACATGAGAGCGGCATACCGCTTGCCAGAGGGTCCCAGAGGCGGGTCGGCTCGGTATGATTCCTCTTCCTCGGGGATGTCGGCAGCAATGCCGGCGCGGGCAAAAAAGGTGGTGCGTGCCTTGATGTGCAGGTTGGTGAGGTAAAATACTATGCGGTGGGAGAGATAGTTGAAGGAGACGTTGTTGTAAAAGAATTTCTGGCCGGCATTGATCATCTTGACAAAGTTGAGCTCTCGCTCGTCCATGGTCTCAAAGACGGGGATCTTGGAGCTGATGCGCTCCAGATACAGCGCCGCTGCGGCATCAGGCTCCATACCTTCAAACTACACCGCAAGAGTCAGTCATTTGCGCGTGCTCGATGCCCGGCAGGAAAGAAAAAAGGCATCTGAAATGTACATACGTCAGGCGACGAGATCTTGACATTCCGAGCGTTTTCGGTGAGGATGCGCTGGTCGTCGACATAGGACTCCAGAAAGAGGGTCTGCAAGTCGTGCTTGGCAAATTCCTTAGCTAGAGCACGACGGCTGGCGGCAGTGGCATTGACGGCGTCGTAGATAGCCACCTGGCCGTTCTCGTGGTTGAGCCAGGAGTAGATATCTTCGCGGCACCTCTTTGTGATCTTCTGGCGGAGTATGATTGACGCAGGCGTGGCATTGGGGAAGAAGTAGTCGTCGGGGACAGCGCCGCCGGGCACGGTGGCGCGGCGGTAGTCGCCGAGGTGGAAGATGCGTGTCTTGACGCCCAGCCTGCAAATTCAGAGGCGCATTAGAGCTTGGTCGGTAGCTAGACCCAGGGTAGGTACACACCATTGCAGATACCGAGATAGCGAGACGCAGATGTGACTTGAGGCAAGAGGACAATCGTCAGCGATTGATGCGCTCCAATCAACAAGAAGAAAAAAGGTAAAAGGCAGTCCCCTCACGTCTTGCCTCGAGCTGGCAGGCCAACCATGACAATGGCGATGCGCCCGGAGTGGAAGAGGCGGCCCGACATGGTGCTGTACAGCTGGGCGGGGGCCATGTGGCCCGGCTCGGTAGACACGTCATGGATGCCGTCAATAAAGGTCGAGCTCTTGCGGCGGTACCGGGGCGCGTTGGCCGCGATCTCGGCGGTCCTGGCATCGTGGTCAGCAAGAGCACCTTCCCAGGGCCAGTGGCGCGGAGGCCTATGAAGCCATGCCAAAGGCAGACGCTTTGACAAGGGTAGCGGGCTCACAGAAGAGTGTCCATGCTGTGCCGGGCGATCAATTCGGATTTTTGTGATCCTAGAGCCGGGAGAGTGGGAGGAGAAGAAGGTGGCCGCAGCGAGGCGGCGCTGATTGATGTCTGGGACTAGTAGTGGGGTTGGTCTGTAGCCCCGTGTGTAATCCGTTAAAGAGGAGGGGGGGACGGGCCAGGAGAGCTGTGAGCTGTGTGTGTCGGTTGGAGGCGGTGACAAGATGGTAAAAGGCAAGAAAATAAAAAAAGAGTCGACGAGACGCGGCGGCCATAAGCAGCTGTTACGAAACGGGTAGCCCTGCAGAGAGAGAAGGTGCGACAGGCACTTTTGCGACCCTGAGAGGGAACACCCGCTAGCTCCGCTGACGACAGGCTACGCAAGGATATCATCGGGGCCACCAAAAATGCGCAGAGAGGATAAATGACGCACAGCAGCGACACCGCCACGGCACAAGTGAGCGTTTTACGCTTTTGATATGGGTCAAGGTGTCGACACAGGCAGCCTATATAGCCGGTCCCAATGGTTTCCACCCGTTGTATTACGTAGAGGGCCTGCGCGTGCTGTTCCCTGCGGCGAACGGCAGTGACGCACCCCGTAACACTTTAGCTGCCTCGTGCTCTCTTGCTTTGATGCTTTCTTAGAGGGACATGGGCGCATCAGCAATCATCGACTCTGCAGCCAGAACATCCCTACCAATTGCCTTGCTTTTGTGTATGCATTCCTGCGTCCATTGTCGCTGCTTTCATGTCACGTGACAGGTGCACGTGCGCTCGTTCCTTCCCTGCGATTCTCTCCGTTAGGCATGGGCGTTGTGGGGGCGCCGGGAGCCGGCCAGCGACTACCACACACTTTGCCGCAAAAAGAACGGCTTCGATTTTTCAACAATTTTCACGGTCTTTTTCTCGGTCTTTGCGACGTCGACCACGAGCACTGAAAAGGACCAAAAATCGTCCTCCTCCCCCCTCCCCCCCCCCTCAACAACCCTCTGCCCACCACGGTCTCGCTTCCTCTTGCTTTTCAAGCGTCAACAGCACTAGGCGGCGCGGACTTTCTCCTTCGCTTTTCTGACGGCGCAGTTATTCGCGTGCAGACTTTCACGACGAGCACCATCTCTCTCTCTCTCTGTGAACGTCTTCTTGCACCCCCCCCCCTCGGCGAATCCATTGGAGCATCGCGGCTTTGTGTGTAGCTCGAGCGAAGCGGCAACATCGAACAGGCACCGACGACGACGCCAGCAAAAGATATCCGAGACGCAGCAGCAGCAGCAGCAGCCATAAACGGGCCTTGGAAGCAAAGCGACGCCCACAGCACCGGCACTATTTCTGTCTGAAAAGATGGCGTCTACAGATCCGCTGTGGGCCTTTGCGCGGTCCAATCCGCTGACGGCGGCGCTGGCGGACGTGTGGACGGCGCTGGCAGAGCGGCGCGAGCGGCTCAACCTCAGCAACCCCGGCACGATCGAGACGCTGGCCAAGGAGGTGCAGCGCGACGTGCTGCTGACAAACCACATGTTCACCGGCGTCAAGGCGGACCTGACCAAGATCTTTAGCATGTCGCCGCTGTTCCACGTGTCGCACATGTTTGCCCTCGGCAAGCAGTTACAACCCTACTCCTTTGCCTCCATCTACGGCACCGACCAGGTCTTTTGCCAGGCCAACGTCGACGACGAGGGCCAGCTGTCGGCCCGCTTCAACTACCGCTGGACGTCGCAGCTGGTCAGCAAGTCGCAGCTGCAGGCTGCCGCCGACGGCCAGAGCATGACGCAGTTTGAGCAGGAGTACACCGGCCGTGATTTCTCCGCCAGCCTCAAGGCCCTCAACCCCTCGCTGCTCGACGGCGGCCTGACGGGCATCTTTGTCGGCAGCTACCTGCAGGCCATCACCCCCAAGCTGGCCATTGGCACCGAGGGCGTGTGGCAGCGCGCCGCCCTCTCCCAGCCGCCCGACGCCATGCTGTCCTACTGCGCGCGCTACGTCTCCGGCGACTGGATTGCCGCCGCCCAGCTGCAGCCCACCGGCGCCATCAACACCTCGTACTGGCGCCGCCTGTCGCCCAGCGTCCAGGCCGGCCTCGAGATGCAGCTGTCGCTGGTCCCCACCCCCGGCGCCGGCCTCATGCCGGGCGCCGGCGCCGGCCTGCAAAAGGAGGGGCTCACCACCTTTGGCGTCAAGTACGACTTTAGCATGTCCAACCTGCGCGCACAGCTCGACTCCAAGGGCAAGCTGAGCGTGCTCCTGGAGAAGCGGGTGGCCGCGCCCGTGACCATGACGTTTGCCGCGGAGATTGACCACGCAACAGTGAGTGCTTTTTTCTTCTTCGTTGTTGTTGCTGCTTCTTGCCCCTGTCCTTGCTGCTGACACGGTCCCGTTGTAGAAACAATCCAAGGTTGGCCTGGGCATCTCCATCGAGACGCCGACCGAGGAGCTGCAGGAGCTGACCTCGAGCAACGTGCCGCCGCCAC
Source organism: Graphilbum cf. rectangulosporium (assembly GCA_019925645.1). NCBI lineage: Eukaryota > Fungi > Ascomycota > Sordariomycetes > Ophiostomatales > Ophiostomataceae > Graphilbum > Graphilbum cf. rectangulosporium. The sequence goes on from JADHKI010000009.1 coordinate 393,361, forward strand.
AACCGCATGTGCCCTTTTAAGGAAAGCTCGAGCATGTGTATATGAGGCCATGAAAGTGCGGGATGGGACGGGAGCGCGGATGGGAGAGAAATCAGAGAGCTACGATAACGGTCTGGATGAAGACAAGAAGGAAAAATGACGAAAAATCGACGAAAGACGGCGAAAAGACGAAAGACGACGAAAAGACGAGAGAAAAAAGACTGCGCACGAGGAGCAAGAAACCGGTGTCGCGGCGGCAGTGCTCTGTGGCTCCTTTCCTGTATTACCGGTCCCGCTCGCACACTCATGCAGGCTCCCTTTTACGGCCCGGTCCAGGCGTGGCCTCTTGCCGCTGTCCTGACGATGAGTGCAGGACAAATCACCAGCTCCACTCTTTTTGATTTTTTTTCCCCTTCCGTTTCTTCTGCGTCTTTACATGGAGATTTTCTGTTTTGTGGTGCATACTCTGTGTCGGAACCCTGGGTTATGATGCTGCTTCTGTTTTCATAAATCGTTGCTGAGTATATCCATCCGATTGGAAGGGGTGGAAGGCGTCTTTATTTTGCGGACAGGCCTTCCGTTTCCTTCTACCAAAACTTTTACCGAACAACAAAAAAGGGACTCACGAGCGCACAAGGGAGGAAATATCACGATGCCAAATGGGAAAGGAAGCTTTATTCCGTCGGTTTAGGGTTGCAGGTTTTTGCATTCCGGTCTGTCCCTCCTGGCCATGAGGCCCTCGGACCCCTATACTCTTTGGATTGGCCCCATGACATCTTGTACTTTTTACTGCCATTATTGTTTTCATTTCTTCTTCTTCTGATGCCATTGGGCCGGGCAATAAGGGCGAGGGCGAGGAGGGAGGGCGAGGAGGTCAACTTGATGCATATACAAAGTGACACCAGCAAAGAAGAGAATATGAGAAGCAAAACGAGGCAAAACCCCAAAGGATTAGATCGGGGGCGCAAATTACACTAATAGATCTGCCCTACTCTGCAGACGGAGCTTGTGGCGATAGAGTTGACTTTGCGAACTGGATCTGTAAGTGCCTTTTTTGCCTGCACTGGGGAATATGATATGTACAGCTTATATAACCAAACACCCGCCGCGACCCTATACGTACAAACGAGGCTCCTGCGCTCGTAGCCGGTTTTCGTATCTGCCGCCGCGTTCTTCACAGCTTGGCCTTGGTGTCTTGCTTCTGCATGGTCTCCGCGACAATGCGCCGTTGAATCTTGCCCGTGGCCGTCTTGGGCATGACGTCGGTGAAGTAGATCTGGCAAGTTAGCCACGACAGTGGGGGAGAAAGTAACAGAAAGTAAAACAAGAAATAAAGAAATAAAGAAAAGAAGAAAAGAAGAAAAAAAGAAAAGAAGAAAAGAAGAAAAGAAGAAAAGAAGAAAAGAACCACACAGAAAAACCTGCCTTTTTGGGCACCTTGAACTTGGCCAGCTTGTCGGCGGCCCAGCTGCGCAGCTCGTCCTGGCCCAGGCGGGCGCCGGGCTTCAGCACGATGGCGACGCCGACGTCCTGGCCGTACAGGTCGTCGGCGACGGCAAAGCTGACGACCTCGGACACGGCCGGGTGGCGAGCCAGCACGTTGTCCAGCTCAATTGGGCTGATCTTCTCGCCGCCCTTGTTGATCAGCTCCTTGATGCGGCCGGTGATGATGACGTAGCCGTCCGGGTCCTTCTTGCCCTGGTCGCCGGTGCGGAAGAAGCCGCCGGCGGTGTAGGCGGTGGCGTTGGCGGCGTCGTTGTTGAGGTAGCCCTTGGTCACGTTCTCGCCGCGCACGCAGATCTCGCCCTCGGCGCCCTGGGGCAGCTCGGCGCCGCTGTCGTCGAGGATGCGCACCTCGACGCCCTGGCCCAGCCCGACGGAGCCCGGCTTGCGCTGGGCCGGCGGCAGCGGGTTCGACGTCATCTGGTGGGCCGCCTCGGTCATGGCGTAGGCCTCGAGCACGGGCGCGCCCAGGGCCGCTTCGAGCTGCGCAAACACGGTGGGCGAGAGCGGCGAGGAGCACGAGCGGATGAAGCGGATGGCCGGGCGCGGGTTCGGGACCGGGTGCTTGAGCAAGATCTGGTGGATGGTCGGCACGGCCGTGTACCAGTTGGCGCCGTGCGCCACAAAGTCGCGCCAGAACTCGCCCGCGGAGAACTTGGGCGGCACGATCATCGAGCCGCCCGAGAGAAGCGTGGCCAGCAGGCCGCACACGAGGCCGTGGACATGGAAGAGCGGCATGACGAGCATGGTGCGGTCCGCCGGTGCCAGCTGGTATGTGTCCTGGATGTTTTCTGTTGGCGGCTGTCAGCGCCCATTCCCTGAGGGAGAAAGCATTCCCCGAGGGAAAAAGCCTGGACTGGAAAGGAGCCAGCGCAGAAAGACCAGGGGGGGGGACTCACTCATGGTGCGGGTCAGGTTGCGGTGCGTCAGAGGGACGACTTTCGGCCGGGAGGTGGTGCCGCTACCGGGTTAGTTGGAGAAAGAAGAAGAAGAAAGGACCCCGACGACTGGAAAAGACCCGAGACAGCCGCACTCGTCCTAGAGACAGACACTGGGGAGCTCACCTGGTGTGGAGGATGAGAGCCACGTCGTCGGGCTGGGGGGTGAGCACCGGCTGGGCAGCCAGGCCCTGCAGCTGGCCCAGCTCCTTGACGTCGAGGGCAACCTCGCCACGCTCTGCATCCCAGTAGGACTCGGCAATGGCAGCGCGGAACTTGCGGGCGGCACGGACGGCCGGGCTGTCGGCGGCATAGGCGCCGCGGGGCACGAGGACAATGGCGGATCGGACGTCCTCAATGTAAAACTCAAACTCGTCCTGCTTGTAGGCCGGGTTCAGCGGCGCGGCAATGGCGCGCTGCCACGAGGCCGCCAGGAACGAGACGACAAACTCGTACGAGTTCACCGTGGCAATGGACACGGGCGCAGCCTGGCCGATGCCCAGAGCGGCCAGCTTGGCCTGGTAGCGCGAGACCTCGGAGACGAGATCGAGGTAGGAGGCCACCAGAGGACCCGCGGCCGTCTGCTTGCCGGGCACAATCACAGCCGTTGCGCTGGTCAGGCCGCTGATGGCCGAGCGAAGAGTGAGAGCCATCACTGGAGTCTACAGAGACCGCCCGGCGGTGCTCAAATCGAAAGAGATGGATGGGGGTGGGTGAGAAGCGATTTCGGGGGACTCGTTTGAAAGGTGCTGCGAAAAAGATCCCTGAAGCAGGCGGACTGTGCAAAGTGCAATGATGCAAAAGCGACGTTGAAACAATGCTTTCCAGATTCTCAATTCATGCAGAGCACCCAAGTTTCCTGCCGGCGCGCGGTGTCTCCGGTCCGGGTTGTTGAAACAGACTGTGGGGGGGGGAGAAGTCGTCAGAGAAGAGGTATGCACAGAGTATCTTACGTAGCACGGAGTAGCTGTGTATCTTACAGTGGGTCCGCAGTGCCTTGCAGCTTCGGGCCCACTTCTTTCTTTTGCGCCTCACGCATCATCGCGACAAAGTTGCGTCTTCTCAGCACAACCCGGACGCGACACCCCCCGAAAACGACCCAACGCTGGCTTCTTGCGCACCGTAATACGCACGGGACATGGCGGCACCGCCCCCACAGCCGCCGCGCGGCACAATGTCGCTCTATGCAGACCTCCTTGGCGGCCCGGACTCGGCTGCCGAAACAGCTTCTTCTGCTGCTCCGGCGCCCGCCAAAGCTTCCGGGACGGAGACGGCAACCAAGAATCCAGGTGGGAGGGGGCTTTTTTTTTTTCACTTGCGTCGATGCGCCAATGTTGCTCTCATGTTTGCTGACTGCGTGTAGCTCTCAGGTTCCAGCCAATTATTCGCCGGCCGCAGCAAAAGACCAAAGCCAAACCCAAGACTGTGATGCCTGGTACGGCCGTTCCCGCGGCAGCGGCAGCGGCAGCGGCAGCGGCAGCAGCGACAACCCCAACGGCAGCCCCGGCGGCGGCTGCGGCGGCTGCTGGCACAGCGGCAACTACAGCCCCGGCGCGCCCCACGCTGGCGGACTGGACGAACACGTCCTCTCAAGGCGGCGGCGACGGCGGTGACGACAACGACCCCTATAGCTACGACGGCCCCGACAGCTCGCGGCGATACCAGCGCGGCGGACGCAAGAACAAGAAGAAGAAGCGCATGGACGACCGGCAGCGTGGCGGCGACATCGACTGGGACGAGCTATACGACCCGGGCCGGCCGACCAACATGGAAGCCTATCTTCACAGCGACGAACGCATCCAGGCCATCCGAGAGTGGAAGGGCGTCCTGTATGCGCACCGACGACTGCGCCAGCAGCAGCAGCAGCAGCAGCAGCAGCAACAACAGAAGCAGCAGAAGCCAGGAGAGGCAGGGGGCGGCTCGTCCGACTCGTCCGACGACGACGGCGGCGGCGCACCACAGTTCAACCAAGCTTTTGCGCCGCCACCCGCACAGGCCTTTGCGCCGCCACCGTCCCTGGTTGCAACGACCAGGAGCGCGGGCCCGGACGCAAAAGTTTCTGAGTATAAGGAAGATACAGTCATGGTCGACATTGTGGTCGGCGACGAGACGGAGAAAACTGGCGGAAACGACGACGACAACGACGACAACGATGCCTACTCTCCGCCTCCCGACGCTGCCGGGTTGGGCGGTGCTGCCTCTCTACCTCTGGCACAACCGTCGACGACGTCGTCGCCGCAGCCGCCGCCGCCGCCACCACCACCACCACCACCACAGCCACAAACAGCATACCCAGCAGCTGGCGGTGTGGCCCCGACCTTGGCTGATGGCCTCATTGTGTCGCGGGCACCCGTGCGCTTTGATGCGGCCGGCCGCGATCACGCCATGGAAGACGACGAGAACGCAGGCTACGAGCCGCCGCCGCCTTCTGCTTCCGCGTCGGAACTGCGCACCAACCGCCCGGGCCAGGCCGGCTTTGCCGCCCGGCTGATGGCCAAGTACGGCTGGACCAAGGGCTCCGGCCTGGGCGCCGACGAGAGCGGCATCGTGAACCCGCTGCGGCACAAGCGGGTCAAGCGGGACGGCGACGGCGCCGGCGCCAGCACTATCGGCCGCATCGTCGGCGGCGACCGCCCAAAGAAAGCGGCAGCCGGCTCCGGCTCCGGCTCCGGCTCTCCCGGGCCCGGGCCCATCAGCCCCGTCATTGTCCTGCGCAACATGGTCGAGGGCCTCCCAGATCTCGAGGCCGAACTCGCAGACGGCCAGCTGCTGCAGGAGATTGGCGAGGAATGCGGCACCCAGTACGGCCGTGTCGAGCGCGTCTACGTGGACGTGCCGGCCCGGCTGGTCTTTATCAAGTTCACCGACCAGGTGTCCGCTTTACGGGTGCGTCTTACTACGGGCGCCTCCATCTTGTTTCTTTTCTTGCTTCTGCCGCTGACACCCTCTCCCTACTACAGGCTGTCAATGCCCTCAATGGCCGCATCTTTAACGGCAATGCCATTGTGCCCAGCTTCTACGACCCCGATGCCTTTGAACAGGGCATATACAAGTAGGACAGGCCGCATGTCAAAAGTACGGGTCCCGAGGCAGAGGCGTCGACACTCCATTGCCATGGGATCACGTATTCGCCAACTCTGGTTCAAAGTTGCGCCTTGTGCACGCAGTCCGGGTCGCGGACCTTTTCATCCATTGGCAAAAGTCGGGAAATAAAAATGGCTCTTGATCTACTTCGTTGCAACATACATCACAACAAGGAATATAAACTTGAAAAAATTAGTATTCCTAGTGGATTTATACGTTACAAAACAAAGGTTCGTTGGATACAGCGGTCAGAAAGAGCGTGTGTTGGGTAGTGAAAAAAAGCAATGAGAACAACATCTTCGGGGAGACTCGATAACAAGAACGAAGGAAGTAGAGCAAAGTTCCTACACCCCCTTTCTTCTCGCCCATCTGTAGTTTCCGCTTCCGTGTCTTCTCATCAAAAGCAACGCAAATTATGTACCGGCCAACCCATCCTACTCCTCGCAAGAAGACTCTGGGCATTCCACCTCCACGCCATTATGTATATCAGCAAATGCAGCGTCCATTCCGTACCGCGATTCACCCGATTACAGCGTCTGGAAGAGAACCGCAACACCAGCCAGGCCAAGGATGGCCATGGAGTTCACGGTCAGGCCCGGGGCCGAGTTGCCCTTGTCGCTGCTGGTGCTGCTGGGCTTGCTGCCAGTGCTGGTCGAGGTGGAAGAGGTGTCCGAGTTGGCGTTGGCAATGTTGCTCGTGCAGGTGTAAGTGCCCTGGATGTCTCCGTTACCGCCCTGCTTGGAAGAGGCCAGCTTGTTGAAAGCAGTGCAGGAGTCCGAGATATCGGCGGTAGACACAACGTCAAAGGCACCCTTGACGTCGTTCAGGCTGGGCAGAGAAACCCTGTTAAGAGGCATGTCAGTACACGTATTCCAAACATACGAAAATCACCCCTCGCCAGGTCCAACGTACTCAGTAAAGTTGCCGCGGAGCTTGATCGCACCACCAACCGACTTGAGCTTGGCGAAGCCGTTAATCTTGCGCAGAGCCGTGTTGTTGGCAATCTGGAAGCCGCCGCCAACAGAGGTCAGGGCCGGGATGGTGATGTTGGTCAGGTCGGCGTTGCTGACGAAAGAAACGTCACCAGACACAAGCTGGGTCAGGTTGGGGGCAGAGAAAGACTTGATGTAGTTGGAGTCGAAGCGCAGAGAGCCGTTGACAACAGCCAGAGACGGGACGCTGAAGCTGGACACATTGGAAATGGTCATGTTGGCGATCCAGATCAGGTTGGGGAAGCTGACCTGGAGGTTCAGGCCGTTGGCATTGATGTTGAGCGTGTCCGACAGGTTACCAATAGACGAAGTGTACTCGACCAGGCGGCGGTTGTTGTTGATGTCAATGGTGCTAGCAGACGAAACATCAATGCCGTCCAGGCTGCTCAGGAAAGTGTCGCTGACAATGACAGACTTGGCCTTCTTGATGGTAGCAGGGAAGGTCAGGGAGTCAAGGACAGTCAGCGAGGTCAGGCTGATGGAGCCCACGCTGGTCAGCTCGGTGAAGGACAGGGTGGTCAGGGTGGTGAGGTTCTGCAGCAGGAAATCGCCCGAGATGGAGGTGAGGGACGAGCTCTTGAAGGAGCTGATGAACTTGTTGTTCTTCAGCGTCAGGCTGCCCTTGATGCTGGTCGGGCCGGTCAAGTCAATGGTCACATCGGTCTGGTTGCCAATGACCACGTTACCGGTCAGAGTCTTGCAGTCCTGCAGAGCAGAGAAGTCGGCCTGGGAGTTGATGGTGAAGGTGGTCTTGGTGCAGTCATCGCTGGAGCTCGCAGCTACATACATAGTAAGCAAGGCTGTATCGTGGCAAGCAGCGTATGTCTTCTCAGAGTGATGATTGTTTACCTGTGGCAACACCTGCTGCCGCAAGAGCAGCAAAGACGGTCTTGACGAACATCGTGTCGGCTGTTCAATATTAGCTAGCTGAACCGAAAAAGTATGTGTTCAGAGATGAATAATTTCAGTCTGTGGCTGATCAATGAGAAAGGAGACGGGAGTATAGTATAGTGCAAAACAAGAACGAAGCCGCGAATGTGGGGGAAAAAAAAAGAGAAGTGAAAGTTCTCCCGGCAGTTGATGCAAGTTCTTTTTGTGCAACCCTGGCCAAGGTCCAACAGAGGGGGAAATGCGACATAACAAAAGGATCGGCAGCATGGTTGCATCAAAGCGCAGGATGTTACGCGTAGCAGATGCACCAAACAACAGAGACAGAAAGTCAAATCAAGGCCATTCGTGTTGAATACAAATGTCGTGACATGCCCGTTTGCCGTGGGCCGATCTGAAAAGCAGTCGCTCTGCGAACCACCGAGCGACGCCCAGAACTGGTCTGCTACGGCTTCGCCGTTGCAATGTCGCGTTCCAATAAAGCGTGCTCGAACGAGTCATGTTGTTTGGCTTTGAACATTCATGCATCCACTTGGATGATCCAGCTCCTTTCCATGTTGTGATCCAAGAGAGCGAAGATGTTGATCGAGAGAATCCGTCGTACAAACAATGGGGCAAACAAAGAAATGGGAGTACCCAGCGAGTGCATACCTTTTTTTTGGTCTTCAAATGAGAATCAGTGAATAGTCGTTGTGCGATCAAGAGCTACTCGTTAGATCCGGGAAATCGAACGGTCTTCTTCTGTTGGCTCTTCGTATCGATGGAACAAACGAATGATTCGATGCGGCGAGAGCGAAGCAGGATTAAGAAAGAAGATACAGCGAACGTTTAAAAGGATGACAAAAAGAACTGTCGATAACGATGGACGAAGAATGGAAAGAAATTCGACGAGAGGTTTGTGTTCGTGAGACGAGAGAAGAAGAAAGAAAAGAAAAAATGGCAGCTGGCTGAGGGAAAAAAGCGAGTTAGGGAGCATATACCAGCAAAAAGTACCTGTAACTAGGGAAGAGATTGCTAGCAAGGGGCGCTTGCGAAGAGGAAGGAGGAAGTGAAGAAGGGGGAAGGGGGTAATTGGAAGCTAGTTTGAGGAGCGGGTCCGTTGATGCTCTGATAGGGGCACACCCCTCCGGCCTGGACGGGGCGCAGTAGTTAAACCAAAGCGGAGTAGAAGCAATGTAAGATATCCGTAGTTGGGGGGGGGCTTCCAGTGCTATTTGCACTGTAAATCGCAGACGCTGTGCTGTTTTCAGGCGCTGCTTGAAAGCTCACAACCACGTGTGTGCGTGCACTGCTATGAGTTCACACATGTACTACATCGAGACTGGGGGGGAGCGTCATTTGGCTCGCCTCTGACAGTCAGATTCCGTGATTAAGCGTCTGAGAGCGCTCGCATTGTCCTGCCAACATGCTGGTTTTCCCTACTCCGTACACCAAAGGGCATGCCGCAACTTTACAGGACGTGCCGGGCGGTCTAGATGCGCCAGTGTTTTCCCGGCAGTACTCCGCAGACGCACCGAGGCCCACACGTTCGGTGTCGCCAGCATCGGCATCGTGACGGCGCAAGATCCGATAGAAGACGGCTCTCTCGTGGGCTGTCCTTCAGCAATCTCACAAGCTCGGCCCCGTTGGTCACCACTGTGGAGCACATCTCACTTTTATCCTGCAGTACGATGCATACTCGGAGGCCGCTGTGGCAACAGCGTGCTTTCGCACCACTTGGAGCGCGCAATGGATAGGTGGTCTTTTTCTTGGTGTCTTGCGGTTCTACTCCGTACAGAACTACTGGTTTGCATACCCGCTCTTGCATGTGTTGGATCCGTGCCGGTGCACAGGACGTGACGCACTTCTTGTGAGTGGTAAGACAGTTTTGTTGTTCACGTTTTGTATCTTTGCGCGTATTTGATGTTCTCGCGGGACCCAAAAGCAAGGATAGCTAGCCTCCCGTGGCGCATCAAGGTCCCAGATCAAAGATTGCCAGGAGGACGGCGGGCCCGTCGGAAATGGAGGTGCTGGTGGTTGCGGTTCGGTGCCGGGCCTGGCAAAAGGCAAATTTCATTTTGATGGGGAAAGCCGTGGAGCCAATGCCCGTCTGCGCAGTAGCAGCGTGCACTAAAACAGCAGATCGCGGTCACGTCTGTTCACAGCTGAACGGGACCAACATCGCCACTTGCGAGGAAGATACGGGAGTATTTATGTGTACGGAGTGAAGCCTAAATCGAGAGATGGGATTATTTTTTTATTATTTCGTTTCTCCGTCGCTAGGGTTGGCACGATGCGAAAATAGAAACGGAATAGGGCTAAGATACGCAAAAAGGTGGTCAAAGAAGAGAGCGGGAAGAGAAGAAAAAAAAAAGCATGACACTTGTCCAAAATCTGACTACGATTACGCGTAAGAAACGGAGTACGTAAGATACACACAAATACAGCTAGACAACCGTCCCGCGTGCCAGTCGGCCGAGCAGAAGACATGCATTTTGTTTGCATGCTTGTTTTCTGGGTCTGTGGCTGGCATGGCCGTGTTGGCTGGTGGAATGACGCGTTCCTGGCCTGTATTATCGCTGCTTCCAGCTGCGCCAGCATTTTCAGCATTGTAGAAAAGCATCTCGGGCGCGCTGTTCTTTCTATTTCCGCAAGCTTGTTCCCTGCCATTTTTCCACTCTCGTCGGCGGCGGGCCTTTTCCTGCCAGGAACAGGTAGGTCCCGGGTGGGGGTACGGATCACATCCAGGGGCGTAGCTGTAAAAGCGCCCCATAATAACCTGCTCTGTCCGTTGCTACGCTACGTCGTAGCACGACTGGCGGCGGCCTCGGCCAGCAAAACGACCACGGCCAGTAAAGCGCGATTCGGGCCACAAACAAGCTGTACGAGTACGAGCCACAGCGCGGCGAGCTTTGCAAACGTGCAGAGTTGGTCTTGGTGGGAAGATTGCAATTGCAAATATCAGGCCGGCCCAGAGCAAGCGTGCCCCTATCTACTGCGTGCGGCAGACAGTCTTCCTTTTGCATATTGATACTGTGCCGAAAATAAAAATAATAATATACAAAGCGCTACGACATTACGACGTGAGATGCACTGTTTCTCGTATTGTCGTCGGGGGATGCCACTTATCGGGAGATGTCTTCCCCCCTTCGCATCACTTTTTTTTTTGCGGCCTCTGCTCAAGCATGCCCGTTCGTCGAGTGAATGAGAAGCCCGATCGGCTTCAAGAGCTGTAGCCGATCTGTTGTCTTGTACAAGTATGCTCTTGGCTATCCCTTTGCTCCCCGACGCCGTTGCTCATGGGCCGCGGCAGGATGAGACACCGGCGGGACGGACTCTTTCAAGGGCGACGGACAGAAACGTGCCGTATCCTCAATTAGACGCGGCGCGCCTGCACTGCCCCGCTGTAGCTGTTCTGTATTGTGTTTTTTTATTTTTGGTTTCTTTTTCTTTGCTTTTTGATTTACGCCAAGTGTAAACCGCCGCCTCTGTATGTAAGAGCAGAAAGGGGCAGAGACATGCAGCGACTTACTCTGCATCTTGTCGCGTCATGTCAGTAACTAGTACGAGTAGTGATTGCACACGTCGCATCTTGTGAGGGTAGACTTGTCTTGCCCACCCCCCAAATCGCGAATGGGCACCAATGCTCGATATTACGGAGTATATCGTATTACAACTTCCATTCTCACAGGCGTTCTTTCCCTCACGGGGCTGTCTTCTTCCTTTACCTCCCCATATACTGGCGGAGTACGCTGTGACTGCTACTCTCCACACTCCCATGAAAGTTACGGAGTACGGCTTCTTCGCGGCTTCAAATTCCAAAGAGCCACATGACCCTTTTGCTAATTCCGCATCATGCCATGTTACGGAGTATATGGAACCTCCAATCTGACGTAGGACGGGGCATGTGTTCTGGTTGCTCTCAAAAGTTCACAAACACTGGTTGGAACAAATCATTGCAAACAACATTGCCAAACATGCCTTTCTGCGTTATGTCTTTCTACATGGTCAAGGCACCTACATCGGTCGACTCAACCTTCCACATGTACCACATGAACAGACTCCGGTAGGGCCGGAACGGCTCTGCCATGGCCTCCATCTCCTTGTCCGTCATGTATCGCCATTTGCCGCTCTTGCCGCCGCCGGCCTTCTTCAGCTTGGCCACGTCGCGCCCGGCAAAGGCTGCCATCCCCCGCTGCACCCCGAGGTCGCCCACGCTGAAGACGTCCATATGCTTCAGCCCAAAGAGCGCAAACATCTCCACGCTCCACCGGCCCAGCCCTCGCACCGCCACCAGCCGCTCGACCAGCGTCTCGTACGGCGCGTCTGCCAGCAGCTGCGCCGTCAGCTCGCCCGTCGCAAACTTGTCCGCCAGTCCCTGCAGGTACTCGGCCTTGCGCTGGGACAGCCCGGCCGCGCGCAGCCGCTCCATCGGCATCTTGGCCACCTGCGACGGCTGGGGAAAGGTTCGCGCCGAACCGGGCTCGGAGCCAGCAAACAGCTCGACGAACCGCGCTTTGATGGCCCTGGCGGCCGCGCCCGACACCTGCTGGCTGATGATGCCGCTGGCCAGGCTCTCAAACGGATCAATCTGCTCCGCCAGCCCCTCGGGAGTGAACAGTTTGCACTCGTGCGCCTGGATCAGCGCCTTCATGCGCGCGTCCACCCGCACAAGGTGCTCGCAGGCCTTGGCCAGCAGGTTGGCCGTTGTCGTCGCCGCCCGAGCCTTTGACGGTGTTATAGGGTCCCGCGGCAGCGCGGTGACCACCCGTGACGTCTCGGGCGACATCAGCGGCGCATTGGTGGCCTCGGGGTCGGCCAGGCGGCTGACCGCAGCGTGCCGGGGCGGTCTGGCTCCAGGCGTCGACGGGACTGCCGCAGGGGTACCGCGGCGCCTTTTTGGCGGGGGCGTGGCTGGGCGCGTAGAGAGCTCTCCGGGAGCATTAATGTCCGTAGCCGCCTCCGCCTCCGCCTCCGCCGCCGCCGCTGCCGCCGCAACACTGCCCCGCCGCCGCGCTGGCTTTGGCGCAACGTGTTTGGTCATCTTTGATGGCCCCGCGGCCAACTTTCTCTTTCGAGAGGCCGTGTCTGCCGGAATGGGCGTGCCAGAAGCAGCGGCACCTCCGCTGCTAAGACGTGCCGATCGCCGTAAAGACGCCATGGCTGAAATAAGCCTCGTCTGATAAAGTATCAGCCAGGGATATCCGGCAAGCTGACTCGGCCTCTCTCTGCCAAACAAGGCTGCCGTGTGTCGCTCTCGGAGAAATAACGACAGGCAATCAAATCGTGGACGGAGACACCCGCGGCTCATGGAGCCTGTCGGATTGTGCGACCAAAAAAAACTGCTTCAAGATGCCGAGGAAATTCAGCTGTCGTTTGTTTTTTGAAAGACAGCGGCACTTATGTGACTGTTGCCATGGCTCCTGTGGCTAGGCAGCAAGCCGCAAAAGAGGGGGACTATTGCCACAGAAAACAGTTCGTAGGACACAAGACGAAAGGAAGGAACCGCGCCGTCGGGAGTCAGCTTACGCGCCTCGACGCCAAATGCGACGCATGGTCACGTGCCACGTTAATGAACCGCTGGTATTTCCGATGTGGAAATGAACAATAGCCGCGATCGCGATCGCACTTCACAGCGGCGGCAAGTACGAGTACACTTGGCGGCTTGTAACAACCCCGAGTGTCTATGGCAGTCGAAAAAGCGTCAACTGTGAGGCGGCCTTTCCTCGTCACCACCCCTTATCATATCGTTGCACAGCCGCAACTTTGTATACTGAGCTTTCCATGATCAGAGCATCTTACAAACACATAGTTCGGCTGGCTTTCACTCGGTATCGCCCCCAAAGTTTCTATTTCTAGCCCGACTTTGTAATGAGGACTGGTCCAAGCACTGGACGCTCATTTCCAGCAGGCCAAGCAATCAAACTAAATGTATGAGCATGCCCCGACGCGTGCCGGCGCAGTCCAGACCTTTCCGTGATTGACCCACTGCTACTATGCATAGATAATCGTCTGCGCGGCAAGACATGTCGCGTGCTGTTCAAAGGATAGTGTAAATGTCGCTACATGATCGCGTTTGTGGCGTTGAGCCGGTGGTGCTTTCCCGCTGCCGCAGTATCTTAACTCGAACTCTACAGGGTGGTGTCTCTTGCGGTATCCGCTACAGCCCCCCTACGGCGGACTCGCCAGAAAAATCCGGGACACTGAAGAGGAAAAGACAGCGGGTTGGTTCCACACTGGGGATAAAGGCCAATTTTTTCTTCTTTGGTGTCTTCTGATTGGTCGATAAGGCCTCCCCTAAACTGTAATCTTTTCCTTCGCTCTGGGAGTGGACACTTGACCAGTAGACCAACACTGCATGATTCCCTTTCCTTTTCGCTTCGTCATCTTGTAATACTACCTCTTGCACATGCACCCTCCGCGCACCCCGACGCAGTGCTTTTTTCGCATCCCTTTCTCTTTTCCCATTCCCTTCTTTTGAACAAGCGCGTTGGTTTTCTGTGCGCAGTGGTGTTCCATCGTGTCTCCTCCCCTTTCTCTGTAGACCCGTCGGCGGCTCAGGAAGACGACACTGAAGGAAAAACGGCCATCGCAACGGCGAATCTCCGGTCGACACGCCTCTTTACAGCACTCACATTTCTCCGGCCCCCTCCTCGGCCCTCATCGCTCAGCATCTGGCGGTATTTGGCTTGATGGTTCAGCTGGCTCCGCCATCGCCAATCTTCAGAATTGAACACCTGTTCTAGCCAACCTGTTCTTGATCCTTCGCTTTTTGGGGGGACGAGGCTGTGTTTAGGGGCTTGCTTGGAAGCTTGGACACACGCAGGTTTTTTGTGCGCAAATCGCGTTAATTCCGGAACGGCCACATCCTCTATAAAGAGGGCACCAGCCAGAGGAAGCTCTTGGGCCCCCCCCTACGCGGTAAAGACGACGCAGAGCAGAGAGGACTCTCGCGTGCCCCTGCTACGGAACTTTCCCCATCCAACCCAGGCGGTGTGTTCCCTCTGTGGACCACCCAGCACATTCTCACAATGTTACTCCCCAAAGGCGGCATGAACTGGAAAGCAGCCAGAGCTTCCCTTCCTCCACCAAGAGCTGTCTGGGTCGTCTTAACAAAAACACGCTTCCTCCTATTTGCCGCCATAACCGGCGTTGTTTTATTACTATGGCGTGGTATCAGCAGCTCTGCGTCAGAGATGCAGAGGTGAGCGAACCCCCCCCTTTTTCTTCGCCGGCGAAGAAACCATGCCTACGTCGCCCCATTGCTCCGACTGACACTGGTGTCTTTTGCTTTTCTCACAGCTTCTACTGTTGGGGTCCGACCAAGCCACCAATGGCCATGACGTCAAACGAGCACGTCGCCTGGAACGCTCACCTCCAAACGCCTGTCATCTTCAACCACCACGCACCGTTGACCATCAACTCCTCGACCATTGAGCACATCGATCTCAACCCCATCGTGTCTACCCGCAAGGCTGTTGCCAATGAAGAACGGCTCTTGATCCTGACGCCCCTGAAAGATGCTGCGCCCTACTTGTCCAAGTATTTCGAGCTGATTGCCGAGCTGACATACCCACACCACCTCATTGATATCGCTTTTCTTGTGTCGGACTCAACCGACGACACGCTTGCCGTCCTGGCCTCTGAGCTGGACCGCATTCAAAAGCGCCCCGATAACATCCCGTTTCGTAGCGCCACGGTAGTGGAGAAGGACTTTGATTTCCACCTGAGCCAGGATGTCGAAGAACGCCATTCATTCGAAGCACAGGGCCCTCGACGCAAGGCTCTGGGCCGCGCCCGCAACTACTTGCTGTATTCCGCCCTCAAGCCAGAGCATTCCTGGGTGTACTGGCGCGATGTTGACATTGTCGACATCCCGCCTCGCGTTATCGAGGATTTCATTGCTCACGACCGCGATATCCTTGTTCCGAGTAAGTCAGGTCTAATTTCGGCATCTTCCCGTTGCAAGGTCGTTTGTTCTCTGCTCACACATAACACAGACATTTGGTTCCACAGGTACGACAAGGGCCGCGATATCGAGGGAAGATGTAAGACACGCTGCCAAATACCATGCTTTAGTGTCGCTTCATTCACATTGCTAATTGCATCCTCTATAGTTGACTACAACTCGTGGGTCGAGTCGGACAAGGGCCGGAGATTGGCCGCGAGCCTCGACAAGGACGTCGTGCTGGCTGAGGGTAGGACCTCCTTTTGCTCCATTTGTGAATGACGAAGCCACTAACAGGTTACTCTCGCAGGCTACAAGCAGTACTCCACAGGTCGGACGTACATGGCTCTTCAGGGTGACTGGCGGAATGACAAGGACGTGGAGATGGAGCTCGACGGTATCGGTGGTGTCAACATCATGGTCAAGGCCGACGTCCACCGCTCAGGAATCAACTTCCCATGCTATGCGTTTGAGAACCAGGCCGAAACCGAAGGTTTCGCGAAGATGGCCAAGCGCGCTGGCTACGGCGTGTACGGCCTCCCCAACTACGTTGTCTGGCACACTGATACACAGGAGAAGGAAAAGAACAACAAATAAATGCTCTCCTGCTAATTTGCGTTCTCGGCCGGGCGCGGGTTATCACCTCTACGACATCTGCTTTTGACTGTATACGATCATCCGCGTTCCTATAGCAGTCGGCTAAAAAAGCTTACGCCTTTTTGAGAGGGGAAGGGGGTCCTCTCTCTTTATTTATGAAACAACATCACATTACGTGCCGCATCGGACGCTCGCTCGTCCGAATGAGGAGTTTAAAGGAATATGGTTTGGGAATGCTCTTGTACCTTTTTCGCTTCTTTTCTATTCACGTCTATTCCCGACGTCCCCGGGGCCAGGCCCTACCGCCGATACCGCCGTTTTTCTACCCTACCCGCCTTCGCCGTTGCCATGCTATTGTCAGACTCATGCTCGCGATTTCTGATTCTGCATAATCATTAGCCTCACTACCTGCGAGCCTTCTGTCCTCTGGAAGTATGTTCTAAATGCACAAGAAAACACCTTGAAACACTGCAGTTTCAGGCTCCATGCTTTTCCCGCCGTTCTCGAACCGGGCAACACCCTTCAAGCTATCGGCATTCCACCCTTATGTGAAGCATACCATCTTGTTCGTTTCTTCATATGCATCTTTGTTATATATGCCTAGTTTAGTGAATTGGTGCGATCGTTGTTATATCTGGACGTTTGGAACGCCTCATCCATGTTCTGTATCCCAGACTTTAGAAAAGACCCTGTTTTAGGGGGGTGGTTGTCGACTTAATACATTCTTCTTTTGACGTCTTGTTTCTTACGTTTGTAAACTAATCTTCCTCGTGACACGGAGCGGATAGGATGGTAGACATGACTAGATCAGAGAGGGCGGAAGAATCAAAAAGAGGGTCCCGCCCCTTGTGTATGAATTTCTCGGGAGTAAGATTTTCGCAACACGTCTATGTGATATACTATTCTCGTGGACAATACCAGCCTTGGCTATGATGGCTCATTGTTACATGCAGAGCGGTAGTCTTTATGTGCTCTTGTTTGCTCGTTTCGTACCTCGATGGCTATCGCATGTATTTCTTTTCAGTAAATTGCCTTGACACAGCCTCTTATCGTTTCTCTTCTCCCACTAGTTCTGTGCGTGCCGAATGTCTGTTGCTTTGGTGGCACATTACCCTCGAAAGCTCTAATTTGGCCGAGGTTTACATCCCTGCCGTCCTTCAAACCACAGCAGCCACGACTCAGGGTGATGTGGCATTGGCATTCCGTCTTCCGTCTTTTATATCCTTTATTGAAGCGTTTGTAGGGTTGATGGTACAAGTGATGTAGAAATTGGACAAGGATATTAAGCAACCAGCTTCCAACACAGATGTACGCGCCTCCTAACCTCGCCCTGCCTCTCCCATACCACGACGTAGCCTCTCTCTGCTTCCCCTCCCTACATCCAAGGCCATGTAGTCCAACATTGCCAGTATCGTCGGAAATGCGACTTTGCCTTCTTGTGTGCGGCTTTTGCGCACTTTTACCCTTGCCGCGCGCGCGAGGGAGAGAGCCGGCCGCTTAGTGGCTCTTGATGACGGTGATGGTGTCCAGGGCGTCCCGCTCCTTCAGCTGCGCCTCGATCTCCTTGATGAGCGGGACTAGGTACGGCTTGTCTTCCTCGGCCTTGGTCCACTGGTCCTTGGGCAGCAGCTTGTGCTGCAGACTGAGCTGCGTCGCCCGGCGTATCCGGAAAACGCGGTCGTACTTGACTTGCGCAGGCAGACGGTTGATCGCCTGCTGGACCACTTCGCTCTCCTCGGGAATCAGGTCGTCGGCCCTGGAGGGGGTTCGTCAGCATTGGTCTTTTCTTTATATTCCCCTGCGCCCATGGCGCAAGTGAACGGCGGCGAGGGATGCGCAAACCTCGGAGAGCGCAGCAACTTACTTCAGTCCCATCTGGCGGTAGCCGGACAGGCTGACGTACCAGTCAGCGACCGGCTTGAGGGCCTTGACCAGCCAGGGCCGCTGGCGGATGAGCGGGTAGAGCGAGATGTAGGACATGGTCGATCTGGAGAGACGAAAAAAAGCGGTGCGCGTTCCGTTTGGCGTTGGTCGTCGTTCAGCTGCCGTGGAAGCTCAATTGGTCGTGGCGTGTCACGGAAGTAAAAGGTGGTGTTTTTTTTAATTGGATGGGGGCTCTTTCGCTCGAGGTTCCTCAAAATCCCGCCAGTCCGGCCTTGCGTGTAAAGTCACCCAAAAAGCGCCGCACTCAATTGGCCGTGTCATGTGACCTGGATTGATGCCTAAGGCACTACGAAACGTACGGAGTATCGTAGAGCTTCACTACTAGTCTTACGAGGGGGGGTAAGATGCCGGGTATACGGAGTATCTTGCCTGCACTACTCTACTTAATCCCACAAGAACAAGACGGCTCAAACTTCAACTACGAGCACAAGACTGAACGTAGCTCCAAACGCAGCAGACAATAACAGAGTATAAATGGCTTCATGCTCCCGTCGGCTTTTTGCCTCTCCTTGTAGCTCCCTCCTGGGCCGCTCAAGTCCTATCCTAGCATCGCGATATGCCCAGTGTGCTCCGTCACTGCAACAAATCAAGCTCGCCCAAGGACTATCATACCTACAGACGTCACAGCAACAGCGCCGTACCTTGTCTTCTGCTCCTGGCAAGACTGAATGGCTCGTCGTCATACCCGACACCCCGGGGAGTCTGAACAAACGCTTGGAAGTTCGTCCGTATGTTTTGACCTCGGTATCCTCGTTCGTCTTCACATCTTCATCTGCACGTCGTGCTGACTGTCTGGCATTGGAAAGAACTCATCTGGCCAATCTAAAGACTATTATTGAGTCCGGGGCCTTGAAACTTGGAGGTACCGATAGCGGTGTCCCTCCATGATCCGCATGCCTTGGAAAGCAGCTTACATTTAAAAACAGGTGCTCTCCTTGAAGACGTGCCGACGGACCCTAATGACCCGTCAACGCTGAAGTTCACCGGAAGCACGCTGATCCTGGAGGCTGCGTCGCGCGAAGAGATTGTAAAGTACATCGAATCAGACGTTTACAGCAAGACAGGAGTGTGGGACCCAAGCAAGGTAAAGCTACCCCCCTCCCGGTCTACTTTCTCCTCCATCTAAGTGTTCTTTACAGGCACAGATCTGGCCCCTGAAGACGGCATACAAAAAGCCTTGAAAGCAGCATAGATGCGGGACAGACGTATCTTAAAGCAATACGAGGGGCATTCGTTTCAATTTTTTTTGGCTTCGCGTGATCGGTCGAGTTTCAGTTGGGTCGTCATGAATTTGAAATGATTTCTTGCTCCCCAAAATTCATAAATATTAGTTTATGTGGCTCATGAGCCCTGGAATACAAAGCGTGGCCGCCGAGACCACCGCTCGTCTCCAGACGTAGAAAGGAAGCTTAATGCTGATCTTGAAGAACTGATCTGTATTACACTTTTCAGTGATCAGCTAAAGAGAAATTGTAAACCATACAATAATCACACACGGGGCCCGACGCCTTCCGCCACCCCCATTCCTAAATATGGCCACACTGGCGAGCCCAGTGACAAGAAGTACAAATTAACCAAGAAAAAGAAATCTCCAAAGCCGTATAGCCCATCACAGAACCGAAGAAAAGGCACAGCAACTAAATTAAACAAGGGGGATCGGATAACAAGATGACGCAGAAAATTTTAGTCGAAATATCCAGATCGCTCGCTCACTCAGATTGAGTTACCTTTTCCTCGGCTGCTATTCTCAGGTCATAGTTAAGCTCGAAGCATTCCGCCAGTAGTTCGTTAATGCTACCCTGTCCCTCGGGAATGTCATCTCCGACCATGAACTTGCCATCAACTCTCATGTTGTCGATTGAGTTAAGCTGATAAAAATATTAGTGACCCAACTATCCCCGGGAAAGACAGTAAAGACCAACCTTCATGCTGTATGGATAAAGCTCTCTCGATGATGTAACACCACCTGATTCCTTCACCTCAATCAAACATCGCTTCAGTGTTTGTAACTGGTTGTAAATAGGCAGCAGTGCTTCCGAGACGGGCTCCGAGGATATCATGAGTGAGTACACGAGGCCATAGCTCCGTCGGATCAAGTATAGACATGTCTATTGTGTCAGTAAAGGCGCCGTCTCCCCCCTGGACAGCGTTTCACAACTTACCCGTTGCACATATAGCTCAGCTGGCTTCCCTTCCTCGTACCAGTTTCCATCGATGCGAGCTTCATCAATCTTGTCGAGCTGGCGCTGGTAATCATACAGATCCGTCTCGCGCAACGACCAGGCTTGAGTGACAGAAAGCTTCTCAAGCTCATTTCGAATACCGACAAGCGTGTCGTACATGGGCTTAAACTCGTCAGGAATGACGCCCTTCCGTTCGAGTACGATGTCGGCCCACGTCAGACACCGAGAAAGCAATTCTGACACATCTTCACTCCCCACAGGAACTTCACCCTTGTCGTTGTAGAACTTTCCATCGACGCGCTTCTGGTCAATATCCTTTAGCTGCGACTGCAGCTTCTGTACCTCGGACACCGAGAACTGGACCAGAATCTTAGCACATTTGACAATGCAGGAGATCGTGCAAGATTCACGGGATCGCGGAACATACTCTTGGTTTCGTGTTTGCAAGTGATATAGACCGCAGAATAGAGATTAGTTTCTCATGAATTGCCGGCAAGGGGCTCTCTAGCCGCGCGACCTCTGCCTGCAGCTTCTTGATAGACGTTGTGCAGAGATCGAGGCGGTGGGAAATTAGCTCGACCAGGTATGGCGAGTACTCGGACTCGGAGTTTTTGACATTTCTCTCAAGCGCCCCCAACGTATGTGTGAGACTCTCAAGATCTTTGGCGGAGAACAGTTTGGCCTCGGTGAGATGGTCGAGCAGTCGCTTGATTGTAGATGTCAGCGCATAGGCTGCGGGAGCCTCACCGGTGCGGCCAATGGTCATGAAAAAGAGAGACAGTAGCTGGAAGCAGCTGTCCAAAACTCTGTCCACTGCCCGCAAACATGTTAGTTATCAGTTTCCGGGTCACCCACCACAGAAAAAGTGGCGCAGAAATCACTAACATCGGTTCTCCCCCTCTGTCCGCCCCTCCCGGACCTGGTTCAGAATCCGCACTTGCTCGATCAATTGGTCGTGAAACTGGAAGACATCCTGACTGCGGATATACTTTGTGCGATCTTGCTTGAGAAGCAGCAGCTGGTCGCGGATGGATTCTAGATGGACCAGAATCTCGCGCTCGCGGGCGTCCCTCGGCGCAGGAATTGCCGGAGTCTCCATGGCAAGTTTGCTATGACGTAAGTGCTACCGGTTGACGGTTTAATCTGATATCGTGAGTCATAGGAGTCCGAAAAAATAGCAAACAGAATGGCGGAAGAGCAAACCTAGAGCGCCCTGGCGAGATGGACGGCCAAAGGGGAGATGCGATCAAACGGTGGGAAAGAGGTGATGTAGGTAGAAATGTATGCCGTTCCAAGACTCTGGAAGTATCCAGTCAAATAAAGCGGAGGCTTGATTGCGGGGCGTGGAATGCAGCTTAGGGAACAGGGAGATTATAAGAGGGCTTGGCGAAGGAAAGCGCGAGACATCCGACGGTTTAGAAGCCGCGGAAGCGATGCTTTGTGGCTCGACTGATTGTCTGTTTGCGCCAATGATATGCTCCAGCGACGCCCAGAGCGAGATTTAGAAAGCACGAGACTGAAAGGTACAATGGGGCTGGCTGCCCATACGGTCGCGCGATCGGGATCAGATAACCTGTCGTTTGCGCAGGGCGGTAAAGTGGTTTGTCGCTGGTGGGCGGAGATGATTATGCTTTTCTTCTTTCAATTCGATTTTCTAGCCCGCTCGCTCTCAGCTTATGGAAGCAAAGGGATGCAATCTGTCGCTCGACTCTACAGCTACTTACCGGAACAACGACAGCGGGGGGGCGAGTAAAAGAGGGGTTGTTCTCGCGAGTCCAAGCCTTATCGTTATCAAAGCGCTTAATCATCTGAGCAACCGGAATTTATATTTTGCCGTTCTCTACTAGACAAGATCTATGATTGGCCAGAAAGCTATAAGGGCTTCTGGCCCACGCACAATCTAGCCAATTTTTTTCATGGAGGGGAGGCTTGACTAGTGCTGCAGCAAATGGTAGGGCGGAAAAATCGGGACCCATCAACCACAACCGTAACCAAAATTTCACTTTAGATTTTTCCTTTCGCAGATTTCCTAGCGAAGCATCATCACCTTTCGAAGCAAACTTCAGCAGTCTCCCCTGAATCTCAAATCAAAATGTCCACCGCAGAGCTGGCTACGTCCTACGCGGCGCTGATCCTCGCCGACGATGGCGTCGAGATCACGGTGCGTCCAACCGATTGACACCCCGGCCGACGAGGGGGGTAGCAAAGACCGGCCAGGTCTACTTTGCTTCCTGGAGATTGCTTGGCTAACGGTTCATGTTTGTTATCACAGGCCGACAAGCTGAACACCCTCATCAAGGCGGCCAACGTCCTGGAAGTCGAGCCGATCTGGGCCCAATTATTTGCCAAGGTACGACTGACGCCGAACAATTGAGGTCTTGGGGAGAGTGGCGCTAGGACAGAAATTTCTTTGCCTGGAAGAAGGCTTTTCAATCAGCAATCAGCTTTGGTGGACCGCAGGAGGCCAATGCACTTGCTGGGGGGCTTGGAGCGGCATTAAAAGGACCTACATGCTAACGTACCCGATTTCAGGCTCTGGAGGGCAAGGACGTTAAGGACCTGCTGTCCAACGTTGGCTCTGGTGGTGGTGCCGCCGCCGCGGCACCTGGTGCCGCTGCCGCTGCTTCTGGTGCCGCCGCTGAGGAGACCAAGGAGGAGGCCAAGGAGGAGGGTACGTGTTGCCACCTCGAGTTGCTGTACCATGTCTACAATGACGTGGACAGTATGGAGAGAGAGCGCGACAAGCTAACAAACCCACAGAGAAGGAGGAGTCAGACGACGACATGGGATTCGGTCTGTTCGACTAAGCATCTCGCCAACATCGACAACGGTGACAAAAAAGTCAATGGTGGAAAGCAAATGGAGAAGAGGGCCTGGAGAGGGAAGCAGGTTGAGAAGCACGCCGATGCTGTCTCTTCTGTCTCGTACCTCCCTTCCTCGTCTTTTTTTGTACTTCAACATACTATTACCAAAAAATTGAAAAAAAAATGTCAAACTGCGGAAAAAAAGTCGTCTACTGCAGGGGCGCGGTTCTACGACGAAGGGTCTCACAATTTTTGTTTTGATTTCTCATTTTTCAGACCTAAAATAAAACATGGGCTTTGGTTGGTATTGATCACACGGGACACATGCCTCAGGAGTGCCATGTTTTTGTGCTGCGATGGCCAGGACGAGGCCGGGACGGCAAGGGCAGGGAGTCGGAACCAGGAACCGGGAAGGATAGTGGTAGATATCTTCAGACAGAAAAGAAAAGAGTCACAATCAGAGCGGGTTTGAAACTGCCCATTGAAGCCCATAGGAGAGTACTCGTACTTAAAGCCATGGTTTCGTCCCGTACGAATAGCAACAGTGTTTATAAAAGAGCTGCCTTCGTTGATTCCCATACCAATCATCACTTTTCGTGAACCCAGAGGCACCTCTCGACCGGTACTTGGACTGGCCGCCTTGACTAGCTAGAACATATATACCCAGGGGTAGCACCGCATCCATATGCCAGTGCAGATTGTTCGATAATGCGCACTGGCAATTTGAGTGTCATCCCGCGCCACATGGCCCTTTACTGCACGCGCAGCACAGCACTGGGCACCAGCCCGAGCTCCCTGAGCGTCTTGCTCAAGTCTGTAGACCCCTCAAAGACCTTGCGTGGGAAGGTCAGCTCAAAGCGGGTGGCTTTGAAGCCGTCGTCAGCTTCGAGGGCCTGGGCCACCTCAAACAGCGTGACATCGGCATCAAATGTCTTTTGAACGTTGCCAGTCGACAGCTGCAGACGCAGGCGGGCTTGGTTGTGTGTGGAAGCAGCGGGCTTTGGCGCCGAGGAAGAAGCCGCCGCTGCTGCTGGTAATGGCGAAGACGACGGCTCTGGCAGGCTGCGGCCTTCACGAGCAGCCTTGGCCAGCTCTGCCTTGCGACGGCGCTCTTCCTTGTCGGCCTCGATGCGGGCACGGATGCGCTTCTTGGCCTCTAGATCGTCACGCTTCTCGGCGCGCTTCTTTGCCGCCTCCTTGATCTGCTCCTTGCGTTGCAGCTCCTCCTTGAGGTCCTGAGTCTCCTTGGTAGACTTCATGCGAATTTTCTGGGGAGGCGCATGTTAGCGGCGACGCAACCATACGCCTTTGACGCCGAGCTCACCTCGTTCTTCTTGGCTTCTTCCTTGTCCACCAGGGCCTGGTTGTCTCGCTTGCTCTTAAGCCTCTGCCGCAACTCCTCGAGACGGGCCTTTTTCTCTTCGGCGGTCAGCGGCGCAATTTCCTCGGTAGACTCGGCAAAGTCTGTGTGGCCCCTACAGGTTTTGACAGTCCATTAGCTCCAACAACACAAGTACAAGAACCGAGAGAGAAAATAGAGAGAAAGAGTGTCAAAGACGGCGGGAGGCATACGATCTCTGGGCGTGAAACTCGGCCGTCGCTTGGCTGCGGAACTTTTTGCCGCATTCGTTGCAGACGAGCGACTTGGCTTCTTGGCCCGACTCCAGGGCGCTGATGGCAGCGTTGGTGGCCCCCTCATCGTCAGTGTTCTCGCCGTCAGCCCCGCCGCTTTTCTTAGCAGCAGCCTCCTTGAGCTTCTCCAGCGGCGTGTCCTGGGTCTCCTCCAACCACGTTAATGCGTCCTGCAAGCCGCCCGTTTTCTTGACGGCCAACTCAGCACGATCCTTGTCGAAGCCCATATCGAGCAAGGTATCCAGGTCAGACAGCGTCATGATGGCAAACAGGAACGGATGGTCCCAGTGTCTCGCAGCTAGTTACGTCGACGGTTGGAAGTGAGAGACCACAGGTGAGGCTGCCGTCAGGTTATACTGCTTTGAGACTGTTGCTCACGCTATGGTGCCAATTTCACACCTAGAGTAGGCTATTTGATAGGTTCCCGTGGCCAGTGAGAGGCAGTGAAACGGCGTGTTTGAATGTGCCGGGTGGGGATTTGCGTGAAGCTGAGTTGAGACCTTACTCTGGATGTAGGATGGGATCAGAAGGCTGTGGGATACTTGGCCACGGGACGGCAGAACCCCTCTATGGAGTGAGAGACACTCACTAATACAGCGCACCCCACAGCGGCCAGCGCTCAGTTGCGCCGCCAACTACTCGACAACGCACAGACGACAACCCCGTCAGCTAGGCCTCCGAGGACACTAAAAGCGTTGGTGCACCCGTTCTGTAGCCCTCCTGCAACCTGGCCCTTTGATGTCGTAACTGCCTTTGTTAGCGGTGTCCATCTTTCAGCCCTCACCACCTGCCTTTTTCTCTCGTCTCTCTTTCCAATCGTGAAAGCGCCATCTTGATTGTTCTTTTCCTTTTCGCTATCCCCTCCCCCCCCTGCCGGCAGCTTGTGTTTCCCCGAACGCTTGTTCTCCTTCTCCGTCTCTCATTTCGCGCTTCACTTTTCTCTTAGCAGTTATTGACATTTCCATTTGTTCTAATCACTCGTGCTACCTCTTTGGGCCCCCCTTTTGCTTGCTAAGCCGAATCTCGTGCCAGAGCCGCTTCCACGAAGATCTCGCCCCCTTTTCCCCTTGTTGACCGACGTTGCTCTTGCAAAGGACCCTGCGGAGGGCGAACAGCTCTCGTGCGACTTTCCACATCGGCTACCGTCGTTCTTCATCGCCACTTGTCTCCTTTCCACACCCCGGGCCCTGTCCGCAGACATACCGCCTGTACTCTTCGTTCAAGCTGATCACGAAACCCATCCACGCGCCCACCATGTCTGTCCAGATCGAGCCCTCGGAGCTCAGCTTTCGCCGTTCGTCTACCTTTTCCCATGGCCTCCCTTCCTGGTGGCTCTGTGCCGCCCCCCCCTGGTGGTTGTCGATGGTTGCGCGAAGCGGCATGCAAGCGATGCCTTTCTGAAGCTAACGATATAATTTGCGCCAGGCATCCTTAACTCGGAGCTGTCGCAAGTCCTGCGGATCACGAACCCCAATGCTGTTCCGGTCGCCTTCAAGGTCAAGACCACCGCACCGAAGCAGTACGTCCCATGCACTTTCGAGACCAGCTAGATGGCCGGTACTAACCCGTGTGCCTGCCAGGTACTGTGTGCGGCCAAACTCGGGCCGTATTGAGCCTGATCGCTCAGTTGAGGT
The DNA here is from genome assembly GCA_019925645.1 of Graphilbum cf. rectangulosporium. Lineage (NCBI taxonomy): Eukaryota > Fungi > Ascomycota > Sordariomycetes > Ophiostomatales > Ophiostomataceae > Graphilbum > Graphilbum cf. rectangulosporium. The sequence continues at coordinate 419,466 of JADHKI010000009.1, forward strand.
GACGGGTAAGTCGTGGAGGAAGCCCGTGGGTTGAAAGGCTATGCCTTCTTGCTCGGGTAGCATGCTGATTGGGGCCTAGTTATCCTTCAGGCTATGAAGAAGGAACTCCCTCCCGATTACAAGTGCCGTGACAAGTTCCTGGTGCAGTCGGTTCCAATCACCGGTGAGAAGGAGTTTGTCAGCATCCAAGATATTGTACGTACTTGTGCACGGTTGATCGCCGGCCCGTGAGGATTACATCGAACCGCATATGCTAACGACGAGGGCCAAACGCATAGTGGGACAAGGTGGCCAAGACCGATATCCAGGAGAAGAAGATCCGGGTCACCTTTTTGCCCGCCGAGACGGATGCGTCTGTGACCACGCCAACGCGCGAGGCTGCAGTGGCTGCAGTATGTTGCCTGCCTCGCTTCTTTGTCCCAATTTGTTCTGAAGGCTGACCGTGCTCTAATCTTCTCGCGCCCAGTACGATGCCACTCCCGACCAACCCCCGCCGGCTTACGCATATCCACACGATGAGCACGCGGGATCCGGCGGCGTTGTGCCTGCCCTTGATTCATCCCCGGAGAGCAAAACTTATGAGAAGAGCCGCGATATTGCCACCCCGGAGGCAACTCCCGTGGCCGCTGTGGCCGCTACTCCAGTCTCTACAGAGTCCAAGGACACCACCATTGCGACGTTGAAGGCGCAGCTGGCAGAGGCAGAGGCTCTGGTTGCATCCCTGCAGAGGGACGGCGGGCTAAGACAGCGAAAGGCAGCGGCCGCAGCAGACAACGCCTCCAACACTCAGGAAAAGCCACAAGCAGCTCCGCAGTTACAGCAGGCTGTCAGGCATGGTACGGAGGGAGTGCCAATTCAGATCACCGCTGCGTTGTGTCTCATCACGTTCTTACTGGGCTATCTGTTCTTTTGATTCGGCGGATCTATATAGGGCGGACTTGCCTCAAACTTCCGCCTATAGCCCACTTCTGCTTTAGCTTCCTCTGCACCAAGTCTTGCCGGACAGCTCGCCTAGTACGTACACGTGGCGAACCGCAGGCTTTGACCAGGAACCTGGCGAGAGAGGCGACAAATTGTGTTCTGGTCAAGGAGGTGTTATTCTAACAAGTGGGACCTATCTTCGGTGTACTAATGGGCCGGTCAGCTCACAATCTCTTAATGTTTCTGCTTTTTGTGTTGTCCCCTGTTGTCAAGACTTTGCATCATTACCGACCGATCAGCGATGGCGAGGATAAGAACAACCGCGGAGGCAAGACGGCCGCATGGGGAAGGCGGCTGCTGATCAGTCGTGTTGCGTTATTCTACGCGCATCTATAAGACTGAAGACGGCCAGAGGTTGGCTTTCTTCGCAGGTTACTACGGCTTGGCTCTTTTGTATTTTATTTTGTATTCTCCACCACAGCACACTGAATATACATATCCAACGACTTCTCGTTTCCCGGAGCCCGAAGCCGTTGAAGATCCCAGGGAATAGAATACATTCTGCCTAAAGCAGCAGAAACCCTTGGAATAGGATACATCCTATCCCCCAAGAAAGCCGGCAGTTCCTCGGCGCAGAGTTTGCAGAGGCAGGCTGTATTCGATCAACCAGCATGTGCCTTCTCTCAAGCTACTTATCCGCATCGTGTGATTGGACGAGAAGCCGAGACTTGCCGGGAGGCTAGCTAGCCACAGGGCCTATGAAAAGCAGCCATATTGGCACGTAGCAGGATGTGGGCGAGGATTGCAAGTGGAACTCTGAAGAGGACAAATCGCACTGAATCTAGAAGGCAGAATCTTGAAAAAGCCGGCAAGAGCCGCGATAGCGAACGAAGCAAGGCGGCGCCTCGACGCCGATATGTGATCTCATCCTTTTTGTCTCGGCTACGGCAAGTTGTCCAAGATGTACCCATTATTTCCCTCTGCCGCCCAGCATGGAACCCAGATCATTTGACATTCCCGGGTGGCTTCACGAGGTCAATCCTTTGACTCAGCCGGGCGATTTCCCCAAACTATTGATAGCGCCCCCCAGCTGTTTCTATCTGGCGGTTTCGGCGCTGCCTGGGCCTGCTGGCGCTGTAAAATAATGCTAGATTTTGCTAGCGTGGCGCCCGCAGCGTGCCGTTGCAACTCCGTTTTGCCTTACCGGCGCTCGTTCCTTCTCCTCTTTTACTCGCCTCTGCCGCATTTTCCCCCATTGCTCCTTCTCAACAAACCGCAGCAGCACCATCGGACGAACAAGGCTTGTCCGACGCCTCGACGAGTCCAACGGCCACTCTCCCTCCTTCCCCCGACGCATGCCGGCCCGATATTTGAGCCCCCGTGTCCCAGTTTTCGCGATTTCCTTCCCCTCCCTTCCCTCTGCTCACTCTGGGCTCTTTTTTTGATACACACACTGCTGCCCTGCTTATCCTAATCCGACAGCTCCATCTCATCCGGCGCCTTCCCCCCTCCCTGCTGTTTGACGATCAGATCGCCAATCTGTCTATATACGTGAACTGCTGATTCATTCCCTGGGGTGCTTTCTTCTCCCACCCTCCGTCGCTCGTTTATGCCCAGCGTATCTACGCGTCCCCCCCTCCCCCTTCTTTCCACCCCCCCCAAACGCTATCTTGCAGAGGACTGTCAAGCGGTGATCATCTTCCAAACCGGTTCTTGTTCTGGGTTGATCACATCTCGAAGGCGGAAGAAAAGACAGCACGGCGCTGAACGATACGTGTCCGACGACGATCTCCCTGGGAAGCGCAACGACCTGGCCTCAACCTGAATAGCATCCAAACGACTCGCCGGCAGCGTCCTCAGCGCGCCAGAATTGAACGCGCCCTCTCTTTCCAACCCCACTGCTCGGGTCTCGCGCGGCCTTTGCCTTGTTCCTTCTTCCTCTTCTGTATTCTTCATGGCGATCCAGGGCGCATAGCGGCCGTGACGGAAAGATGAACTCGCTCAATATATTGTCATCTCGCGTGTCTCCACCGGCCAGCCCGGTACCCTCAAGGTCCAACTCGATCAGCGCAATCAGTCTTGTCGTCCCCCCTGAAGCCAGAGGCGGAGGCGGTTACGGCAGCAACGACGGCAACAACGACGGTGGAAGTAGTCGTGGTCGGTCCTTGGAAGAGACGAGCGCTGCTGCTGCTGTCGACGCCGCCGGCGACGACGACGACGACGACGACGACGACGACGACGACGACAATGTCATGATGGGCGTCTCAGACGAAAACACCCCCCTCCTGGCGCAGAAGGATCTGCATGGCACAGGCAGCCTCTCCCGGCTGTCAAGATGGCGGTCCCTGCCCAGACGCCTCGTCATGGCTCTGTGGAATTCGATTCGCTGGATGCTGCAGACCCTGACCGCGCCCGGAGCGTACCTCTTTTCCTATCTGTGCGACGAGGTTGGCAATTTCGTGCCGCTCAACCAGCTCAAGCTTCTCTTTGTGCGCCCTCAGCACCGACGTGGGAACGGGACCGGCAAAGTCCCGGCCAAGTATTACGATGAACCCCAGGATCGCTACGACTCGGAAGACGAGAAGAAACCGAGGCCTCCTCCGTCCACAAAGGGCTCTTCCGCGCCGTCCAGAGCGAAAGCCGGGGGCCGCCCACTCGCATCGGCGTCCTCTTTTCCCGCGAGCTACAACTCATCTGCCATTTCGTCCGAATCCGAGTCCGATTTCGACAGGACATACGGTGCCGAGAGACGAGGCCTCGGCGTGGGCGGTAGTGGTGTGGGAGGAGGATCCAGGAGAAAGGCAACCGGCGACGGCACCGGCAGGAGAGGGACAGCCGGGAGCCGCTCCGGCGGCGACGAGGACTCGGCCGGGGGCTCGGAGAACAACCGGCGGTCTGTCCGCATAAAACTCAACGACGACACCCAACGGCAGCGAAAACATCGCAAGGGCCAGTCGTCGTCGTCCGCATCCGTCATGCTACGTGGTGGAGCGGGCGCGGGTGGCCGCAGCAGCAGCGGCAGCTTCAGCCGAGGTGACGGAGGGGATCGGGTTCCCAAGGACATCTCGGCTCAGCTTAAGTCGCCGACCTCGCCGGCCGGTGCCCTGACCAAGTACCCGCGAACACCGGCGCCGCCGCGGCCCCTCATCCCGCGGCGGCAGCCGTCGTACCTGAACCTCGATCCTGTCGACCGCGCACACCAAAAGACGCTCATCCTGGATCTGGACGAGACACTCATACACAGCATGTCCAAGGGGGGGCGCATGAGCACAGGGCACATGGTGGAAGTGCGTCTGAACACGACCTTTGTCGGCATAGGCGGCCAGCCCAGTGCGGGCCCGCAGCACCCGATCCTCTACTATGTGCATAAGCGGCCGTACTGTGACGAGTTCCTACGCAGGGTAAGCAGACGGCGGGCGATGGCTGGACTTTGTCATGGTTGTGGATGTTAGCAAGATGGCGCGTATGCTGACGGATCGGGCTGCAAACAGGTGTGCAAGTGGTACAATCTGGTGGTCTTCACGGCGTCTGTACAGGAATATGCCGACCCCGTCATCGACTGGTTGGAGTCGGAGCGCAAGTTCTTCTCGGCACGCTTTTACCGGCAGCACTGCACGTTCCGCAACGGGGCTTTCATCAAGGACCTCAGCGCCGTGGAGCCAGATCTGAGCAAAGTGATGATCTTGGACAACAGCCCGCTGAGCTACCTATTCCACCAAGGTGAGCTTTTTTTTTATATTCCTTTTGGCATAGGGACGGTCCTTGTGGCCAAGATCTAACGCTCATTTTTTTTTTTCACTCGACAGATAATGCCATTCCCATCCAAGGCTGGATCAGCGACCACACGGACAACGACCTCTTGCACCTGGTTCCGCTCCTCGAAGGTCTGCAGTACGTGTCGGATGTGCGGGCCCTGCTGGCACTGCGCGGCGGTGAAGACGGCCGACATATGGCATGAGAGCATACGCCGGAGCGCGCTAGATTTTTCAGTCAGAGCAGCAGCAGCAGCAGCAGCGAACGATCACCACGACGAAAAGGACTTGCTACGACTTGACTTTGTTCAACGACCTGACTTTGTTCAACATGTATCACACACACACACACACACACACACACACATTATACTATATCATCATCGTACGCCAGCAGCCGTAGCACAACATAGCGAGATGTTCAGTCCTTGCTTTTCCGACAATGCATCCCGGAGACAAGCCATAGCATGCCAGAAGCAAAACAAAGAGAGGAATCATGCATACATCTCCAGAAACAGGAACGGTAGCAGACGTCGCGGGATTGGGAGAAATCATACAAGCATTGCACGGCAATGCACATTTTGGGAAAGGGAGCTGAGCTGAAATGGTGTACGATCAAGGGACAAGACGCAAGTGGTAAAGCCAGGGCTTCTATGGGGGGGGGAGGGGGGGGGGGGGTTTAATCAATGTACGGAGTAGGTGAGCTGTATTTCTGTGGGTTTTGAGCCGTTGCTCTTATCTTTTTTTAATTCTCTTCTACTCTTGGTCATGTCGGTCTCGGTGGGATTCGGAGAGGCATCTGCATTTACTGTTGTTCTTTGAGGTTTTCCACAAAAAGAACGAGAACGCACCGTGTAGATTGCGTGTTTTCGCATCTCTACCGATACCATGAATAAGCCAAACGATTCAGCTACGCCATACGCACGCCATTTCCAGGCAGCTCCAACCCGGGCGCCCGGGCGGTGCGTCATGGACTTTGTGCAGGACCATGACGAGAGGTCGAGTTCTGTTCCTTTGATCCCAAGAAGAAGTGGAGCCGACAGGGCGGCCGGCTAAACACAGTGACATCATCACGGCCTCGGGAGGAGGCAACTGTTGCAAGGGAGCCTGTGCGGCGATTGGACACATTCCAGGCGGCCGAAATGAAGCTGTAACAGCTGCAATGAAGCTGTGACGAAGCTGCAATGTAGCTGTGACTGTCTTGCGGCATGTCTCATGTGCTTTGGGGCGTTCCTTCAAGTCTGGAGTTGCCTCCTGAATGCGGTGCACAGCCTCTCTTTCTCTGCAGGCCCAGAAAAGAAAACGAGGGAGGGGGAGAAGGCGCCAAGAATGGGTCAAGGGCCAGAGCGAAAGTACCGGTACTCTGTGCACCCGGAAGCGGGAATGGCGCTCATACGTACCTTCTCTCGATGAAGCGGCAGCTCTCCACAATCCGATCGACGTCGCTCCTGCCTCCACTCGAGTCATATAAGTCTGCCCAGACCGGCTTTGGCAGCTCTGCATTCGGCGTTGGCCATCTTCTTCAGCTGTCCACCCCCCTCTCCTCTTTCCTGGTCATCTCCTGCCCTCTTTCTCCCTTGTTCTTTCGTGCCAGTCTCACAACTTTCTTCTTCCTGCTTCCTGTTGTCACCTCGGCTACCCGTCTTCGGCATACCAGACCCGGAAAAGAAAGCATACATACGTGGATTTCTGGTAAGCAGCATCCATTTCAAGCCATCCCGCGTTCGGTCGTTCGGCCGGACTCGTGCAAGGACCCGGGGATTTGTCTGGGGTCTTCTCTTGTCCCCTCTCTATATAAGCTAGGATTTTGGGTTCAATCTTTTTCCCCTCTCGTTGCTAATCCTGTCCGCACAAGAAAGCACACTCGTCTCTTCCCCAATCACTGTCAAGATGTCTCTACAGTGTAAGTCGTGACAGCCCCTTCCCTCTTTCCATCGAGAGAACAAAGTGCGCCGAGCTGTGTGTGACTGACGAGCAACCATAGACCTCCCGGCTGTCAAGCCCTCGGCCATTGCCCTCGGCACCGTCTTCTCCCAGACGGCCGAGCTCCTCGGTACGTGCAGTGTGCCGCTCTGCTTTCTTGCCGTTCGTTGTCCTGGTTCCTAACGTATGCCCCTTCCAGTGCTCCAGCCCGTCTTCGGCGAGGCCTACAACCGTGCCAAGGAGTCGCGCAGCACCGAGGAGTTTGTCCGCTCCAAGCAGGCCACGTCGGCGGCCATTGCCTGGGGAACCACCTTTCTCGGCGCCGGCCTGCAGAGCTACGGCGTGGGCGCCCTGATCAATGCCACGGCCACGCTGTCCTACAAGGGCGCCGCCTACCTCGGCACCCTCGTCTTCTTTGCCACCAGCGCGCCGCAGTTTATGGCCGAGGTGCTGACCGAGAAGCGGCCGTGGGACACCGTCGTGGCCAGCGTGGCCGCCAAGCTGATTGAGACGGTCGGCCTGGCCACGTTCCTGACCTGGTGGGGGACTCGGACGAACCCGTTTGACTGAATGCCTGGTGGGCAGAGCTGGATCCAGACGGGAGGGCGTATTGTGTAGTGTAATGTGGCTGGAGCGGAGGATGGGGATTATTGCTATATAAATCACATCTTCTGTGCATACTTTTCGGCTGAACCTGTCCGCGAGTGGTCTTTCTTGCTCGCCTACTTGCTCGCCTATGAACAACAAAACGAACAAACGTTTCCAGACTACGGATCTTTGCAAAAAAACTATATTGTGACATGGAAGAACAGATCCAATTCCCTTTTCGACGCCACCCAAACTTGATAGTTGTAACACGGAAAGCATTCAAAACAAAGCCAAGCCCTCTTCCACACTCCCCCCCCCCCTCCCCTCCTTCCTCCTTAAACAAATCACTGTCCCTCTAGATGATGCCCTTCATCTGCGTGGCGTACTCTTTCTGTGCCAGTTTCACCAGCTCCTGGTACAGCTCCGGGTAGCTGTTGCTGCTGCCGTCCTCGTCGTCACTGTCGGCCGCCGCCGCCGCCGCCGCACCAGCGTCCTTCTTGGCTGGCCGGCCCTCTGCCTTGAGCATCACCACCGACGTCGGCCGCTTCGTCCGCGCTGCCTGGCCCAGCTCGCCGCGCGACGCCACAAACACGTACGGCACGTTGACGTCCTCGCACGCAATCGGCAGGTGCATAATCACTTCTGCCGGGTTGACGTCGCCCGCAATCACCACGACGCCGGGCACAGCACCGGGGCCGCTGGTCTTGGCCGTGCCCGCCGTCGTCGGCGTCTTGGCCGGTGCCTTGCGCAGGGCCTTGTTGACCTCCTTGATGCCGCGCAGCAGCGCTTGGTTTTGGGCAGCTGGCTTGTCAGCACGCTCCAGACGCAAAAACAATTCTGTGAGAGACAAAAAACTTGTAAACTCACCCTTCTTGACAGCCTTGAACACCTTCTTCTGGACCTTGTCCGTGGCCAGGGGCTTGGCGAACTCGACGAGGGCGCCCTGCACAATGGGCCGTGCCGCACGGGGCGCCTTCTTGGGCTTGCCGGCCGCATCGGCCGCGTCGGTCATCTCCACGTTGGCCGCCGCCGCCGCCGCCGCCGCCGCCTTTGGCTTGTTGCCGGCCGCTGCCGCCGCCGCTGCGTCCTCGGCACTGGCAGATGCTGCCGCCGACGCCTGCAGGTGCGCATCGAGAGCCTGGACAAGCTTCTCCTTCTTGTGCTTCTTCTCCTTCTTGTCGCTCTTGTCCTTGCTCTTGTGCACGCCATCCGTCTCCGATCGCTTCTTCTCCTTCTTCTCCTTCTTGTCCTTCTTGTCCTTCTTGTCCTTCTTCGTCACCTCCACCGCGTCCTCGGCCTCTTTCCGCTCTTTGCTGGAACCCATTGTGCTTTCTCGACGGTGAAAAAAGAGCCAATGATTGGGATGCCGATGAATACGTCCACGACAATGATCGAGACAGAATTTTCTCTCACGTTGAATGCGGATATAGAATGATCAACGAGGTATGCCGGTTGTGGTAGTCGCTGGTCTTTTTCCCAGAGCTCTTTTTTCAGTTGGGGGAAAAAGTCTATGATTTTTTCTGGACCCAAATGCGATAAGCTCTAATCATCGGGCCATATCGGAGCCGCATGAATAATTCCCCGTGCACTTGCCCGGCCGTAAGGTTGTTGGAACTGACTGAAGACGCACTTTGAAACAGCGCGGGAGGACCGAATCTCACTGCACTGTCGCTCCTGCTAAAAAAGAAGTTGGGCGATTTTTTTTTCTTTTATCTCATTTTCTGATTTTTTTGGAGGTTTGGGTATCATACATCCGCCAACTAAAACCATTTCCTTCGCCTTCGTCTTCCCATCGGGCTGCGATCCATCGCTCAAGAACGACCCGACGCAGATATCCCAATCCATACTTTGCCGCAGTCCTCTCCACCGTATCAACGTAACCATTTGGCGCAAGCTGGCTAACCGCCAATACCTATAACTCATGCCCTTTGCATATCTGGCAAGAGATAGATATAAGACGGGGTGAAAAAGGGCCGCAAAAAAAAATCAAGCAGCAATAGCAGCAACTTCAAAGGAACACCCTCTCCCTTTGTCCTTCCCGGGAGCCCCCTCCCTCTGGATGAATCATTCTAAATATGCTTGCGCCCCAAGGAACCATTTTATTCCCCTTGACCCCCATTTTTACGGTAACTTGGAAAAAACAAAGGCGAAGCAGACGTAACTACCCCGAACGCCAGATGATGCATCAGCAGACGCTTCTGCAGTGGGCAGAAACGCCGTAATAAGTTTGTAGGCGGCGTGGTAGCTGCTGGTTGTTGCAATGAAGCATTCCTAAACGCAGACCACGGCGCTCACAGGTGTTTTTAAACATAAGACATAGTAGTACAAGCCCACCCGTGCTGCACAGCAAAAAGGGCCATGGCTAGAGGACCGCTTAGATTTTCCGGAAATCTGATTGGAAGAGTGTCAGTATACATGCGCTGCTTGTGCAAGAGATAGCCTCGAAAATCACCAAACATACCTTGCAACACGGGGTAGATCATCTCAAAGGCGGTGTAGATTTCCTCGCGGACCTTGGCACCAGTCAAGACGATCTTGCCGCTGACAAAGATGAGCAGCACGATCTTGGGCTTGATCATGCGGTAAATCAATCCAGGGAACAGCTCCGGCTCGTACGAGCTGAAGTTGTGATGGCGAGACGCCAGGCCTTCCAAGCGAATGGGAAACTTGATGTCGCAGCTGCCAACAATGTCTGGAAAGGCAAATGTTAACTACTGTCCTCTGCATAGTGGCACGAGAAGGTCAACACCAAAGCTCGGGGCAGACGTACTCTGAATCTTGAAGTCTGTGAACTTGGCATTGAAGCCCAGCTTTTGGATGATTCGAGCGTATTTGCGCGACGCAAGCTTCGAGTCATTCTCGGACTTGGCGCCAGTAACGACCATCTTGCCACTATCACGATCAAAATACGTTGGCAAATGTTCTTGGCAAAGTTGCTCCCCGAAAGTGTCTGCAACTTACGATGCAAAGATCAACGCCGTCGTCTTGGGCTCACGAATGCGCATAATGACAGCAGCAAACCGTTTCTGTCCGACGGAAACTTCAGTCAGCGACACACTGTCTTCCCAACGTCCACAACGTAGCCCACCCATCCACATATGGGTTGTGAGGGTAGATGGGGGGGGGAAGGGGAGAAAAGTGTATCTATACGAACCGGATTGTATTCGGCATTGCGAGCATGCAGAGCGATAGTCTTCAGATCAAGCCGGCAATCGAGATTGACCGTTGCGACGATGTTCCTTTTTTACGAAAAAATGATGAACAAGTGTTCTTTACGAAACAGGGCATGGAGTAGGGGGCCACCCCGGGAAAGAGGCAGGGCAGATAAGGAAGGCACTCACTGCAACGTCGGCACGATGCCGCTCACTCCAACCGTCGACGCTGCTGTTGCAGACGCAGTTCCCGGTGCAGCCGTTCCAGGTGCAGGGACAGCAGACACAGCCTTGACGCCGTTGGGCTGGCTACCATCTTTTTCAGATGGCGGTGTCATCGTATCTGTGCCTCCCGGAAACGAGAGCGACGTCGGAGCTGTAAAGGCTCGTGCTTGCGCGGCGGTAGACGGGTGAGAGTTGAGCGAGTCCATCGATGACTGCGTATACAGGTTGGGTGCCGGCGTCGGAGGATGATTCACCATCGTGACTGACGAAGCCATCTTTGAAAGGCTTTGCGAGTGATAGCTCGGATCTGACCTAGTGAAAGGGTGCGAGGCGAGCCGTCACAGAGAGGCCGAGAGAAAAAAAAAGTATGAAAAAGAGGAGAGAGGACAAGGAAGCGGTGCGACAACAGGGCTCAGAGCCTAGTCGAAGACTTCAACGCATGTCAGCACACACTCTTGAAGCCGTTATTCCATGCAAAAAGATGCGCGGACCACACACTTACAACAGCCGGCGACGTCGTCGAAGGCTGATGACAGGTGTGAAGTTGGCTTGTCGAAGCGTGTTATTGACCAGGCCGAGATGCTACCCCAGCGCTGGATGGTGTGGCGCGCGCGCTCCCTTGAGGGTTCGTGTGAGAGGAGGGGGAAAGTGAGAATTTGGTGATCGCTGTCGTGAACAGAAGCGAAAACCTGAAAATGAAAAGTGATGTGATGGAAGAAAGAACTACGAGGCGACAACCCGTGGCGTCCAAGTGTGCTTGATCCGACTTTCGATTTCCTTTCTCGAACTATCAAATACAATCTGTCGTCGTGAAGAAGGATAGCCGCTTTGCTTCCCGGCGACAACTGATGATTCTTGGGAGGAGGGGAGGGGGAGGTTGGTGGTGATGATAATTAAAGAGTGGGTCAATAAAATTGAGGGTGAAAAAAAGCAAAACGCTGATGAGCAATGATATAATAAAGGAAGGGAGTCTCGAATGCGATAAAGATAAAAAGCGAAAGTCTGCGCGAAGTAGGAAACAGCGAGCCTGTTTGGGGGGATGGGTCGTTCGAGACAGGGGGTTGAATTTCGTCGCAAAAAAAGTTGGTTTTGAGGCTGGATTCACGTATGGAGCCCAGTAATCGCATGCGTGCCAGAATGCCGAAAATCACAGAAAAAAGGAGGAGGGACACGCTGTCTTTATATACCTCCGCGTCTCGCACGGACCAACACGCTAATTCTCTTTTGCCTCGGCGCTAGTAAAAATTTTGGCCAATCAGGTACCGATTTGCACTAATCGCCGACGCAAAGGTGGCGTCTAAGCTCACGTGATGCTATCTGGCCGCACCGGCACGTGCGACTGTAGTTGATATGTGTGGCAATCAACCAGACTTTAGCAAGTGGTTGCTTTAGTATACATAGTTGTGTTGTCGTTAGTTGTTCGTATAATTTGAGAAACACAATTTCGGCTTTGTCGGAGTGGCCTGGTACATGATTGAGCTTGAGGTCGCTATGGTTGACGACTTGAGCTCAACAATGGCTACAAGGCAAGCCATTGAGCTCAACAATGGCAAAAAAGGCAAGCCAAGTGGAAAATCTTCTTCAATGTATCATGCTTTCTCAAAAGAGTCTAGACGGGTTATAGTACAACTGTGTTATATGATAGCCTTGAAAACCACGATGAAAGGCGGCCTTCTCACCATCATCCCATGCAGCTTCTCCTCGTTCCCGACATTACTCCTCGCTCTCAGCGGCCGCAGCACGGCCAGCCTTGGAGTTGTAGTAGTGGTTCCTTTCAATTATGTCAGTCAACAAAGAATTTCCATGGTGAGCTCCCAGACGTTTCTGGGAGCTGGGACAACATACTTTTCAAAGGCCCACTGCATCAGGAAGTAGGCGCCGACAAAAGGAGGAGCAAAGTACAGAACTTGCCGAGAAAACCGCCTCCACGTGTTGAAAATGGCGTCGTGACCGGCGCCGGCGAATGGGTTCTGACGGTTGGGCGCAATGCCGTAGGTGACGATTCCACGCTGCTTTTGCGGGCCTGTATGGGTACGACACGTCAGTCTTAGCCCCCTCATCGGTAGTAGACAACCGGGGTATGGAATTGTCGATTTGCGAACAGCACCATGCATGGCATGACACCGCCCTTTTTTCAAAAGCTCGGGTCCTCTCTCAAACCAGGAAGCAAAACGAGTAGCAATAAACTGCTACTTTGTTTTTCTTCCTGCCTATTCCCCCCAACTCGGAGCTTGTTGTATCTCGTTGTATCCTTCCTTGTCGCAGTTTGCCGTACTCGCAACGTCCGCGGTTCCGAGCAATGTGAAAAGCAGCATCGCCAAACTTGCGCCAATAGAAAGACAACTTACCCAGGTTACCCCAGTCACCGATGTAGCTGCAGAGAGAGTTAGCAAGTTATTCATGCAAGAAAAGCACCCCCGTAAAAAGGACTCTTGCAAAATTCAAAAGACCGCAACCGTGGAGATCGTAGCCAATTGTCCTTGGGAAGAAGAAGGGAGCCGTACTGGTTGTATTTGCCCAACGGGGTGTCGCCACCACCGCCGCTGAGGAGAGCCTGGCTGGGACGCATTTCAACGAGAGAGGAGAAGAAAGATAAATCTTCTTTTTGTTTGGTTCGTGCGTAGTCGATCGCGCGCAAGGCAGGGTGGTTGACGTAGAGTGTGAGGCCAGTAAATGGTTAGCTGAGCCAATTTCCGGTGGGCGATATTTTCCCAGAGATCGCGAATGGAAGTTGTCGGAATGGTCAATGGTCCCACTACAGCCAGCCAATGGGAGGGCCGGAAACCCATCTTCTTTTAGACTGGCTTAGTAATCGTGAGGTCATGTGGTTTTGGGACAACGAACCCGGACAAGGCTCTGCTCTGAATCACGGAGTACTTCGGCCGGGACGAGAAACTAATTATCGTGAATGCAAATCTTCAAGATAGAAACACTGTGTTTGATGCCTTGTGACTACGAGGATATGTGTGGTTGAAATGCAGAGGCATGCATCCAGGGCTGACCGGAGCACTACGGCAATACTGCACAGGCCTTTGCATCCGTCCCTCGGCTACGAAAAGAGGTCTACGAATATGGACCGGGCAACGAAAAGCAGGCTGATCGCAGACGAGATACCTCAAGAAGAAGAGATGGGAAACATAGCCTTGATGACACCGTTCACAGAGTTAGTAATTACTGAGTAACAGCTGAGGTACGTACTAGCATCTGCACGTGACGGGCCTTGCGAGCGAATCAGAATCAGGAAACGAACGGCCTCTGGAGCAAGGAATTTTACCCCGGCCAAAGTAACGAAAGCAACCACAGCACATCCAGCCCACCTCGGACCTCTTGAGACGGACAGCTGTGACAGAGTTGACCGAGCGCACAAACACCTACACAGACTTTTCCCTCCGGTCTCCTAAGCCATGGCAAACGTGCTGGGCCTCATCTACAAGTCGGTCATCCCGGCCGCTGCCGGCATCGCCGTGCTCCAGGCGTCCATGTACGACGTGCGGGGCGGCTCGCGGGCGATCATCTTTGACCGGCTGGCGGGTGTCAAGGAGTCGGTGGTGAGCGAGGGCACGCACTTTCTCGTGCCGTGGCTGCAGCGCAGCATCATCTTTGACGTGCGCACCAAGCCGCGCAACATTGCCACCACAACTGGCAGCAAGGATATGCAGATGGTCAGCTTGACTCTGCGCGTGCTGCACCGGCCCGAAGTGCAAGCCCTGCCCAAAATCTACCAGGTAAGCTGTTTGGGACCGAAAGAGAGGACTCCTATCCCCCCCCCCCCCCCCCCGGCGGACGGTATGAAATGGTGCTGACCCAGTACAATAGAATCTCGGCACCGACTATGACGAGCGCGTGCTGCCGTCCATTGGCAACGAGGTGCTCAAGGCCATTGTGGCACAGTTTGACGCGGCCGAGCTCATCACGCAGCGCGAGGCCGTGTCACAGCGCATCCGCGCGGACCTGACGAAGCGCGCGCACGAGTTCAACATTGCCCTCGAGGACGTGTCCATTACGCACATGACGTTTGGCAAGGAGTTCACAAAGGCCGTCGAGCAGAAGCAGATTGCGCAGCAGGACGCCGAGCGCGCGCGCTTCATCGTGGAGCGCGCCGAGCAGGAGCGCCAGGCCAACGTCATCCGCGCCGAGGGCGAGGCCGAGAGCGCCGAGACCATCAGCAAGGCCATTGCCAAGTACGGCGACGGCCTCGTGCAGATTCGCAAGATTGAGGCCAGCCGCGAGATCGCCCAGACCCTGGCTACAAACCCCAACGTCGCCTACCTGCCGGGCGGCAAGCAAGGCACCAACATCCTGCTCAATGCTGGCCGGGCATGAAGAGCGTGAACGAAGTGTCCCCCTCCCCCCCCTTCTTCTTCCTCTATAAGGCTCTCGTCGGGCCTTGTGTGGCCCCAAAATTCTCACTCTTGGCGTCCTGTTTGTTGTTTCGTTAGTTTGGGCCATGGATTCACTTTACGCCATCATGTACAATCACTGCCGGATCTCGGACGGATCTCGCTTGGGGGACGTGTATTTTCATTCGTTTGGGACTCCCCGCTTCAAGGAAACAGGCAATAAAAGTTATAAATGACACTTGGGGAAAACAAGAACAAAGTCGTATATTCAAAGCATTCTGCTCTGATCCAAGCTGAGAAAAGGGTATCATACTTAGTCATACTGCATAGGAAATGTTCACACGGTACGAGACGCATCGCTCCAGGCTGCGCCGCCTCATTCGCCGGGGCCGCGAAGAGCACCGTCGACAAACTTCCAGCCCAGCGCCTTCTTCTCGGCCCAGATGCGCTCTACCCGGTAGCGAACGAGATCGCCGGCCGACCGTGCATCTTCGGCGCTGTCGTGGCCCCCCAGCACGCCGAGGTCGGCGTCGTCGGGGTTCGGCTCGACCTGGATGTCGCGCTTTAGGTGCGTTTTGACGAGCATCTTGAGGCTGTTGCGGACTGGCAGCCCCCGGGGGTGCGGAAAGAGCAGGGCTGTGTCGCAAATGGTCGGATGCACAATGCGCATGCAGTTCAAGTCGTTCTCCAGAGCGTGGCCGATCAGCGGCGTCTCCGGGGTGATGAGCGAGAAGAAGAGCTTGCGCGCGGCGGCCGGCGACGGCACCACGGGCAGCCGTCTTCGTGGCGACGTGCTGGCCGGGTCATCAGCAACGGCACTGTCAGGCAGACCAGTACCCAGGGCAGGGCCACTGGGCGTCGGCGGCAGGGCATTGGCATAGTCTTCGGGCCAGACACCGGAATACCGGGAGTTGAGGTCGATGATCTCGCCTTTTGGCCGCACCAAGACGTCCAAGAGCTCTTCGCCGCCCGGCCACGCGGTCGCCGTCAGGCGGATCACCTCCAGACCGTACACCGTGTAGCCCATCTCGCAGTCGAAACACACGCCGCGCCGTGCCAGGGGCGAGGGCGACGGGTTCGCCGGCGTCTCGACAAAGTTCCACAAGGATGCCAGGCGCTTGGCATCGGACGTCTTGAAGACGTGGTGGGTGGCCGTGGCGCAGCCCCGCGAGTCGCCGACGGGCTGGTGACAGCACCGGAACCGGTCGGACCGTTCCCTGTTAAAGAGGCTGCTGACAAAATACCGCCTGCCGGGATGGTGGGTGCATGCGCCGCCCGAAGCCAGCGCGCCGTCTTCTTCGCGGCGGCCCGGGAAGACCTGGAAGCGCACGCGGCACCGGTCGCACACCTCGAACCCCTTGGACACCTGCTCGGCATCGCGGGCCTTTTGAATGTCTGCTTCGGACGGCACTGACGGGACGAATCCGTGCGGCCCTAGCTCGGCTATCGGTGTAAGCAGAAAGGCCCGGAGGACGCTCAGCTGCTCGTCCGGCGTAAGCTCGTCCGCCACGGTGGTTGTGGTACCGGAGCTGTTATTAGCTGGCTTGGTCGGGTCTGTGTTGCTACCCCCCCGAGATGGGCCGCCGCCTCCGCCGCCGCCGCCGCCGCCGCCGCCACCGCCTCCGCCGCCACCGCCACCACCACCACCGCCACCACCACCATTGCTGTTGCTGTTGCCGCCGCCGCCGCTGCTGCCGTTCTGCTGCTTCCGCTGTTGATGCGGCAGCGGCGGCGGCGGCGGCTGGTTCTGGTCTGTCGGCTTGGCTGACGAGCCCTGCTGACCGTTTTGCTTATCGGCGTGTTCCTGCTTACGCACCTCCTCCTCGTGTAGATCCATGCGTTCCCTCTTCCATTGCTCTGGCGACATTCGTTTGTACTTCATGATCCGGTTCTTGATGACGTTGGAGTAAATGGCCGGCTTGCTGATGGCACAGAACTCCTCAATGTCCAGGGCCATCCAGACAAGCTCCTGCTTGGACAGCACCAGCGGCAGCACGTCGCTCTCTCCCTTTGCTTCTTCTTTGCGCAGCCCTTCGTCCAGGCGGGCCAGCTCGGCGTGCAGTAGCTTGAGGAGCTTGTAGCGGATCGCATGTGTGGCCGGCGCTGACTTTAGATGGCGTGGGTTGAGCGTCTCGGGCGGTCTTTTCGTGCTGCTCTTTGCCGTCGGCGGCGCTGCGGGCGGAGCAGGCCGCGACATGGCCGACTTGCCGGCGCCGCTCCCTTCTTCTCTCCTAACCGAGCCGGCTGCCGGGTCCGTGGACAGAGCTGGGGCTGGCGGTTCTGTTGACGGTCGAGACAGCGGTCTGGATGTGGCTGCTGGGCTGGCCGAGGCAGCCAGCGGCTGAGCGGCGGGCGGCCCAGACCGAGGGGAAGGCGGTGCCGTCTTGCCGACCTGGTTGATCGGCCGGCGCTGGAGCGGCGGAGGCGAGACCGGTTTCTTCAGCAAGGCAGACTCGGCCCCTGCCTTGACACGGCTCGATGCCGCCGGGGCGGTCGAGGCTGCCGAGGCCGCCGAGGCTGGCGGATTGGGAAGTTCCAAAGGCGTGGCCGGATCGTATTCGTCATCGCCCAGTTTTATCCGCTTTCGCGGACTACTCTGTGTGTCTGCAAACGGCTTATCATGGGGTGCGACGGCCGCCGCGGGAGTGCCATCGCCTGGCAACGGCGGAGTCTTTGCGTCTCCTTCATGGCCAAAGAGACACCGATACGACGTACAAGCATCGCCACTGGGGCAAGCAATATGCTTCAGCATAAAATCCACCGCCTGGCTGGCCATGGCTTGGTGGCTCTTCTTGTTGTCCGTTGTCCTAACTATGCAGAAAATAAAGAGGCAAGAAACACAAGACGAAATGAATCGATGATAAGGATGGACCGTGAGACGCAGTGGAAGAATACTTGGGGGGGGACTTGCGATGGACCGAGAAACAGGTCGTCGATGGGGAAACAGGGAAAGAGACCCCCATGCAAGGAGCTACGTAGAAAGTGGGCGGCCAGCTGTGGCTGAGTGGAGCCACGAGGCTGTCTGGAGCAGTCGCGAGAATTAGTCATCCTGCGACGTCGTGGCAGTGGCAAGTGAAAATATACACAAGATGATACAACATCCTGAACCTGAGAGCGGCAAAAAAAAAGCCACAGTATATCTAAACAAGACATTATAAATCAGGGCAGGTGATGTACAGATGCGGGCACAGAACCGGCTTGGGCTATGCAAGAAGAGCACAAAGACAAAAACACACGACACGTTAGAAAAGAAACTCCTCGTCGATAAAGTGCCTCAGGACCGTCCGGCCTTCGCTGAAATCGCCGTTCTGGTGGCGCACAACCATGGCGGCATGGCTGTGCCTAACCTTGCGGATCCAGACGGGGTACTTTCTCCAGCCCAGATTGTCGAGTGCCTCGATCATCTCAAACTGCTCCGGCGCGAGCGCCAGGATAGGCGGGGTGTATATCGCGCTGGGAGAGGCTGCGGCGTCAGACTGCGCACGGGACGAGCGCCGCCGACACGCTTGTGATGAGGCAGAGGCGGTGGTGGCGGTGGCTGTGGGTGCTGAGCCTGGATGCTTTTCTTGCGCCGGCTCTTCGTCTTCATGGTCGTTGTTGTACGCCAGCAGCGAGGAGGTGTTGGCCGATGACAGGGCATCCTCCTCCTCAGCATCGGACAAGTAGTCCTGTTCGTGCATGTTGTTGATGCTGTCGTAGGCCTCCTCCACGGAGCCCTGCAGATTCTGGATCCACAGGGGCACGCGGTACTGGCTTACGTCGATGCCGGCGAGGCCGCCCTCGTGCAGCTCCAGGCGCCTGCGGCTCTGCACGGTCTGGTAGGCCGAGCTGATGAGGAAGGTGGGCAGAGCAATGGGCAGAAGCATCATGATGGCCATGTTGGGGTAGAGCCCCTGCAGCATCGCCCGCGCGTCTTTGGAAAAGGGCGCCTGCACGAGGGCCTGCATCACGCGCAGCGGCGTATGGCCGCTCGTCTTGAGGCGCGCCAGATTGCGCTGGCGGGTCTGCTGGTGCTGCAGCTGGGTCTGGGGCGCGACGGGCGCGACCGGGTCGAGAATCACATCGTCGTAGCCGGGGACAAAGCGCAGGCCCAGATCCAACATCGAGCCGCCGTCCGCCCGAGCCGCCGCGTAGGGGTCTGTCTTGGCAATCGCCGTGGTGTAGTAGGGAGCGCTAAAGTCATTGACAATGTTGGCATAGAGGGTGCGGCGCTGAAAGCGAGCCAGGCCGGCCATGAAGATGGACCCGGGATCCGCCAGCACCGAGAGCAGCGGCCGGCCCGTGCCGCGGAACTTGTCCACGCCGAACAGCTGGCGGCCGGAGACGCTCAGAGCGCGAGGGCCGATGACGTTGGACAGGACGCCAATGGTGTTGCGCAGCGGAGAGCGCACGCCCAAGAACGGACTGGCAAAAGCAGTGAAGCTCTTTATTGCTTGTGTGTCAGCAAGCGGAAAAAAAAAAAAAAAAAAAAAAAAAAAGAGAGAGAGAACAGGGACGGAGGCAAGAGAAGAACGGCTTACTTTGCACTCGAGCTTGTCGAGCACGCCCTTGGCATGCAGCAGGCCCACGGCATAGCGGGCGACGAGGCCCCCGAGAGAGTAGCCGATGACGCTGAGCCGCGAGATGGAGCCGCCCTGTCTCTTTGCCGCAGCCAGCGTGTCTTCGATCTCGAGACAGACACGCTCGCCGCCCACCTCGATGCCGTCGTAGGTAAAGTAGCCCGCATTGGACTTGGGCAGCAGGATACATAGCTGCTCTTCGGTGTACTGGGCGCGCAGAGCTGCCGCAATGGACCCCATGTGCCCGGGGTTGCCCCAAAGCTGTTCCCGATGCGACACGATTAGACCATGGCTACAGCGGCACAGAGTCCCGGGCGAGAGGCGAAACGGCTTACTCCGTGCACGAGCACGCACAGGTGCTCGGCCTTGGCGCTGTCACCGCTGCTGTTGGCCATGGAGAAAGGCCCTTTCCACAGAGGCCGTGAGAAGGCAGGAGGAGGATGGAGATGTGCAGCAAAATGGGGCACCAGATGAGATCTTTTTTTTGCCCTCTGGGCAGACAAAGCCGTAAGCAGAGGCGACAGGCAGATCTTTCGCAAGTAGCTTGGCAAGACACAACTTGGAAAAATTCAAGAGTAGCTTGGCAAGACGCAACTTGGAAAAGTCAAGAACGACGGCAGCCTCTGCGATTTAACGGATTGTTGGCGACGCAACGCGGCTCTAGAGGCTGACGGCGCGCGGTCAGACTACTTGTCCGATACTCCACCGTAGTTGGGGCCTGGAGAAGCTCTTAAGTCCGAGCTGCACTTTGCTGGCCGTCGCATGAAAGGCACGCGACAAAACGGTACGCGAAAAATGGTACGCAACGAACGGGTATCTAGCACACTTGCTGCCAGAGGTCTGTCTGTAGGCTCTTGTTCATAATCCTTTTCTGGTTCTGCTTGATAAGGCAGCGTCTAGCAAACAAAGACAAAGAAGTACCACGGCTGCTCAGACTGCGAAAACATTCATGAGACGGCCGCGCTAAGATTAGCGCTGATGGTATCGAGCCAATCAGGAGAGAGGCGCAAAATAAGGGGCTTTGCCGCGCTGTGCGACCCGAGGACGACCAACGACGTATCTTACATATACTCCGTTTCGCCGGCAGCTCTGGGCGTCTTCCATCTGAGCGGTGCATGGGCCTGTCTGCATGCTCGCTGATTTTTTTAGTGTGCAATAAGCGCTCTTTCGCAGCCGCGGCGCGCATTCAATACCCACCGCCGCGCATCTCCTCCGCTTCGAGGCTTTGGCTCCGACGGCACGGCATGTCGGCTGCCACGAGGGCGCTCAGTCCTCCGCGGCGGTCGTCACGCGTTGCCTCGCTGGCCCGCTTCCGGTACAGCGAAAGCGCCGCTGGCCATGGCAGCGACGACGGCGGCAGTGGCGGCGGCAGCGTCGTCAAGGAGGAGGAGCCGGAGAGCCAAGCCGAGAGCAGTCTATCTGAGCTTTCGTTTGGCAGCGATATCGAGGATGCCGTGGTGGCCCCGAGGGCCCGGGCTCGAACACGAGCACGAGAACGAGCCGTGGTTGTCACAAAGACAGCGACAGCGGCCGAGACGCGCAAACGCAAACGGAGCAGCACCACAGCCACAACAGTGACGACGACGACGACGACGACGACGACGACGACGACGACAAACGCCAGTCGCAGAAAGACGGCCGCCGTCAAGAAAGAAGACCGTGGCGACGACAACGACGACGACGACGACGGCAACGACTCGGCAGCGGCCAAAAAGGAAATCAAAGACGACGAAGAAGCAGCGGAGGGGGCGGCGGACTTGTTGCACAGCGTGCCGGCGGCGCCGCCGCGCCGCCGTGGCAGCCGGAAGCCAGCGCGAGTCATCAAGACCAAGATCAAAGCGGATGCGGATGACGGCGGCAGCGGCAGCGGCAGCGGCGACACGACCACGACGCGAGTGGAGCCGCCGTCGGACTGGGAGGAGATCTACCGGCTGGTCAAGGAGATGCGGCTCAACGGCGGCCCGGCGGCCAACGCGGCCGTCGACACAATGGGCTGCGAGCGGCTGGCGGCGCCGGCGGCGAGCGCGCGCGACCGGCGCTTCCACACGCTGGTGGCGCTGATGCTGAGCTCGCAGACCAAGGACACGGTCAACGCGGTGGCCATGGCGCGCCTGCAGGCGGAGCTGCCGCCGCACCGGCCCGGGGCGCCGGCGGGGCTCAACCTGGACAACATGCTGGCGGTCGAGCCGGCCGTGCTGAACCAGCTGATCTGGCAGGTCGGCTTCCACAACAACAAGACGCGCTACCTCAAGCAGGCGGCCGAGATCCTGCGCGACCAGTGGGGCGGCGACATCCCGCCCACGGCCGAGGGTCTGATGGCGCTGCCCGGCGTCGGGCCCAAGATGGCCTACCTGTGCCTGGCGGCGGAGCACGGCTGGAACCGCGTCGAGGGCATCGGCGTCGACGTGCACGTGCACCGCATCACGAACCTGTGGGGCTGGCAAAAGCCCGGCTCGGCCGCCGCCAAGACGCCCGAGGGCACGCGCCTGGCGCTGCAGAGCTGGCTGCCGCACGACCGCTGGAAGGAGATCAACTGGCTGCTCGTCGGCTTCGGCCAGACCGTCTGTCTGCCGCAGGGTGCCAAGTGCGGCCAGTGCACCGTCGGACTGCGCGGGCTCTGCCGGGCGGCCGACCGCAAAAAGGTCGCCGAGGGCCGCCGGCGGCTGGCAGAGCTAGAAAAGGGGCCGGAAAAGGAGCCGGTCCCGTAGCAAGCGGCTTCATCCACTAGAGATGTGTTAATGACAGTGTAATAATAGGAAAGCATATCCCATATACCAGACATGTCTACGTCTACATCGACTGTCACAGACCGTGTTAAACACCAAAGCGCCGGCAGCGCAAACGACGCCCCCGGCAGATGTATCTTACATCCTGACAAAAAACGTGGCATTGAACAAGGCAAAGCTATGAAAACCCAAAAGCAGGCATCAAGGGACAAGCAGTTCAATTCACTCCTTCGCTAACCAAGGCCCCGACGCCAGTATGTAGGGCAAAAACAGGAAGCCTAGAAACAAGCAAATAAACCAGACAAGGCGGCAGCAAAACAAAACAAGGCCCCAACATGGAAACAGGCGGATATGGTAGGATCGCATGGGCGAGACGACTCGGAGAAACGGGGCGTAGAATACAATGCGTCGTGTGTGTTGTGTCTTTTTTGGGGAAGCTGAGCAGCCCCAAGTGTGAATGCGAATCTTTTGCGTAAGATTATGTGTTTTTTTTCATTGTCAGCAGGCGGTGAGCGGAAGAGGGAGCCATCCCGGGGGCGAAGGCTCGGCGACCCTTCTCTCCGGCAACATGGGTTGGGCGTTGCCGCAAATGCGCGAGGTGGCAGGCCGACAGGCCGCACCACCCACACAGAGCCCAGCTAGCCGGCCCGCTGTGCCATCCTTGCTCCCTCTCATTTCTCATACGCCTCGCCGGCGACAATCGGTTCACGAGCAAGGCCGAAGCCCGGGACCAGGGGACCGGAGGCTGCCGGTGTGGGGCTAGGCGTGGAAGCACCAATCGACGGATTAGGGGCGCAAGCCGAGGCCGAGGCCGGGAAACCCATTGGGGCCGACAACAGGCGAGAAGAGAGGGAGGGGGGGGAGGGAAACGGCAACGATAAGCAACACACAATCGACGTGTGCTTTCTAGACGCCCTTGATGACGCGGGTCCGCTCGGATTCAAGCTGTGCTGCGTTCTGCTTGTGGGCTTCCTTCTTGCACTGTATGCCGAAATCAAGGGTCAGTCAGAGCTCTAGGGGTTGTGGGGGGGGGGGGGGGGGGAGGAGGGGAGGACACAATCAGGGGGGGGCACCACGCACGTCTTCCAAACCAGAGCACTTGTGGTCTTCTAGTAACCGGTGGCGGCCGCAAAAGTGGCCGTTGCAGAAGCCGCAGTCGCCGGCAATGCGCTGAGCACCCTCTTTGCAATCCTTGAAGGAGCACTTGATCTTCCGGGGCGCCATGGCGGTCAGAGAAGTGCGAGGTCGGCACGGCAGAGGGTAGAGAGAACAGCGGAAAAGAGGAGATAACGACGAGCGACGAGGCCGGTAAAGGAGGAGGAGGAGGAGGAGGAGGAGGAGGAGGAGGAGGAAGGGGGTTTGTTCGAAGTGTTCCGAGGGTTGTGGAAATGGGGGGAATAGGGAGGGGGAGAGGGAGAGAGAAGAGAAGGAGAAGGAGAAGAAGGAGAAGGGAAAAGGAAAGAAGAGAAGAAGGGAAAAAGAGAGAAAGGATCGTAAGAGTCAACGGGAAATGGTGCCCTTGGCCTGGGAAGAAGCGGCGCCGCGGTCGGGAAAACGACTCACGTGGAGCCCGGGCGGCAAAGCCAAGTCAGACCCAGATAATAATACCCTGGGCACGAGAGGGCGAACAGCGCAGGCGGCCGGCGGCGGCGGGTCGTGGCTTGGACGAGGAGACGTAGTGTACTGGAAGTAGCTTCTCGGCCGGGACCACCAGTAACTACAAGTACGGGCGGAGTACAGGACCCACCTGCATGCGGTACAGCATCGACCACGGCTGGCCAGAGATACGGGGTAAGAGAGCGCACCGCATGCATAAAAGGGAGTCTCTGGCGCCGTGCGCCGGCGCCACGCGGTACGGTGGAGGGACCAGGCAACATGACTTACGTACGCACAGTATGTACCAGTGGCAGGTGTGAACCTTGCGGTCAAACCGGGGGGGGGGGGGGGGGGCGTCCAGCGGTATCTTTCACGCCGTAGTTGGGCTAGGCTGCCAATTGGCCACCTAAGCTCCTGGCTGCTTGGCTCCATAATACAGGGCGGAAGCTACTGGAATCGGATTAAACTCTTGGTGGCCGTGGGCGTTTGTCGGGCGATTACGCAGGTGATTTGGCTAGCGAGTTGGCCCACCCAGACTTGCCAGCACTGTCTTTATCCTACGGGATGGTGCGTGAGACATTGTCCCTGTAGCACCGAATCACAGGCACTCGTATGCAATCTTAGAACGAGAGCGGTGTCCCACTTGGGCCCCCGTAAGCGCTTCAGGTGACAGCCGACACGCAAAACGAGCAAGATTGACGAGGCTCCGCTTTCGGCGGCGTTCAGGCATCTGACAAGAAGCTATTTAATCACCGGCTGCTCCGCATCCAACCAGCCGCCATGATCGTTTCCCAACAGAGACACTGCGAAACAGATCGGCGCCGTGCACGAGCAGCCGAGGGGGCGTTTGTTGGCCGAGATATCTTGCTGTCGTTTGCCGGCTAAAAAGGACGTGTTGCTCGTAAAGCAGGGCGCTGCCAAGTCTGCAAATGCGACATTGTCGATGGAAAATACGTGAGATCGCCATGTGGAGTTGCGTGTGCTGGCCGGCAGCCGATATACACAGGGGACACATGTCAAGCCGTTCTTGTTGTTATCTTTGCTGGCCTCGCATTGCTGGCCGTGGCCAAAATGGATGGATGGATGGATGGATGGATGGGATGGCGGTGGCGAGCGCGAATCCAGAGTCTCGCGCAGTATCAGAGATACACCAACCGCTTCTGGTTCGCGGACACGTGGAACGTATCAGCTTGACAGCTGCCGACTACGCCACGCCGCCGCCGTATAGTACCATTGCTTTGTGAACCGAGAAAGAGCAAAAGGATCCCGGCCGGGATACGTGTAGATGAGGCCTGAGTGCTCAGACATAGTGGCTCAGACCGAGCGGCTCAGACCGAGCGGCTCAGACCGAGCTTGAGAGAATGGTTAAATGATCCAGACGATTTAAATATTCAGATGATTCAAATATTCAAATGATTCAAATGGTTCAGATGATAACCGATTATGCTTTTATTGACCCTATTTATATGCTGCTCCCTAGATCTTGCGCATGTCGACCACATCGCGGATGCAGTCGCCCTGCTTCATGACGTCAAAGGCCAGGTTGATCTCGCCCAGCGAGTTGCGGTGCGTGATGAACTCGTCGACCTTGAGCTTGCCGTCGAGGTAGTCCTTGACCAGGCCCGGCAGCTGCGTGCGGCCCTTGATGCCTCCAAAGGCGCAGCCCTTCCAGACGCGGCCCGTGACCAGCTGGAACGGCCGCGTGGCAATCTCCTGGCCGGCGGCCGCCACGCCGATGATGATGCTCTGGCCCCAGCCCTTGTGGCAGGCCTCGAGCGCCGTGCGCATCACCTGCACGTTGCCCGTGCAGTCAAAGGTGTAGTCGCAGCCGCCGTCGGTCATCTCCAGCAGCTTGTCCACCACCGTGGTGCCCTCGGGCAGCTTCGTCGGGTTGACAAAGTCGGTCGCGCCAAACTTGTGCGCCCACTCCTCCTTCTTCGGGTTGACGTCCACCACGATGATCTTGCCCGCCTTGTTGGCCGCCGCGCCCTGCACCACCGACAGGCCCACGCAGCCGGCGCCGAAAATGGCCACATTGCTGCCCTCCTCCACTCCCGCCGTCACCCGCGCCGCGCCGTAGCCGGTCGTGATGCCGCAGCCCAGCAGGCACACGCGGTCAAACGGCGCGTCCGTCTGCACCGCCACCACCGAGATGTCCGCCACCACGGTGTACTGCGAAAACGTCGACGTGCCCATAAAGTGCAGAATGTCCTTGCCGCGCGCCTTGAACCGCGACGTGCCATCCGGCATCACGCCCTTGCCCTGCGTTGCGCGGATCTTGCCGCACAGGTTCGTCTTGCCCGACTTGCAGAACTTGCACTCGCCGCATTCGGGCGTGCTTTTGCCTCTTGTCAGCAAAAAGACATCCCACAACTCCACACCCTAGGGTTCACAGGTTCCCCTCCAGAAAGGGGACAATACGCACTAAAGGGCAATGACATGGTCGCCCGGCTTGACGTTCGTCACGCCCTCGCCAACAGACTCGACGACACCGGCTCCCTCGTGCCCCAGGATAATGGGGAAAGCACCCTCGGGGTCTTTGCCCGACAGCGTGTATGCGTCTGGACTTTGTTAGGAGGCCGTTGAGGCGAGCAAGAAGGGGGGAGGATTGGAGGAGGGGCAGTCCAGCTGTCCCGACGCACCTGTGTGGCAGACACCAGTGTAGTAGATCTCAATGCGGACCTCGTGGGCCTTGGGCGGCGCAACCTCGACGTCCTCAATGGACAGCTCCTTGCCTGCCTCCCAAGCAATAGCCGCCTTGCAGGTAATGGTCTGGAAAGCAGGGTCAGCAAACCTGTTCCGGGCATCACATCTGCCGTTCCCCATTTGGTTGCAATCTAAACGCACCTTGCCGACAGTGGAAGCCATTTTGGTTTGTAAGAGTCGCAAATGATTTGAAATGGTTGTTGCTCGACTGACAATCAGCTTCTACTGGCACCAGTGTGATGTTGCAGAAAAACGAGGAGGGGGGGGGTTGGCGTCTTTTAAAGACGATATGCCCGGCCGAGGAGGCGATAGGAACAGATACTCACCCTTGTCTTGGTCCCCGCTTTCTGACGTCTGGTGGTGCTGCAATTTTCTCTCAAAATTGTGACGTTCTTCTGCTGGGAAGCTGTCCCTCGCCTCTGCCGATGACTCTCGCCCAAGGAGGGGTTGCCAAGCAATTCAACGCTAAAGCCGTGTACAAGGTAAAAGTACGGAGCACCGATATGAATTCCGAGGCGGGGCTTTTGTTAGATAATGGAAAGGATAGCAAAGGTTATCCTGTGAAGAGCGAACCCCCGCCTTTGTATCGGTGGCGCGGAGCTCGGCCGGTGTCGGCGATATCGCGGCATTGGCTGCTCTCCCTCTAGCGGAAACTGCTCGGAGTTCGCAGTCTTGTCCGATTTCCTCTTCTCCAACGAAAGAAGGGGAAACGACAGCCGAATTGAAGGCTACTATTGCCTGTTTGGTAATAGGCAGCGGGGTCCATTCGAAAGG
This sequence comes from Graphilbum cf. rectangulosporium, assembly GCA_019925645.1. Taxonomy (NCBI): domain Eukaryota; kingdom Fungi; phylum Ascomycota; class Sordariomycetes; order Ophiostomatales; family Ophiostomataceae; genus Graphilbum; species Graphilbum cf. rectangulosporium. The sequence continues at coordinate 446,728 of JADHKI010000009.1, forward strand.
CGCTTCAGGTGGTCTCCATCACTTTTGAATCTTCCAGATCAGGTCCTTTCTCGCAACATAGAAAGCATGCCAAAATCGAAAAAAAAAACACTGCCACTTTCAAACGACGGCAGAGAACTGCCAAACACGCTTGTTTGGGTTGTTAGTCAAGTCTACAGCTCTGATGCTGCTCGCGAATTAAGCGTCTTGAGACAGTCATGGTGTTCCGATTCTGTCTTGGTGGGGGCGGGTTGAAGAATAATTCAAAAGATGATGCATGTCTCGAGCCTCTAGTACTGTAACACAAAATCGGGCGAGGCGGGCCGGTATCTGTGTTGCTGGCTGCGCCGTTCTTGCAAAAGACAGATGGCTGAAACCGATTTGCGACAGCAAGTCTTCTGTTTCATGTTGTGAGTCTCTGGCTGGCCGGCCAATCACTGGGCTGGTCTTCCTGTGCGTCCAATCGGCAAATGGCAACGTGGCAACTGTAATGCAAAAAGGCAAATTTGCAAAGTGCAGGTCAGCCGAACAACACTCGCACATTGCATGGCGTGTAGAATGATGAATGATCAGAGAAAAGCCGGGCATGCATTGAATACAATTATACGATGAGCCAGCGATAAGATCAGGTTGTGAAGCTCGAGGCGTCCAGACCAAACAGCTGATTGTTTTTCGTACACGTACACACTCCACTTGAATTTTATCGGAGACACCATGGTCCTTTGCTGATGAAGATTACTCCTGAAATTCAGACCGGGCATGTCGTTTCCTGACAGGCGTGCTGGATGTTACGGCCCAACTGTCTTGGGAGCCGATGCTAATCCTTTGATATGACCCCATAGATGTGCCGTTTATGGAATATCACGAGATGCGTCAGAGCTATTTTGATTTAGAAAAACAAAAAGGCCTCTAGCATTCCGGCCTTATTTTTCCATTCGTACCTAAAGCCCCAAGGAGTTGCCTCGGGCATGGGATCCATGCATACCCAGGCTCCCCTCTGTATGCGCATTATGCTTATGTTGCTAGGTTGGCACTACGGAAATGTGGGATCGTGGCCTGCTGAAGCCAACACTTGAGCTTCTCTGCCTAGCGGTAGAAGCCAGCACGCCGTCCGCGAGCCATTAGACATGTCCAAGCCTGAGAAGGCGATCAGCTTCCAAAGTCGACAAGAAGGATGTTAAGAAGTGGCGAGAAGAATAGAACGGGTGGCCTTGTTTTGTGTGTATCAGGAGAGCTGGGCCGCCAAGGCGACTTGACTCATTTCAGAAGAAAAAGTCTAGCTAAACTAATAATGGATGAGAATAGGCCGAAGCCCCCTGGCCTGCGGTTCGGTGCCTGCGCTGCTGCCTGAATGCCCCATGCTGTTCTTCAAACCACGTACATGCCCCGATTTGGTCGTAAAGGCATCTCTGCCTCTCAGAGGCAAACGCGAGCTAAACAAGGCAAGGACCCTCAGAGCAGTATTCTACGGCCGTTTATATGACCTTTTTAGCCACTAGTGACTCATGGAACCCTGGAAGTCGTGCAAAAGATCCCTGATCTACCAAGGTGAGAGTGTCCAGCTGCGAGAGGCTTCATCGAAAAGAGTCCTTATAAAGCTGGCGACGTCCACCCGTCTTTGCCCTGCCCCAAAACGCCGCGAGAGGAGAAAGAAGATTCCAAAGAGTCCACGGACTGCGCCATTGGCGGCCGCCACGATATAAACTCTTTGGTGATTGTTCCTCGCTTCGCCTGCTCAGCTCAGCTTGCCACCACATTCTTGCACGCCTGCATATCCTCCATATGCCTTTTGATTCCAAACACCTCGTGCTTAACTTCACGGATTGATCCCCCTCCCACCCTACGAGGCAGCCAACCCGTTGCGTATGCGAGGCAAAAAAACCGGAGGCGTCTACGGCAAAGACTGGACTCGTTGACTGCGCCTCAATAGGCAGCAGCAGCCACATCACGGGACCAGGCTGATGACTAAGCAAACTTTTGGGCATCAAAATTTCCTCAAAGACCCGGATGGCGGCCAGAAAACAAATTAAGGCATCAACCCCATTTAATATCCTCAGGCCAAAATACGTGAAATCATCGAAAATCAACGACACTGCACGTTGCCGATATACTCTCCCGGACCTGCGACGACAACAGGCTTCCCTCTCGCTCGGGCCTTTGCTTCTTCTTCGGGGCTGCGGACTACTGTTGTTCTTTTTTCGTGGTCTCGTCTTCTCGCTTACTCTATCACACATTCTCACTACTACGACGAGACCGCTTCTTTCGTGTTCTCTGCTTATAAACGAGCATCTTCTGTGCTCGTCATTACAGCCGACGCGACAGTGATTCTATACATACCAACAAGAGCCTGCTATCCGCCTCAGAAACTGCGGCCTACCGCCAGTCTGCTACTATGGACATGGTCTTTGAGCCTCGACATGCCTCGTTTCTCCACGATGAGACGTACCCGCCCATCGATCAAGCCGGCGACGACCGATACGACGACGCGGAGGACAACCATCTGTCAGCGTCCATGGGCCATGTGGGAGATGTGGGCGAGCTCGGAATTTCGGTGACCTACCAGCCCCCCGAGGCGTCCATCCTGGCAGAAAGCGAGCCGTCAAGACTCGGGGCGGAGGAAGTCTTGGGCGACGACGAGCACAAAGGATCGGGGCCGTCGGCCATGACGGCAACGACGGCAAGGGCGGCGGCGGCGGCGGCGGTGGCGGCGGCAGAGAGGTCAGCAGAGGCTGCAGCGGTAGCGGCAGCAGCGGAAGAGGCCGCCCGGCACGGCCGGCACATCAAGGCAGACGTCGCGTCGCCACAACAGCCGCGCAAGGAGGCATCACCGCCGTGCGGCAGCGGCGGTGGCAGCGGCAGCGGCGGTGGTGGCGGAAGCGTCCCGCTCTCGTCGCGCATCAAGCCGATCCCGAAGCCGGACCGGGATGCCAAGAAGAATGACAGGGGCTTTTTCCAGTGCACCTACCAGGACTGTACCGAGGAGATCAAGCAGTTTTCGCGACGGTGTGAGTTTAAGTGAGTTTCCCCCCCCCCCTCTTCCCTCTATCGCTGCTTGTTTAGACGTGTAAAGACTGACGCGCGCGTCTACAGCAAACACATGGACAAGCACGAGCGGCCCTATCGCTGCATGGCAGGAGGCTGTGAGAAGCTGCCAGGCTTTACGTACTCGGGGGGGCTGTTGCGGCACGAGCGCGAGGTGCACGGCAAGCATGGCGGGCCGCGCAATCCGCTGCACTGTCCCCATCCCACGTGCAAGCGGCACTCTGGCAAGGGTTTTTCGCGGCAGGAGAACCTGAACGAGCACCTGCGGCGGGTGCACACACCCGTGGCCGGCATGCCGGTGGTGACGGCGCCCATGGCCAGCCCCGGGGCAGACGTGATTAACCTGAGCGCGCTGCGGCCGCTGGCCGAGCTGTCGGCCAGCCTGATGGGGGCCGACGAGAGCGACGAGGCCAAGGCGATGGAGGAAGACCTGGACCTGATCCTGCCCGGACGGCGGCGGAAGCGGACGGCCGGCTACATGGAGATGGGCAGCATGGGCGGAGGCGCAGAGGCCGGGGAGGGCGGTCTCGAGAAAGGAGGCCAGGACAGCGCTGACGAAGGCGGTGGCGGTCTCCGGGAGGAGGTGAAGCGCGTGAGGCTGGAGAACCAGGAGCTGAAGCGGCAAGTCGAGGTGATGATGCAGCAGATTGTGAAGCTCCAGGAGGATGCTCGGCAGCAGCAGCAGCAGCAGCAACAACAACAACAACAGCAGCAGCAGCAACAACAACAGCAGCAGCAGCAACAACAACAACAAGAGCAACAAGCGCAACAAGAGCAACAAGAACAACAAGAACAAGAGCAACAGCCACAGCAGCAGCAGCAACCGCAAGAACTGCAGCAGCAGCAGCAGTCAAGACCGCCAGAGCTGCACGTGACTCCTGGCCTGGACGAAAGCTGATGCTGACCCGGCTTCACTCTTTCCTCGGGCTTGCTGGGCAGGATGATTCGTGGCGTTTTGGCGGCGAGACTGCCTGTTTGATTCTGGCATTTCCTCTGGGATTCATGGTGTTTTGATGGTCCAGGCTGACCGTCCTCGATGGTTGTTTTTCCCATAGAACGCGTTGCTGTTTTCCATCTCCCCTGTACATATTTTCCTCCCCGTTGTTTCAGGGCAGTTACGCTCATTCCATAATCTAGCTTGGATAATGAAAGCTTTCTGCTTGCGTTTTGTCCCGTTATATCAAAGACTATAGTACACCGCTGGACTGCCCCAGCTCTCATGTCCCATCCGAGGCCCCGGCTGGGCGGCCGCAACGCCTCAGACCTCAAAGACCGGCCCGATGCCTTCGGCACTGCCGGCGCGGCTCTCGACCAGATCCAGCCGCCAGCCCTCCCAGTTTTTGAGCGCCCGCCGGGCCTCCCGCACGCGCTCGATGCGCCGCCGCGCGTCCTCTTCCTGCGCCCGGCGGAACGCCTCCTCGTCAAAGTCCATGTCGTCGTCGTCGAGGAAGCTGTCGTCGTCGTCGTCGTCGCCGCCGCCGCCGCCGCCACCGCCGCCGCCCAGGCCTCCCAGGCCGCCGCCCAGGGGAGCCGCGCTCGACCGGTGACGGTGGTGGTGGCCGGCATGGGCCCCGGCATGGGCACCACCCCCGGCGCCGGTCAGCACGGAAAAGAGATCGCCGACCAGGCCGCCGGCCACGCCTCCCCCCTTCCGGCCGGGGCCGCCGGCCACGCCTCCCCCCTTCCGGCCGGGGCCGCCGGCGGAGAGGTCGACGTCGCTGAAGCGGCCGGTCGGCGGGCCAGCGACAGCGTCGTCGGGCCCCGGCTGCAGCTCCTTGCGCCGCTCGTGCCAGATGCCGTGGCGCAGGTCCGTGTTCTCGGCCTCGAGGGCGCGGATGCGCTGCTCGAGGCGCAGGCGCTCCTCGTCCTCGAGCTCGTCGAGATGGTCGGCGTCGGTGCCGCCGGCGTCGCGGGCGTCGCGCTTGCGCACGGCCAGCAGCTCGGCCTCGAGGCGGGCAATGTGCGTGCGCGCCTCGGCCAGCTCGTGGTCGGCGCGCTCCTTGTCGCGGCGCAGCGCCTGCGAGCGCGCGTCGTGCTCCTTGTGCAGCGTCGTCAGGGCCGCCACTTTCTTGTCGAGCGCCTCGGCCTTGCGCGCCAGCTCGTCGCGCTCCGTGCGCAGCGCCGCCGCCTCCTCCTCGACGCTGCGCAGCTTCGTCTCGGCGCTCGTGCGCGCGCTGCCCTCGCGCACCGCCTTGTCGGCCGCGCGCTCCAGGTTGCGCTTGAGCTCCGTCAGCTCGCGCTGGGCCACCCCCGCCGCGCGCTCGGCGCGCTCCAGCTTCTCCTCGAGCGCGGCCACCTGCTCGCCCTTGCTCCCGCGCCGCTGCGATGATGTGCCGCCGTCGCCGTCGCCGTCGCTGCCGCCAGAAGCAGCAGCAGAACCGCTACCACCACCACCACCACCACCACCAAGCGTGCTCCCGCCGCTAGAGGACAGCCGCTCGACCTGGGCGCGCAGGCGTGACATCTCCAGCTCCATGTTCTCAATCGTGGCGGATTTGGACTTGAGCTGGGCTTCCAGCTCCGACAGCGGATGCGGCGACGACCCCACGCTGATGGACGGCGACGAGCCGTGCCGGCTGGCCGTGCGGGCCTGCAGCTGTGCGTTTTGCCGCTGGAGCGCGGCCATTTCTGTTTTCTGGTCGGCGCCGGGCACAGTTAGCAGACAGCCAGCCAAAAAGAGCAGGTCAACGGATAGCAGACAGACACCAAGAGCAGACGGTGGAGAAAGGGCAACGCACCAGCTTGGCCAGCTCGTCGCCGGCCGACGACGCAGCCGGCCCGTCGCGCACGTCGGCCAGATCCTCCTCGGCCTTTTGCCAGCGCTTCTCGGCGTCGGCCGCGTCCTTGGCCAGCCGCTTGTTCTGGCGCTCGAGCTCCTCGATGCGCGCCGCCTGCTTGCGGTAAATGTCCGCGGCCGTCTCGCCGTCCACGGCTGACGGGCTCAGCGCGCCGCCGCGGAAGGACGTCGAGCGCAGCTTTGACTGCTCCGACAGCGACGGCGGCGTAATCGTCGGCTTCTTCTTGCCCGTGTTGCGCGGCGACGCCGGCGGCGACGACACCACCACCGCGTCACTGCCGTCGTCCTCCTCGTCCTCGCCGTCGAGCCTGTCGCCGGCGTCCTCCTCGCCTTTGTCGTCCTTGCCGCCGTCCTTCTTCTTGTTGTTCTTCTCCGGCTTCTCCTCGTCCCCCTCCCCGCCCTTCACGTCCGCCGTCTCGTCCTTTTCCTCCTCGCCGTCGGGCTTCTTGTCGACATCGTCTTCGGTGGCGTTGCCCGCCTTGTCCTTCTTGTCCTTCTTGCTGCCGCCGGCAGCCTGCTTGGCCTTTTGCTTTTTCAGTTGCTCAAACTAGAAGAGATCCAAAAAAAGCAGCATCAGAGTCAGCCATCACTATCCCGCGCAGCTGGCCGGACAAAAGTAGGAAACTCTCGACTACTGACTCTCTTCTTGCCCGCTGCCAGCTTCTCGGCCTTGGCCTTGTCGCTGTCGGCCATGGCGGATACGGGAAAAGACGCGGTTACCAACGTGGCAGGGTCGACTCGAGAAAGTCGCTCAAGAGTTGTCGGTGCAGCCGTCGTTGTCGCGAAGATGGCGGGCTGTTTCTTGTTTGGGACACTAGACGTTGGCTGGAATTGAACCTGCCTTGTAAACACGTCACTCTACTTGTCCGGCCGCCGCGTCGCACGAACAAGCCCCCCCCCTCCTTTCCCCTAACCTGCCCGGGACTTGGCGCTACAGCAGTGTGGGCTGGAACGCCAAAAAGCCCTGTATTACGGGGTAAGGGAGAACTAGTATAGAGCATGATTAGCGCCTACCAACAAGCTTCAGTCTTTTTTTTTGGCCTTTTGAGCCACCGCTCTGCTTCTCCGAACCGGACCGCGAACAGCAAAATTCAACGAGAGCCCGCCGGCCTCTTTTTTGCGGTTTCGTATCCGAGTCTATATAGTAGTGGTGCCCCTCTTCCTTTTTGTGTGCTAAATCCCACACGTCTTTTGTGTCTGTCTGGCCCCACGTTACGACTATATAAGATACAGACTCGGCCTCCTCCTCCCAACGTGTGATACTTGCAGCCTTCTCATCTTTTCTCCCTTTTTTTTTTTCTTTTAGTTTTCTCGCCCTGCAGGGGCACATGAGAACAAACAGGAGAGCCCATCTACTCTATCCGTCCCCACGATTCACCGCTCCCTGGCTAGTGCTGATAAGAGCGCCTCAGCCTTGATACGACCGTGCCTGCTGTGCAACCGGCCTGCCCAACACAGCCTGCTCCGGCCCGCTTGTAAAAGAAAGCCTGCCATGGCCAGCCTCCCCACCAAACATCCAGACCTGGTCCTGCATCTGACAGATGAAGCGCTCACTCCCATTATCAGCTCTGCCATGGGCACCACAATGGGCACAATGGGCACAATGGGCACAATAGCTCACAATGGCGACGGGCAAGAGCAGCAGCAGCGGCAGAGCCGAGCCGCAGCGCTCGACACGCTCTCGGTGACGGCGCTCCGGGCCCGTGACGCGGCCGCCCGGCTCGGCATGGGCTGTGATGCGTCGCTGTCCGGACCGGGCTGTGACATGACCCCGCCGGAACATCTGGTGGTGACGTACAACACCGGCTCGGTCGTGCTTGCCAACTTCTTGGACCCACAGCAGCGCAGGCTGCCCGCGCGGGCTACTGCAGGAACGGCCGCGCCGCAGCAGCGGCATGGCGCTCTGGCAGCCGGACTCTACCCCGATGCGGGCCCGGATCAGGCGCCCGAAGAGCACGACGGCCAAGACGGCCAAGACGGCCAAGACAACGCCGCTGAAAATGCACCGCTGCTGGTCAGCCTAGTCGTTGCACCGAGAGAACAATTGCTGCGCGAGGCCCGGGTGGCTACGGCACAGCTGGAACGCGTCGGCCAAGCTTTCCAAGACGAGCTCATGGCGGAGGAAAGACGCCGAGGCTGAGACGAGACGCAGTGGGCGGGAAAAGGGATACACTGTTTTTCAGAAAAGTTGTAAATTTCTCGTAGACATACGCAGCGAGTCAACCCAAGGTAGGTGCATATAAAAAGGGGTGAATCTATCTATCACGGCACCATGAACCGTCCTTTGTTGATCAAAGGCCTCTGGCTCAAGCTTTTAAAGAGAGACATCATGGTCTCATCCCGTGTATGTGAAGCTCTTTTTTAAAAGCAGAGACTGGCTCGAGTCTGGTAGGCGATCTGTCTAGATGATCTGCTGGAAGGCGCGGTTGATGGGAGAGCGGATGTTGGGCACGTCCTTCCAGAAGTTGACAGTGGCAACGGCGCGCTTGGCGATACCCTCGGGGGTGAACTCGAACTTCTATGCGGTTGTTAGCTGCATTCTGCAAAAGAAAAAAAAAAAAAAAAAAAGGGAAAGAAAACAAGATCTGACCTTGTACACGTCCTTGTACGGGCCAGACGCGCCGAAGCGGTTCAGGCCGAACTGCTCGTGAGTGTACCGCTCCCAGCCCATGGTGGACATGACCTCGACGGACAGCGACGGGATGCCGTCGGGCAGCACACTGAGGCGGTACTCCTTGGGCTGGGCGTCAAAGACCTCGAAACACGGCAGAGACACAACACGGGCCTTGAGGTTGTGCTTCTCGGCCAGCTCCTTGATGGTGTCGACGCAGATGCCGACCTCGGAACCGGTGGACACGAGGGTGATGTCGGCACTCTTGTCCTCGTGCACGACGTAGCCGCCCTTGATCGCGTGCTCAATGGTCGAGTTCTCGAGCTGGGGCAGGTTCTGGCGCGACAGAGCCAGGATGCTGGGCGTGTGCTTGGACGTCAGGGAGACGTAGTAAGCAGCGCTCGTCTCGTTGCCGTCGGCCGGGCGCCAGACCATGATGTTGGGCAGAGCACGGAAGTGGGCCAGCGTCTCGATAGGCTGGTGGGTCGGGCCGTCCTCGCCCAGACCGATGGAGTCGTGGGTGGCCACCCAGATGGTGCGGACCTGGGATAGCGCAGACAGGCGGATGGCGCCAGCGGCGTAGGAGACAAAGTTCAAAAAGGTGCCGCCGTAGGGCAGGATGGTGCCGTAGGCAGCCAGGCCGTTCATGATGGCGCCCATGGCGTGCTCGCGCACGCCGTAGCGGATGTAGCGGCCGGCGTAGTTGCCCAGGCCGGTGGAGGGGGCCTGCAGGTCCACGGCCTCCTTCCAGCGAGTCAGGTTGGAGCCAGTCAGGTCGGCCGAGCCGCCGACGAGCTCCGGGATGACGGCCTCGACCTTGCTGAGGACGATCTCTGACAGCTTGCGCGAGGCAACGGCAGCGTCGGTGGGCTTGTAGACGGGCAGGCTCTTCTCCCAGCCCTCGGGCAGGTCGCCGGACAGGCGGCGGACAAGGTCGTCGTGCTCGGCCTTGTAGGTCTGGCCGTACTTGGCAAACAGAGCGTTCCACTCGGCCTCGAGGGCGGCGCCCTCGGCGGCCTTCTTGGCCGTCAGGTCGTAGACGGACTGGGGAACGGCAAAGAACTCCTCGGGGTTGAAGCCGAACTTGGCCTTGACCTGCTTGAGGTCGTCGGCCTTGAGGGGCGAGCCGTGGACGCCGTGGGTGCCCTGCTGGGTGGAGCCGAAGCCGATAATGGTGCGCAGCTTGATCAGGGTGGGCTTGTCCTTGACGGCCTGGGCAGCGCGGATGGCCTTCTCGATGCCGTCCAGGTCGTGGTCGCCGTCGCCGACGACCAGCACGTGCCAGCCGTAGGACTCGTAGCGCTTGACAACGTCCTCGGTAAAGGCAACGTTGGTGTCGCCGTCAATGGAGATGTGGTTGTCATCGTAAATGGCAATCAGGTTGCCGAGCTGCAGGTGGCCGGCCAGGGACGAGGCCTCGGCCGAGACACCCTCCATCAGACAGCCGTCGCCGAGGAAGCAGTAGGTGTAGTTGTCAATCAGGTTGAAGCCGTCCTTGTTGAAGGTGGCGGCCGTGTGGGCCTGGGCAATGGCCAAGCCGACGGCATTGCAGATGCCCTGGCCGAGCGGGCCGGTGGTGACCTCCACGCCGGGAGTGTCATGGGCTTCCGGGTGGCCGGGGGTGATGCTGCCAACTTGCTGCAAAGAGTTAGCCACGGGAGAAGGGGAAAAGATAGAAATGCCAAAAAAAAGGCCACCCCAAAACACCCAGAATAAGCCGCTGGCACTTACGCGGAAGTTCTTCAGGTCATCAATGGTGAGACCGAACCCATAGAGGTGAAGCAGAGCATAGAGCAGCATGCAGGCGTGGCCGTTTCTGGCAGGTGTCAGCGGGACTCTCGTCAAGTGTCTCTTGAGACATGGACAAGGGAGGGTGGCCAGCTTACGAGAGAACGAAGCGATCGCGGTTCAGCCACTTGGGGTTCTTGGGGTTGTACTTCATGATGCGGTTCCAGAGAACGTGGGCAACCGGCGCCATGCCCCTAAGCAAAAGAGAAAAAAACACGTTAGCTGTGGCCCGACCATTTTTGCTAGGCCATGGCAGGAACGTTCAAGAGGCCGTATGCATCGCAAAAGAACAGCCTGAGCATAGAGGGCAAAACTTACATTGGGGCGCCGGGATGGCCGGAGTTGGCATGGAAGGTAGCATCGGCCTGAAGGGCAGAAAAAGTCAATGGGAGCCCGGCAAGAAGCAAAGACAAGAAGATAATTCGAAAGGCAATTGTGAGCAGTGATGCTCTACAAAAAAAAAAAAAAAAAGACCCCAGATCAAAGACAACAAACAAAAGCCAAGGAATTCAAAGAGACAACGACAACAGCAAAATACTGCGCAGCAGTAAGCCAGAGGCGGGGGGCGGGGCAATCCCAACGTACAGCCAAGACACGGATGGCGTTCACAGCCAGCTGGTCAACGTCAGTGTATCCCATGATGGCGGCTGGGTGGATGGACGATGAAGGCTGAAGTGGTGGTCTGGTGAGGGTTTTTTTTTGCAAGTCGGAGAAAAGCCAAGGAAGGCGGAGGGGGGGGGGGGTCGAGGAGAGGGAAATAAGTAAGAGGAAGAAAAGAAAGGAGACGAGAGCAGGAGACAAAACGGGTGAGAAGGAACGACCGGCCAAAGGCAAAAAACCAAGCAGGTAGTACGGCACTAATGGCGCAAAAACCGGAGGCGAGAGGGGGGGGGGAGGGGTGTATCGAGAAAAGAGCGAGGGGTGGCCCGTTCTCGAAACGGCGAGCTCCCAAACGCTGGATCGTCATAACGTACTTGCAATGGCGGGGTCTTTGCCAGCCTGGTGGGGTAAAGAGCCGGGCGACAGAGCTCCGAACGCGCCTACGACGTGAAAAACAGCTGCAGTCCCGCAGCTTCCGCCGGCAGCCGGTAATAGCAAAGCGGCGTTTCTGCCGTGTTTGGGCAGGTTACATTTTGTAAAAAAAGAAGAAAAAAGAAAAAGAAAAAAAAAAGAAAAAGAGAGGCAATACTGGCACCTTTAAAATGCACCTCTAAAAAGCCTCTGGATTTCCAATGAGAACCGGGCAACAGCGGCGGTAAGATACAGCCGAATAAAAGACAGTAATGAATTGAATGGTTGCGGCATCAAAAATGGAGACTGAGAAAGATTGCTGCTGTCGCTGATGCAGTCAACGTTTCCTCGACCCTCCTTCAGCGTCCCGGCAGAGTCGATGCCCCCCCTGGAAGCTTGCTCGTGCGCTGAGTGGTGGCCACTATAAAGTATGACCGGCCTCAGTCAGCAACGGGTTTGAGTTTGGGAGACGAAATCATCTTTACACCCAGAAATCAGACGATATCGGACGACAAGGCAACAAGCAGAGCCAAAGACGACGCTGCTGTCATCCTCTGCGAAGCTAGTTGGAAAAGCTCGAGCGGGCGGGGGATAGAGCATCAGCCTCCCTCCCCCCTCTCTCGCTCCCCGTCTTTAGCCAGCGCGGCCGACACGTATGTCGTGGTGCAGAATTTTAGCTGCATTTAGGCAAAAAGTGGCAGCTAGCGCTCGTTTTGCAGACGCTGGGGCGGGGCCCGGACGCTTCCACCCCCCCTGTGCTGTGTTTTTCTGGGCACTTCGTGATAGCAGTCACCTGCCGCCATCTATTTTTTGCATGGCCAAGAACCGTGGAGGCGGAGGCGGAGGCGGAGGCGGAGGCGGAGGCGGCGGCGGCGGCGGAGCGCCGAGAAAAGCACGGCCGCCGGCCACGGCCAAGCCCGGTCGCGCCAAGCCCCCGGCCGCGACCAAGACCGGGACCGGGACCGGGACCGGGACCGGCAAGGCGGGAGCCGACGACGGGCGGCTGTACCAGCAGCGGGCGCTGTCGTTTTCTGCGCAGCAGCGGCTGCTCGACGTGTTCGGGCGGGCTTTGGCGCCCACGCTGGCCTCGCCACAGCTGGACGGCGCGCTGCAGGCCGTCAAGAAGGCTCTGTTTGAGCGCGACTTTGCCGGGGCCTTTTTGCACCACCATGGCGGGGCCGCAGACGGGGCCGCCGGGGCTCGGCCGCCTCTGCTGGACGCGTACGCCGCCCGCTGGAGCCCTACGCGGGCGCTTTGCTACGCCGCTCTGCTGAGCAGTCCGCTGGTGCAGGAGCACTGGGGTGCGGGCTCGCCGACGCGCCGCCGCCTGATTGCGCTGGGCGGCGGCGCGGCCGAGACGGTGGCGTTTGGCTCGCTGATGCTGCCGGAGGCGGCGGCGGCGCCGCCATCAAGACCGACCGACGGCAACGACGATACCGACAACGACGACGCCGTCAACGACGACAACAACGACGACAACAACGACAAGGGCCGTCACCAGCTGGTCCTGGTGGACGCTGCGCCCTGGGCTGACGTGGTGGCCAAACTCTACGACGCGGCCGTGGCGGCCGGCTATACCGGCGGCGGCAGTGCCGGCGCGGCGGCCGGCTGGGCGGTGGAAGCGCGCCAGCTGGACCTGCTGGCCATGGACGACGCGGCCATGGCGGCCATGGTGGCCGGCCCGCCACACGGCGGCACAGCCGCCACGCTCGTCAGCCTGCTCTTCACCCTCAACGAGCTCTTCTCGGCCGGCAGCATCGGCGCGGCAGCGGCGTTTTTGCTGCGGCTGACGGCCGCGACCGAGGCGCTGCCCGGGCCGACGCTGCTGCTCGTGGTCGACAGCCCCGGCAGCTATGCGGAGGCCGCCGTCGGCAGCCAGGCCCGGCGCTACCCCATGCGCTGGCTGCTGGACAAGATCTTGCTCGAGGACGCCGGCGACGGCGGCAGCGGCGGCGCTGCCTGGACAAAGGTCCACGAGGACGACGCCGTGTGGTTCCGCCTGCCGCCGGGCCTCGTCTACCCGATCCGGCTCGAGGACATGCGGTACCAGGTGCACCTCTACAAACGAAACGGGCGGCATTAGGGCGACAGATGAGGGGCGTCAGATCTTGGTATCTTGGGGGGTATATGTGCGGTAAAAGACAGGGGCAACCCTCCGCTGCAAAATGTACAGAATAGATACTTTACAAAAACACTCTCCCACACCAGCACACCTCACGCCCACACCAGCTTCTTCAGCGAGTGGCCTAGGTGGCCCAGCAGCCCAGTGCTCCTGCGTGCCTCGGCCAGCGACACAATGTCGCTGCGCACCAGCAGCGGCCCGGCGGCGGCGGCGGCGGCGTCTGTATTTGCGCCTGTGTCTGCGCCTGTGTCTGCGCCTGTGTCTGCGCCTGTGTCTGCGCCTGTGCTTGTGTTTGTGTCAGTGTCTGCTTCCGCCGCCGGACGGGGCCCGGCGGCCCGGGCCGCCTGCGCCAGGCGTGCAATGTCCTGCGCAATGGCCTCGACCTGCTGCATCTCCGACAGCCTGGCACCGGGCGGCCGGGCCAGCGACGAGTCGGCGTACAAGGCCTTAAAGGCCAGGCGCTTGACGGGCGGCGGCGGCGGGCGGCGGGCCAGAAAGGCAAAGCCGGACGAGCCGGGGGGCTTGGCGGCGTCGTCCGGGTGCTGGATGCTGGACAGCGAGCGGGTGTTGATGCGCAGAATGTCGTCGCGGCCGGGCTGGTAGGTGACGAGGAAGCCGACGTTGCGGGCGTCGTCCATGTGCATGGGCGAGACGGTGGAGGCGATGTAGGTGCCGAGGGTGATGCGGACGACGTGGGCGAGGTCGACGCGCTCAAAGGACGACAGCTTGTCGAGGTTCCAGTCGAAGCGGCACAGGTACAGCGCCGCGTCGCTCAGCAGCAGCACGACCTCCTCAAAGGGCGGCGCCGTCAGGCTGGCGTTGGCGTCGTGCGGCGCCAGCAGCGTCCAGCCGCCGACGACCTCTTCGGCCTCGTCGGCGACGACGCGGCGCTGGCACAGCTCAATGGCCTGCTCGCGCATCTTTTGCGTCGACACGGCCGGGTCGCGCGTCATCATGTTGGCCTCGAACTCGTCAAAGACCTTGTCGGTGACGTTGCCGAGCAGAAAGTCGATTGTGGTCTGCAAAAAGAAGTCGTTGACGATGCTGGTGGTCAGAGGAGGGAAAGAAAGAAGAAAGAGAAATAATGGCGAAAGAAAGAAGAAAGAAGAGAAATTATGGCGAAAGAAACAGAACACATACCCGTTAAAGAAGCGCGTCAGCGACAGACCGGCGTCGGTCAGGGCGCCGCGGTAGTCGCGCCGGCGCGTGCGCGTGTAGTCGCCCTTCATGGCGGCCGTCGACGCGTACTGCTTGGACACGGCGTCGCCGTTGTCGGCCCACAGCGTGTTGAACCAGGCGTTCTCCTGGTCGTGCTGCGCCGTCATGTCAAAGCCCTGCTCCTTGAGCTGCGCGTCCAGCATGAACTTGGCAAACGAGCTCTGGCACACGTTGGTGCGGTCGAGGCAGTCCATGCAGTTTGTGCGCAGCACGCCTTTTTGCTCGCGCACGAGCGTGCTCCCGGCGGCGGCTCCGGACATGGCGGGCCCGGCCCCGGCTCCGGCTCCGGCTCCGGCGCCCCCGCCGCCGTCCTCCACCGTCACCGTGCTGCCCAGCTCCTCGATGCGGGCGCTGAGCGTGCTCAGCAGCAGCGACACATTCTCAAACTTCATGCCGCGGCACGCGCTGTGGAAGTCGAACCACTCAAAGGGAATGGCGGCCTGGCCGGCCTGGCCGGCCTCGCTGTTGAGCCGCTGCACGCCGGCCTCGTACTGCGCGCCAATGGCCGCCTCGACGCCGTGCTTCTCGACCAGGTTGACCACCTGCAGGCCGCCGTAGCGCCGCCGCAGGCCGTCAAAGTGCTTCTGCAGCGCGGCGTGGTTGGCCTCGGGCGAGTGCTGCAGCACCGGCACCGGCTTGAGCGAGAAGGGAGACTGCGTGAAGAAGAGCGGGATGCTGCCGCGCACCTGCACAAACGAGTACGTCTTGGTCGGCACTGCGTGCAGCTTGTCGTCACTATTGCTGCTATTGCTGCTGCCGTCGCCGTTGCCGTTGCCGTCGCTGCCGTCACCTCCGGATGTCTTTGTCGCCGCTGCCACTGCCGCCGCTGCCGTCGCCATCGCCGCCGCCGGCGACAGAATCTGCTCCGTCTCCACCGCATTGGCCACGTTGCCATCCTCATCCACGCCGCGCCGTAGGTACCGCAGGCCGGCGCGCTTCACCGAGCGCCGCGAGATGAGCGTCAGGTCAAAGTGGGCCTCGGTCGGGCGCCGCTCCAGCTCGGACGAGGTGCGCACGCTCGTCGTAGTCGATCTGGGAGGAGCGTTGGCTGACGCCGCTGACGCCGCTGACGCCGCTGACGCCGCTGCCGCAGCTGCTGTTGCTGCCGCCGCTGCCGCCGGCGCCGCCGGCGCCGCCGGCGATGAAGACGGCGACGGCGACGGCGAATTCGGAGGACTCCCCACGCGGTAGGACAGATCGCTCAGCTCAAACGAGTCCTTGGCCCCGCCGCCGTCGCCGTCGACCTGCGGCGGGTGGCTGTCGACGACAAACGAGCACTGGCCGACAAAGCCCTGCATCAGCGGCAGCGCCAGGGCGTCGGCGCCGGCGTCGATAAAGGGCTGGATGGCGTGGCGATTCCAAAAGTACAGCGGGTCGACCCGTTTGTGCAGCGGCAGGTCCGTCCGCCGCGTCCGCGGCTGCTGCCGGGCCAGGCTGCGCGTGATGTCGCCGTCGTATGAAAAGTAAAAGGCCCGCGACGCGCCAAAGAGCATCTGCGTCGTGCGCAGCAGTTTTGGCAGCAAGCTGATCACGGCGCTGTCTTCGCTGTCGTCCACCGCGCTGCCGCTGCCGGAAGAAGCCGGGTTGGCCGGAGCAGCGCCGTTGACCGGACCGAGCGTGTCCGGAGCCACGGCCTGCTCGTGGGAAGAAGAGGCAGCAGAAGCTGCAGCAGCTGCTGCTGTTGCTGCTGTTGCTGCTGCTGCCGCCGCCGCTGCCGCCGCCGCCGGTCCGCCATCCGTAAGTCCCATCATGCGCTTTTGCTCCTGCATCCAGCCACCGCGGCTGAACCAGCGCTGCGCAAAGCGCCCGTAGCTTCCCCTGCGCGACATGACATCCTCCGCCACGCTGCTGGCACTGGCGCTGCTTCTTCCACTGACGCTGCTTCCGCTTTTTCCAGGCCGGACCGCCGAGCCGGCTTTGGCTACCGCTGCCGCCGCTGCCGCTGCTTCCGCCGCCGAGTCCCCCGTGCCGGCTGTCCCTTGCCGATCATGGTCATTATGCCATAGCGACGGCTCGCCGTCGCCCCCAAGGCTGCTGTTCCGTCCCGGATCGCTGCCGTTTTCGTTTTCGCTGCCGCTGTCATTGTTGCTACCACTGACGCTGCCACTAATGCTGCCACTGACGCTGACGCTGTCGCTGTCGCTGTCGCTGTCGCTGTCGCTGTCGCTGTCGCTGTTGCTTTCGCTGTCACTGTCGCTGTCGGCGGCTCCGTCACCGGCCGGCTTGCGCTTCAGGTGCTGGACTGTCTGCTCGACCGCCTGGCGGGCCTCGTCAAAGGAAGCACACGGGGTCAGCGCCACCTCGGTGACGACGTAGACGGGCGAGCCGCGGATCGTGGCCACGTGCTGGCGTCGGGTGATGCTGATGAGATAGCTGAACCGTGACACGTTGACGAGGCCTGGTACGCCGTCAGCCGCCTCCACGCCAAGCACAAACTAAACTTGTTCTTCTTCTATTCTTTCGTTCTTTTGTTCTTTTTCGTTCCTTTTTACATACCGACAATGCCAAACGCTTCGAAGCCGCCGCCTCCGCCGCCGCCGCCGCCGCCGCCGCCGGCCCCCTCACGAGACGCCGCCGCTGTCGCGATCGCGGTGTCGCCGTAGCGTATCTTGACAGCCGGAGCGGTCCTCGGGTCCTTCTTGGGCGAGAGCGGGTGCAAGACCAGGCCGTCGGCGGCCGCACAGACAAGGATTTTGCGCGCGAGGCCGGTCATGGCGCGTCGGCTGGGGGGGGAATGGACGTTGTTAAAACGGTGCAAAAGAAGGAGAAGCAAAAAACGAGAAAACGCCGGAAGCTAAAGTGAATTTCGCGCAGCGCTTCTGCTTCGATTACCGGGGCGAGAGACGGCCCCTCTGGAGGCACATGGCGAAACGAGCGCGACCGAGACGGGAAGCACAAGCCAAAAAAAAAACCAAAATCAGTCCCGAAAAATCACAAACTGGCAGCAGTGCAGTGCAAGACGTCGACTTTTGGGGGCGGGGGGGGGGAGGCCGAGAGTTTGGGGATGTTTTTTTGGATGCGCGAAGCCGATCTGATTGAATTAAATTCGGCGGGGCAGGAGCGAGTCTTGGGGGGGCAGTGACGTACGATTTGCAGGTAGGTGCGGGTCTCACACACAGACACTAACAAGACTAATCTTATCAGCAAAAGAATTTGGCCCAAACTCAAACAGCTGTCGAGCAATTTCGAGCCAGATCCAGCCGCCCCCTTCCCACCCCAAGCAAACACAATGGCCACCGCAGGACAGATCACGGTGCCGGGCCAGCTGCTGGGCCCGGCCTCGCAGTACCAGCCCGGCGCCGGCACGCACCTGGCCGACGGGCAGGTGTTCGCGTCGCTCCTGGGCCGCGTCCAGATCAGCCGGCCGGCCGGCAGCTCCGCGGCGGCGGGCGCGGCCACAGCGGCGGGCGCGCAGCCCGGCATCGGGCCGGTAAAGCGGCTGACGCGCATCACGGTGCCGACGGCGGCGTCTCTGGGGCTGGCCGGCGGCGGCGGCGGCGGCGCGGCGGCGGCCAAGGCGGTCGTGTCGGTGTCCCGGGCGGGCATCGCGGCCGGCGGCGAGGTGCTGCCGGACGTGGGCAACACGGTCCTGTGCCGGGTCACGCGTATCACGCAGCGGCAGGCCGTCGTGGCCATCCTGGTGGTGGGCGACACGGTGCTGGACGCCGAATGGCAGGGCCTGATCCGCGCGCAGGATGTGCGGGCCACCGAAAAGGACCGCGTCAAGATTTACGAGTCGTTCCGGCCGGGCGACATCGTGCGGGCGCTTGTGGTGAGTCGGGGGGACAGGGCCGCGAGGCAACAGGCAGGCTGCATCCAGAAATGAGCCAGGACAAAGAAGAAAACGAAAAAAAAAAAGACACGCTGACAGCCAGATCTCCCTCGGTGACCAGGCCAACTACTACCTGTCGACCGCCAGCAACACGCTCGGCGTGGTCATGGCCACGAGCGAAATGGGCAACCCCATGTATCCGGTCAGCTGGAAAGAGTACATCGACCCCGAGACGGACCTGAAGGAGCCGCGCAAGGTGGCCAAGCCGTTTTGAAGAGAAGAGCCACATCGGGCCACCACAGGGCACAAAGAAAAAGAGAGCGGCCCAGACGACCTGGGCCGGCCGGCAGGCTTTTACGGGGGCAAGGACGGCGCTGTCGACCGGTTTGTGGCGCTTTGCCACGGCGTGCCGGCCCAGAGTCGGGATCCTCTCGGGCCGAAGTGAGGTGTCGCGGCCTCAAGGGCACGTTGGGCGAGTCACGGCAACGGGTATCAGTCAACCAATCAGAGCCGGCTTTATGCAGCAAGCAGCCTTTGCACCAGAGGTTAGGATGGAACTAAAGATGCTATGAAGCTGCAATATTCAACCCGCGAGGCACCAAGAAAGGCATCGTCCAATAAACGAGTCGGAGGACGGAGGCTAGTTCAAGAGTACGTGTAAATTGAGGCTTATGTGTTTCCGTCACCCTCTGCTCTTCACAAAGATTCGTTGCGTCTACCGAGCCGGCCATGCCCTCACAGCCGAGCACAGCTGGCGCAAGCTGCTCTGCTCGCGGCCGCAGCCGGCCGTATGATGTCGGACTGTCCGGCCGTCCCAGCCGGCTTTCCGACCGAGCCCCGGCCGACCGGGCCGACTACACCTGCGCGCCCTGCACGGGCATCTTCTCGCGGTACGGGCTGGCCCAGCTCAACGCCCCGCCCGGCTACCGCCACCGGACGCTGGCAGAGTGTCGGGCCGAGCTCCGCGAGGGGGGCTGCCGCATGTGCCAGTACATCTACCGGGCCGTCGAGAGCGAGACCGGCCACCGCCGCGACTGGCAGCCAGACGACCACGACCACGACCGCCTCCTGTTCCGCAACTTTCGCGACGCGCACGGGCAGACCCCGTCGCCGGCCGAAGCGCTGCGGTGCCAAAAGGGCATCTACGGCCTGCGCGGGAGCCTGGAATCCGATCCCGAGACCCCTCTGATCGCCATGGCCGCGTTTGCCGAGGGTATCTATTTTCTCTTCTCCCTTCTCCCCCTCGCCCTCACCTGCAGCGCCTAAATCCCCCTCGTGTGCTTGCAGGCGGGCACAACCCGTTGAAAGGCCTCGTGCGCCGGCGGCCGCTGTGCGACAACCTGCGAAAGCCGCGCTGCTTCCGCGCCGCCCGCCAGATGATGGCCCGGTGCATGAGTGGCCACTCGCCGCACCGCCTGTGCCAGTACTCGCGCGACGACGTGCTGCCCTCGCGCGTGCTGGATGTCGGCACGGCTGCCGAGCCGGTGCTGCGCCTCCAGACAAACCACAACGGCAAGCGCGCGCCGTACTTGGCTCTCAGCTACTGCTGGGGCCCGACCCCGGCCCCGGCCCCGACTGCCGGCTCGTCCCCCCTGGACAGCCTCCCATGCAGCCTCCCGGACTCCCCCCCGCCCCGCCTGATGCTGCGCCGCCACACGCTCGACCAGCTGACCAACGAGGAGATTGTCTTTGACAATCTGCTGCCGTCGATCCAGGACGCCGTCGAGGCCACGCGCGGCCTCCACTACCGCTTCCTCTGGGTGGACTCGCTCTGCATCGTGCAGGACGACGACGGCGACAAGCAGCGCGAGCTGGCCGCCATGGCCGCCATCTACAAGAACGCCCGCGTCACCCTGGTGGCCGCCTGCGCCCAGAGAGCCGAGGACGGCTTTCTCTACCCGCGCGCCGGTGCCCCCCCGCGCCGGACCTACCCGGCCGGCGACGACGAGGACGTCTTGGCCGTGCGCCTGCGCCTGCCCGACGACCACGGGCCCGGCCTGGCCGGCCGGGTCGGCACCGTGCATCTGTCGGCCGTGGCGCACGTTCCCGAACACGCCGTGGACCGCCGCGCCTGGACCCTGCAGGAATACCTGCTGTCGTCGCGGCTGCTCTTCTTTTCCGAGTTCGAAGTGCTGTGGCAGTGCGCCGAGGTCGACCTGTGCGGCGTCACCGGCACCGGCGGCATCCAGTACCTGCAGACTCTCGAGCGGCTGCCCTGGGTAGACTATGACGACGCCGCCGAGCACGACGCCGCCGGCCCCGACACCGGCACTGTCGCTCCCGGCGACCACCAGGACCGCTTTGCGCAGTGGGTAGGCATCGTCGGCCAGTACACGCAGCGCAGCCTGGCCCACGCCGACGATCGGCTGCGCGCCGTCGGCGGCATCGTCTCCGAGCTGGGTACTCTGTGGAACGACACCGCCCTTTATGGCCATTGGCGCGCCTGGTTCGTCCAGCTGCTTGCCTGGAAGCGTCCGCTGCCGCCGCTGGACGACCACAACTGGCAGCTACACCGCGCCCCGAGCTGGTCCTGGGCCGCCGTGGACGGCCCGGTCGTCTACGACGAGCGCCTGTCCGTGTTGGACGCCAAGCCGCTCGACATTGGCGAGACGATGAAGCTGCATTGCCGTCTCTTGAATGCCGAAGACCTCCCCGAGGTTGACAACATGGGCATCGGCTTCATCGAAGCGCAGCCCGGAGAAGCCATGGTTGTTGATAGCGGCGACGACGACGACGACAAAGCCGACGACTCTATTCGAGAATTCTCGGACCTGCGCTCTGTTGACGAAAAGCTCCGCAGTGAAGGCTTAGAGAGCCCCGACCTCATGTATATCCTTCTCGGCACGTCAAAGTCCGGTCCACCAGGCAGGCAGGTCGATAAGGGTGTCGGCCTGCTGGTTGCAGACGTCGGAAACCGCGGGTCCGACAAACTGTACAGACGATTTGGCTTGGTCGTATTTGAGGACATGTCGTTATGGAAGGGGACCAAACAGCAAATTGTCACCTTTGAGCCAAAAAAACACCTCAAGACATGATAATTGATCGCTAGTCAGACTTTACCAAGTGGAATAAATTGGAAAATAAAATAAAATAAAATAAAAGAAGATATCAAAATCTTAAAAGATGAAAAAAATCAAAGATAACAAAATTTCAATATAAAACAAAATCAAAGATAGCATAAATCCAGATATAAAACAAAATCAAAGACAGATCCAGAAAACCAAGAGACAAATCACCAGGCTTATAGTGGTAACCATAATCTCACCCCCGGTTCTGGCACTTCTTCTCGTGCCTCCGACAGTCCCCTATCCGGGTGAACCTCTTCAGGCAGCGCCTACAGGGGTGCGGCCTCTCGTCGAGATGCGTCAGCTCGTGGCTTTTCAGATTCTCCTTGCGCGTGAAGCCTCTGCTGCAGGTGCGGCAAAACTTCTGCTTATCAGCAATCTGCTGCTGCAGTCCCTGGGACGACAGGTGGCCGCCCGGCCCGCTGTGGTATTGGCGCGTGTGCCGGTCGCGGTCGCTCTTCCTGCTGAAACCCAGCAGAGCCATATCGCAGTTCTCGGGACAGGTGTACGGCTTTTCATGGCGCTGCTCGTGGTTGTGGCGGTCTGCCTTCTCGAGGAAGCCAACGTAGAATAGGTAGCACCCCACGACCTTGCACTTGAACCGGCCGTGCCCGTAGTATTTGCTGATGGGGTCACCGATATGCGCAATCTTGCTGGGCGCAAAGTCAGGACGCTCCAGTATCTTCCGGTTGTTTTTCAGCACTGTTTTGAGGCCCTCAAGGTCCACTTCGTTGCGTTCTTTGATCGAGCTGTTTTGGTACGCCACAATGTGCGTCCACACCCTTTCAAGGTTGTGCCCAAAGCTCTGCCCCGAAAAACGGGCGAGCGTCTTGCTCTTTTCAGCGTCCAGGGCCTCGTTCGTCCTCGTCAAGAAGCCACCGTTTGCGCCGTATGCGCCGACAAAGTTGGCCAAGGCCTCGCCGAATCTTGCCTTATATTCAGAATTCTCCTGCAATAGATCGCCGCAGTTCAAGACCACCAACTTCACGTGCTCATGCCATTTAGCACATGCGTAGTCCTGGAAAGAGAACCAGCCCAGTTTGGCCTTGTGAACACGCTCATCTTCAGACTCTTGCCCGATTTCTTTCAAGAGGCTGAGATATTGAAGGCAGCGAATGGCCAGGTCACACCGAACTTCGTCGGCTTTGATATACTTGTTTTGCACAATGTGTCTGGTTCAGTCAGCAATCCGGCACAGAGGCCAGGGGTCTGCGCCAGAAATGCATGCGAAAAGAGCCTTCTTACGTCTGTGCTGTGTGATGGATCACGCGAACGTGGTCTTTGCCGAGATAGAGCACCAAAGATGACAGGTAGTCGTCGATGTTCTGTCTCAGCATCCACTTGTCAAAATTCACCTCTTTGTCTCTGATGCTGTACGACAAGATGGCCTGTAGCTCGTATAACTTCAGGTTTCGTTGAGCGCAGACGAGCCATCCCAGAAGCTGCTTCGCTGCCTCCCAGTGGCCTATGCCCTTGGCCTCGAGCCTCTCCTTGGCCACTCCGATGAGTTTCTCATATCTGCCACCGACGGTTAGTTTCTCCCCCACCTCTGTGCCGTGTTGTCCAGGAACAGGCGCTCTTATACGCACAACTCTGAGAGTTTCCTGGGAAGTAGCTCTTCTTTGATGAGCCTTAAAAGTCCCCCTTTGTTGAGTTGCTGCGACAGATACTCAATGGCTAGATGAGCATATAAGAACATGCCTGTCACATTAGCCTAGGAGTACGCTGTGCAGGAAATCAGTCATGACACTTACTCCCACTGCGGGAGATTATGCTTTGTTCAACGTCTTCCCGTTCTTGTTCCCCCAGATTGAACTTATTGCCCACAATGAGATCATCTTCCACCTTTTTCTTGACATAGCGCACAATATCTGCCTTGTTGTCTGTGCTCTTCAAGATCACCTCTGGTATGCCATGGTCGTTCATCGAGTCACTCAAGAATAGCACCCGCACCCGGCTGCGACCATTCAGGCGCTCATCACTCGTTCTGACCAGACCGTTGAAGAAGCTGATAATTGACTTCTGCTCGTGATCCTCGTACGCGTTGATCCCGTCGATAATAAAGTACTGGCGAGAGTTGAATTCGGTGAATACCTCGATGAGATGCTTGGCAGCGGCAACATCTTCTAACCCGGCACCTGAATCAGTCCTTTTGATAAAGGGGATAAGGTAGTCATTTCCCTCCACCATCTGACGTAAAATCTCCTTGAGAATGTCGGTCAGACTCGCGCGTTCATTGGGGCCACTCTCCTGACAGTAGTAGTAGTATATCTTATATGTGAGGCCATGGGGCGGTACGCCGGAGGGCTGCCACTCACTCAGCGTGTCCACAAGCTTTGACGCCAGCATTGTTTTCCCTGCACCCTCAATGTTAGATGTGCACGTCTAAAGTTGCCGACATGGTCTTAGTGGAACTTACCAAAGCCCCTGCTACCGTACACCCAAAGCACGTTCTCAGAAGGCTCAGCTTCAGCTACCCAGTCGCTGATGAGATTGTAATTCTTGATGAGCCAATCTCCGGTGTCTTTGCATCGTTTCTTCTGCAGATCCTCGTGGAACTCTCTCGTTCTCTCAGTGTTCGAAAACCAGCGCAAGACAGACGTCTTATTCTCCTTTCTTGTTTGACGTTCTTGATCAATAAACCGGCGTCTCAGCCCGTCGAGATTACCAGAATATACATCTAGTTTCACATTCATCGCGTTATTCTCTTCTTGTCCAGTTGCGTCTGCTCTGTAACTTTCGGAAAGACTCCCGAGTTCTTCGATAAGTGTGCGGTGCATCTTAAGAGAGATTCCGATATGCTCGATTGTACGCGTTGCGTCCTTCCATATGGCGGTAAGAAGCTTTTGCCACACTAGGGACGACAACTTAGCAACTCTGTGCCCGAAAAGAAGCTGTGCTGTCAACGCTTGGCCGGAACTCACAGGTCTGCTCAAGGGAGAAGAGCTTGTATGCGAGCTTGTGGAACTCGATTAGATCACGATAGATTTCGAAAAGGCAATTCACGCTGCCTGGAAAACATGTGAAGAGCTGCAAGTGCTGGCGGAGAGGCGGGAGGTTTTCCCCCAAAAGTTCATACGCGGAGAGGATCTGATCAAACGCTCTGTCTGACTTGTTGCTGATCTGCAGCACACACTGTCAGCTTCAAATCCCTGTATAGAAGAGTATATAGAATAGTGAACTTTGAGCAACAGTACCTCAAGAATGAAGTAAAACAATGACCACAGAGTCGACATGACGTTTGCATAGGGATAGCAGAGGATGACCAGGACATCACCAAGTTCCCCTAGGCCGTCTAGGAAGTGGCGCAACCGATTCATATTCATCATTGCAAAGTTTTCTTTTCGGTGTCGTTGGATGGTATGAACGAGATTTTCTACATCTCGCTTTTCTCTTCTCCTTATTCGCGCGCTCGTTCTGTCGTCGTTTTCAAAGCTTCTTCGATCCTGCGGTGACAGGTGGTCGATCAAATCGCTAGAGAGCTGCAGCAATTCTCCGCCCAAGACGTTCAATGGTTTCTCGGCCAAGACCTTCCATTGTTCCTCGCCCCAGACGGGCAACTGTTCCTCGCCCAAATTGTTCCATTCTTCCTCGCTCACGACTTCCAATTGTTCCTCGAACCCCAAGGTCGCAACTTCCTCTGGTAATTGATTCATTATTGCGCGGTAAGAAGGTACGATTGCAATTCGCTGGTGCCTGAAATAAAAAAGGAAGGTGCAGAGTGACTGGGCATCATATATAGTCCATCGGGCGTAACACAGCCTCATTAATTGGGCAGCACTGCCACGTTCAAGGCAGCAGAGCCGCATGGTAAGCCTAGACGAGGCTTAAAAGGCATATGCCCCGAAAGGTTTCATGGCGCTTTCAGGTCCAAGTCAAGCCTCTCTGGTGATTTCACGACTGCAAAGTAAATTTGCTCGCTACGAATGCCGCCATGTCGGCCATAAACTTCGTTTTGAATTCTAACGACGATCTCAGCGACACAATCCCGGCGGGACATCTTTACGATCGGTCTCTCTATGCCAATGCACCCACTTTTAAAGATTTGAGGCCAGATCGAGACGCTGGCTGGGCCGGCGATGAACCGCGGCAAAGCTCCCTTCTTGGGCCATCTACCATGAACCCGCAAAGGTAGATGAAAACCTTTCAGACCAAAGGTTCTAATGCTAAGTTCCAAGCAATTTGCCTTCGATTTCAGGCAGTCCCTCCATGGAGTTCCAGATGAACAGTTTTTTGGATTTGGACTTTGCAACAGAACACACGGATACGAATGGCACCGAGTACAATTATATGCAGGCGATGATACAGTCAAACCCATCGTTTTTCGATAACATTGGACCGACGGACAGCTTTGATAATGCAACGGACTATCAAGGCTTTCCGCCGTTGGCGGCGGACTCTCTAGGACCCGGTCCGGCTCAGTTGACAGAAACAGACACAGGCGGAAAAGTGATCGTATGCTACGGGATGGTGAGTGGCCTTGGGAGATGTCCCTTCCCATTCCTTCCCTTCTTCTTCTTTTTCCTTGCGGGCTTCAGTGTCTTCCGTCTCTGACTACATGATGCAATCCATGTTGGCAGTTGTATGATGTCGATGTTCAGCTCGACGGCAGTGGAACAGAAATCGTTGATAGGCTCGACAGAAACACGGATACTGCGCGCTTCATTCTAGCCGAAGAAAGGGAGCACGTTGGGGTCAAGTTCAAGGAGGGCCCTTTGACTGGGAAGGACAGCGATGCAGCTCATCATCTGGGCCATCTCAAGAACTCGAGCTTCTTTCTGCGACCTCTCGTCCAGGATCGTGACATAATATTTGAATGCATAGCCCGAAAGGAATCAATCAAGACTGCAGCAAGCGCGGAACGCTCCAAAGCCATTGCCAAGTTGGACATTTACATATACGGACCGCGTGAGAAGGCCACTGGAGTCGGTGCGGATTTGACCAAAGGCAAATTATGGCTTCAAAATCCCGTGGAGAAATGGCCAGACTGCCCTTACGAGAACCCCCACGAACTGCAGACTACCTTTGACGGCAACTCGGAACAGCCACCCCAGCCTCCCAAGCAGATTGCCGACAATGGACTGCCAAAAAAGCTGCAGCAACAAGAGCGGTTTCGTCGGCTGATGCAGAACGTGTTTGCTTCAACAAACGATAAACGCGATCTCCGTAAGGAGGAGGGTGGAGATTGGGTCAAGCAAATGTTACACGATCACCAGAAACAGGCTCTGGCTTTCATGCTACAGAGGGAATCGGGCCAGATCGAAGAGAGGTACCGGCTCTGGGAGACGATCAAACCCAATGCGGACGGCAAACCAGCGCAGTAAGTCCTCCCCTCTTTCTCGGAGCAGCCAGGGTCTATGAGATCTGACGTGGCACTACCAGATACCGTCACAAGATTGCCAAAGCTCGGACACTTGACGAGCAGCCCGACGAGAGCGGAGGCGGTATTCTGGCCGACGACATGGGCATGGGCAAGTCCCTGAGCACACTGGCCCTCATTACCAAAACGCTGGCAGCCAGCAAGACTTGGGCCGACGAGCAGCAACATAACGCCAAAGGAGACGCACCAGTAACATCGCACGCTACATTGATTGTTGTACCATCTGCGTGTAAGTTGATGTGTCTTTTTTTTTTTTTTCCTTCTTTCTCGTCCGCCGGTCCTTGCGAATATCGAGTGATTGCACCGTCCATCTGCAAGACTAACCGACAGTGCTCATCCACAATTGGCAGAACGAAATCAAAGCGTGAGAGGACACAACAAAAGAGGTCGAGAACAAATAGAGAAGAGGAAAGCTAATTATGCGTTAGGCACCTGGCTGCCGGTTTGGTGGTTGTCAGCTACCACGGCCCCAACAGGTCGAAGAAAGTGGACACCATGGTCGGAGCCGACATTGTCATCACTACGTACAACATCCTGGCGGGCGAGAGGGAGTCTGGGCAGGACTTTTGCTTGCAAAAGATCCATTGGTTCAGGGTTGTTCTTGACGAAGGCAGGTTGCGCTTTTTTTAGGTTTAGGGGGCCTCGTGGCGAACGAACAGGAAGGGCCTGACGCTTTGCAGCGCATACAATCCGCCACCAAAACACAAACTTTTACAAGTCTTGCAAGGCTCTGCAGGCCCCGATGCGCTGGTGCCTCACGGGCACACCGGTGCAGAACAGGCTCGGCGACATTGGGTCTCTCTTTTGCTTTGTCGGCATAGAGCCGTTTGACAACGCGGCCGTGTTCCGGCAATGGGTGGAGAATCCTTTTGAGCAGGGCAGCAACAGCTTCAGAGTGGGCAGAGATGACGCGGTGAAGGATCGGCTGGTGACGCTGCTGCTGGCTCTCTCGCTGCGGCGGACGACGGCCTACATCCGGCTGCCCAAGCCCAAGAGAGAGGTGGTCAGGCTGCGTTTCTCCGAGGAAGAGCGCAGACAGTACGACCAGATGAAGAAGTCGCTTGAGCGGTTGATGATGCAAGGCGTGGGGAAGGAGAGCAGTGTCCGGTTCGGTGAGTTTCAGTCCTGCCTGCAACAGCGTCTGATGTGCAACCACGGCACGTTTCAGAGCCCGTTTGCGTGGAGAAAGTGCCACGCACAGGACACATCGGAGACATTCAGCAACGAGTTTGCCGCCTACGACGACGTCGACTGCTCGATCTGCAAGAACCCCGTTTCCGTCTTGGCGGCCAGCCGTTTTGTGGACGACTTCCAGCGTCAGTGCAAACATGTTTTCTGTACCGAGTGCATGGAGGACGCGGCGCAGCGGCCGGCACAGGCAGCGGCCGGCCAGGCGGACAGCTACGTTGCTAGGCCGCCGCCAAAATGCCCCATTTGCGTGGCCCGGCAGCAGCCCAGGCTGGAGCCGAGCCTGGGCAGCGACGGCGACGGCGGCGTGCACCGGGAAAACTACTTTCAGGCGTCTGGGTACTCGACAAAGATGAGAGGCGTGGTGGCAGATGTGAAGAAGGAACTATGGACAACAAAGAGGTGCGTCTCCGCATCCTGCGGTGGGAGTCCCTGCATGTCTAGGATGCACAAGGACACGCTGACAGCGAGCAGTATCATTTTCACATGCTGGACGCGGACACTGGACCTGCTGGCAAAACACTTGAAGGACGAGGGCATCCACTTTACCCGCATCGACGGGTCGTATTCCTTGACGCAACGTGAGGAGCGGCTGCAAAAGTTTGCCCATGCGGATGGCCCGCGCGTCCTGATCATGACTACGGGCACGGGTGGAATGGGGTAGGTCCTTGAGGGGGGTATGACAGGGAAGAGAGAGGGAAGAGAGAGTAGAGAGAGGAGAGAGAGAGAAGAGGAAAGAAAAGAGAGAAGAGTAGAGAGAGGAGAGAGGAGAGAGAGAGACAGACGGCTGACGCTCTAGGCTGAACCTGACATGTGCCAACCGGGTCATTATCGTGGAGCCGCACTGGAATCCGGCCGTGGAAGTGCAGGCGATTGCGCGAGCGATCCGCATGGGCCAGAAGGAGGTCGTGCAGGTGCGGCACTACTTGATCACGAACAGCATTGAAGAAGTACGTGTTCCACCCCCCGCTGGCCGTTGCGTGCTGACGGTCGCTGCAGCAACTGAGCAACCAACAAGAGATGAAGAGGAAGCTTGCGACCCTCGGGTTCGAAGAGGAGGAGCAAGTCGTGGAGGACGGAATGGAAAGCAGAGGGTGGAGTGTCTAGAAAGGGGCATAGCGAGCGAGCGAGCGAGCGGCAAAAACAACAGACTTTATAATTTGATTCATGCACACTCCAACTCGTAGACCGGCCGTGCAACACAGGCCTCTTGCAGCGCCCCTTACAGGCGGGCTATAATGGCGGCAGCTCTTCGCGGCAGATGGGGCACTGCAGGCGGAAGCGCAGCCAGCCCTCGAGACAGGCGGTGTGGAAGATGTGGCGGCAGGGCGTGACCATGTACTGGCGGCGGGCCAGGACGCCGGCGACGCCGCCGGCGGTGGGGTCGTCGACGCCGGCGCGGATGACGGGCACGTTGAGTGTTTCGCAGCAAATGGCGCAGTCCATGGTCCAGGTGGTGGTGGTGGTGGTGGTGGCAGTGGTAGCAGTGGTGGTGGCCGAGGAGGCGGACCGGGCGTGGCCGGCGCTGGCGCGGCGCTGCTTCGGGGCGGCGGCGGCGGCGTTGTCGGCGGCGTCGGCATCGGCGTCGGCGTCGGCGTCGGCGTCGGCGGCCAGGCCGATGGGCAGGCCGGCCTCGGCGTCGTCCTCGCGCAGGACCGGGTGGTAGTCCCAGGCCTCGGGGGCCCAGCCCTTGGGGATGCCGAAGCGCGGGCCCAGGACGTCCTGCAGGGCCAGCACCCACAGCTGGGCCCAGAGCCAGGCGGCCAGGACGGCAAAGGCGGGGCGGTCGGGGCGGGCAAAGAGCACGTTGTCGGCGCGCAGGTAAAAGTAGGCAATGGGCAGCAGGCGCAGGCCGGACTGGCCGAGCATGAAGCGCCAGGCAAAGGCGCGGCGGCTGTTGCGCTCAATGTTGCGCAGGATCTGCGGCACCCACAGCGAGCCGTAGGCCAGCACGACCACGTTGGTGTAGACTGCGCGCGCCCGCGCCCACCACGTCGCCGCCGCCAGGCTGCCAAAGAGCAGCGCCAGGCCCAGCATCAGCAGGCGGCCCACAACGCCCGAGAAGGGCATGGGCGGCTGTTCCTGCTGCTGGTCTTGTTGCTGCTGCTGTTGTTGTTGCTGCTGCTGCTCATGGAGCTCTTGTCGCCGCTGAGCCTGCGCGTTGCCCACGACGGCGGCGGCGGCGGTCGCCGGCTGCGGGAGGAGCGGAGCGGCGGTGTTGTCGGCGGTGTTGTCGGCGGCGGCGTCATGTTCGGCGATCTCGGCGTCGATATCCTGGTCAGAGGGCACGATAAAGGGGACGGAGTCGGCCCGCTGCCGCTGCTGCTGCCGCTGCTGCTGCTGGCGTGCGCGGCGTCGGCGCCGTTCGGGCAGCTGGGCGGCATAGATCTCGGACAGGAAACTGCCGCCAATGGTAATGGACAGGAAGCCGACAAAGACAATGGCGACAGCGGGCAGGAAGCTCGAGGTGGCGGTCAGGGTCCAGGCACAGGCGGCGGTGAAGACGAGGCCGTCGGCCAGCAGCATGGTGGCGGCGGTGTAGAAGCTGACGCGGCCGAGGGTCGAGGGCGTGTAGGTCTCGCGCATCTGGCCGAGCAGCAGGCGCACCTGGGCAAAGAGCACGGCGGCCAGGGCGAGCATCCAGAGGCGCGCCTCGTGCATGAGCACCTCGGCCTTGAAGCCGTGCAGGTGCACGGGGCGGCTGCTGCCGTCGGCCGCCGCCGCGGGGAAGCGCGGCGGGCCGCGGGTCTGGAGGAAGAAGCTGCAGTCGGGCGAGTAGAGCACCGCCGACATGCGCAGGGGCGGCACGCCGCGGGGCAGCGGCGCGCCGGTCGGGAAGCGCAGCTCGCGCTCGACGCCGAGCACGGCTTGCGTGAGCTGCTCGCGGCGCGCCGCCCCGGCTGCGGCGTCGGCGTCGGCGTCGGCGTCGGCGTTGGCGTCGGCGGACCCCCCGGACCCTCCGGACCCTCCGGACCCCCCGGACCCCTCCGGGAGCACCTGCATGTACATGACGTACTCGCAGTGCGGCACCGGCTCCGGCCCCTCGGGGGCGCCGTCGACGCTCGACGTCCACAGCGGCGCCGCCAGGGCAGACTCGCCGCCAAAGAGGCGCGTCTGCTCGCGGCGCCGCAGCGCCGCGTCCAGCGTGCGGTTCAGCAGCCGCTGGCTCGAGCGGAAGTAGTCGGCGCCCGGCGCCAGGTGCGGCAGGCCAAAGATGCCGGCAAACTTCTCGCTCGTCGTCGCCAGCAGCAGCACGCCCTGCCGCGGCCAGTGCACCCCGTGCATGCGCATCTCGTGCGTGCTGCCGCTGCCCTCGGTGTCCTCGAGGATGACGGCCGCCGTCGCCGCGCGCACGAGCCCGCCCGACACGAGGCCATCGTTGTTGTTGTCGCCGCCGCCGCCGCCGCCGCCGCTGCTGCTGCTCTCGGCGGTGACGCCGTACTCGTACTCGTCGTCCTGGTCCGTAATCCGCACCACCATGTGTCCTGCCGGCCCGGTCACGTTACGCTCCCATTCGGCCACGTGCAGGTATTCGCCGTACAGCGTGCCCGAGTGCCCACTGCTCTCGCCCGCGTCGCTGGCGTTGCTGCTGGCGTTGCTGCTGGCGTGCGAGACGCGGACACGGCCGTAACCGCCACCCAAGAGATCGGCCCCGGCGCCCGCAGCAGCGCCGGTGGCGTTGCCATGCCCGCCCTCGTGCTCGCCCTCGCGCTTCTCCTGCTCATCGGCCCACAGCGCCGGCGCCATGTTGAGCGCCGACAGGTTGTAGCTCGAGGCGTCGCGGTGCGCCGAGCCCGCCTGCCGCACCCAGGGCCCATGCACCGAGCCGGTGACGTTTTGCCACGGCACCAACACCTGCCCAGCGTCCCAGAGGCTGCGCCCGTGGCTCCACGGGTACGCGTGCCGGCTCCATTCCAGGCAGAGCGCGCGGAACCTGTCCAGATCGCCCCACGCCAGCCCGTCCTCCTCCCGGAAGCCCGTCAGATTGAGATAGCGGCCGCCCGGGGCGCCGGGCCCCGGCCCCGGCCCCGGCCCTGGCCCCGGCCCCGGCGCCACCTCTGGCTCCAGCTGCTGCGGCTGCGGTGCAAAGTCGCCCCATTCCGAGTGTGCCATGACATGGTACGCTGCCCGCTGCCGCTGCAGCCGGTTGGCCAGCAGCGAGGGCGTCGTCAGCAGGCCGGGGCTGTTGTCGTTGCTGGTGTTGAGCCACATCATCAGGATGATGAAGAAGATGAGGCGGGAGTTGTCCTGCTGAGGCATCGTGGCGGAAGAAGAGAGAGCGAGAGCGAGCGAGCGAGAGAGAGAGAGAGAGACGATACAGCCGTCGTCGTGGCTTGGCCGCGCAAGTCACATCATCCACAACAGGGGGTGGAAGCGAGCTTAATTTGGGAATTCGTCCCCCGGGAAACTCGATCGGCCGCTGGTCAGCGCATCTGCTGGGTCGGGTCGCTCTCGACGTGCCGCTGCTGGCAAGATGACCACCGGACACGGTTGCGTGCCGTGCAAAGGGGGGGGAGTTGCGATGATGGTGCCGGACGGTCTCCGTGCTTTTTGCCTCGTGCTTTTTTCGGCTGCGAGCTCTCCCCAACAACGGGAGCCTGACGTTAGTGGCCGTCGCCTACTCCGTACATTATTAAGGCGGCGCGCTAGCAGTTGGGGGCAGGCGGGGTCCGAGCTTTGCGCTGCGCTGCTTCTGCCTTCTCGATTCGCCATCGGCGACTTCTCGACAGTTGTCGACAACCCCCCCCCCCCCCCCCCTTCTCGACCATCACTTTTCCTTCTTTTGTCAAGTAGGCAGTCGATCTTTGACGGACTCTTTCATCGCGTTGCCCGACTGCAATGTCTTCCGCGAACAGCGACGCGAACCAGGCTACGGTACGTTGTGTTGAGGGCGCGTGATCATCCGCGGTGACGGGCGACGGGTGCTGACTTTGCTTGCACCGACACACAGTCCTCCGCGGAGGATGCCCATGCCGACCTGACAGCGCAGGTCGACGAGCTGCTGAACACGCTGTCGAACAAGTTTGCGGGCGTGTCCAGCGAGATCTTTGCCAAAAGTGGGTACCTCGTTCTCAAATCCGCGCTCTTGTTTCGAGTCTTGTTTTGAATCTTGTTTTGTCTGGTGCTCTCGCTCTGGAACCACTGCTGACACACACACTCCCGCAGTGGACGAAATGTCCCGCCGGCTGGACTCGATCGAGACGACGCTGAAGATCAAGGAGGACTCGGCCAAGTAGGGACCTAGCTGCCCACGCCTTGACACGACGGCAAATCTCTGGGCGACAGACGGGCGCAGGGCCGCAACAAACTTGTAACTTTATCGACTGGCACGGCCCCTTTTCCGGGAGCCCAGAACTACTTTTTTTAATGGCTGGCACGGATCTGCTCAGAGGCTTACCCCCCCCCCCCCCCCGGGGGGTGGCTCGGGCAATACCCGCTGTATGTATATTACGAATGGCGTTTTTTTCATAAATAGGGCTTAATACCACCACTGCCTGCTCTCTCCCAGCTATGCGCGCCTCGGGTGTCTTGTGTGAAGCTCCTGGGCGAACGCCACCACGGAGCATGCCGTCGTCTGCGCGTTCCGCTACCGAGTGGGATTCCGTCGCCTGCGTGTCCCGCTACCGAGTGGGCAGCGCCGGCGGCCCCAAGAGAGAGGCAGCCCGCTTCTCAAAGGCCTCAATCATCTTGGTTGCCATCTCATGGCCCAGCTGTTCCGCCGCGATCTGGTACAGCGGGCTGGTGAACTGGAACTGGATGCGCAGTTCCACGCGTGTCCAGGTGGCGGTGGAGGCGGCGCCTGTTGGCATGGGGGCCTTTGCCGCCTGTTTTGGCTGCACCGCCGTCACCGTCCACCGCGTGACCAGGCTCTCAAACGGATCGTCGTCGGCGGCGCCCGCCGCCGCCGCCGGCCCCGGCCCCGACGCACACGCCTCCTCGTCCTCCGCCAAAGAGCCGATGCCAAGCTCGGCCCGCTCCGCCGCCGTCAGCGACGGCACGCCGCGCCAGCCCGACACGGCCTCGACCACGCCGCGGCCGGGCAGGCAGTAGACGCGCGACGAGTATGTCTGCGACAGCGGGCCCCAGCCCACGGTGAGATCGGCACGCGCCGGCCACGGCCGGTGGCGCGGGTCCGGGTCCCTGTCTGAGCCCGGGCCGCCCTCCGCGCAGTTGTCCGGACCCGCCGCCCCCGCCGCCGCCGCCAGGGGCTGCCGCCACCGCGTCACCCGGCTGGCGGCGCAGTGCGGCAGAAACGACGCGTACGCATCCACGTCGGCAATGATGCCAAAGAGGTCGTCCGCCTCGTACGGCAGCGTGCGCACCGTCGACAGCGTGTGCGGCGGCGGGCCCTGGCCCGCCGCCCCGGAGCTGCTGCTGCCCCCGGAGACCTGGCTGAGCGCGGAGGCCGCCGCCGCCGCGAGATTGAAGAGCGGCCGCCGCCGCTGCTGCTGCTGCTGCCCGGACCCCGCAGCCAGCCCCAAAGCCGCGCTGGAAGCGGCCGGGGGACCGGCCGCCGCCGCCACCAGGGCCGGTGCCGCACCCCGGGAGGCCATCCGAGCGGCCGGCTGGCCCCGACCTGCCGACGCGGGCGAAGAATTCGAGGACGACAAGAAGCGCCGAAATACCACCCTAGCCGCCATGGCGTGCAGGCGCTGCGGGGATGAAGCCCGGCCGAAGCAGTAAACGATTGGAAAGAACTGGCAACGGCGACCGCGACGTGATCATGGCCCTCGGCGCGCCGTAGGTTTTTTCGAAAAGTATAAGTAAGAGCTTCCCGCACCCGGCGCGAAAGCGGGTCGCCGCCACAAAAGCTCTCTCTCCCCAGCCACACACACCTTTATCTCCATAAAACGCTCTAAAATTCTGCGACTTTTTCTTTAGGCGCTCCCTCCCACGAAAAAAGGTTTTCTTCTTCCCAATTCCTCAGCACAGCGCCCCCCCAAGGAAGGCTTTCCTGGCCCATCATGCTTCTTTGCCGGTGCTACGTCCGATGCTTTGCGATCAGATAGCTTTGAAAGTTCTGAGCACCGGAACCTTTTATCTGACGTCTTGTCACATCCGCTTGAATATCAAGTTTTTTGCAAGGCAAGAACCTAGCTCAAGCCGGAAGCCAAAAAATGGCCGAACCAACTACAGAAACGGCCGCGGCCGCGGCCGCGGCCGCAGGCAGTGACACGCCGGCCGACTCCGTCGTCGCGCTCACCGCGTCTCTGACCATTGGCGAAACCCCAGAGGCCGGCACAGTGCCTGCACACCGCTCGCACGACCCCAGCGCCAACCAGAAACGCACTGATCCGTTTCAGTTTGGCTCGCGCTTCCTGACTGAGCAGGACGACGTGTTTGAATTCAACGCCTGGGACCACGTCGACACCGACGACGCCTACAAGGAGTATGCCGAGAAACAGTTTGCGCTGCAGCGCCAAGCGCCGGTGTCCGACTTTGACAAGTGTATGTATTCCTCACATTTTCCCCTCTCCTCTCCCGCCCTCTTCCGCTACGTGATGATTTGCCAAAAATAAGCATAGTTCATCTGAATCCTGATGACAAATTGCAACCATCATCTTTCGCTCCCATCTGATCAGCGTTCCTACAATCTGTTTCTGCCTTTTACACAAACTTTCCTGTTCTGGGAGGCGTGCTAACGGGATTGGACAGCACGCTTCAACGGCGATCCAGCCAAGTGGTGGAACCTGTTCTACAAAAACAACACGTCCAACTTCTTCAAAGACCGTAAATGGTTGCAGCAGGAGTTTCCCGTGCTGTTGCAGGTGTGCGAGCCCGACTACGGCCCTGCCACGGTCTTGGAGATCGGCGCCGGCGCCGGCAACACGGCGTTTCCCATCCTGGCATGCAACCGCAACCCGCAGTTGCGCGTCCACGCGTGCGACTTCTCCAAGACGGCCGTGCAGGTCATGCGCACCCACGAGTCGTACGACCCGCAGTTCATGCAGGCCGACGTGTGGGACGTCGCCGGCACCGGCGATGCCGCCATGCCGCCGGGGCTGGGGCCCGCGTCCGTCGACGTGGCCGTCATGGTGTTTATCTTCTCGGCACTGTCGCCGCAGCAGTGGCAGCAGGCCGTGGCCAACGTGGCTCGCCTGGTGAAGCCGGGCGGCACCGTGTGTTTCCGCGACTACGGGCGCGGCGACCTGGCCCAGGTGCGCTTCCGCAAAGGGCGGTACCTGGAGGAGAACTTTTACATCCGCGGCGACGGCACGCGCGTCTATTTTTTCGAAAAGGACGAGCTGGTCCGCATCTGGACCGGTGCCGGCGCCGACAGCAGCAGCGAAGAGGCCGAAGCATTAAGCCCCGAGGAGACAGAGAGCCAGGCGCAGGCCGTGGCTGACGCGGCCTTTACGCTCGAGGACATGGGCGTCGACCGGCGGCTGATTGTCAACCGGGCGATGAAGCTCAAGATGTACCGATGCTGGATACAAGGGCGCTTCCGGAGGAAGTAATTATTCCGGATGTTCAAGTAAGCAGCAGGAAAAATACACTGGACCCTCTTGCGAAGTCTGTCATTTCATGTAAGCCATTTGTGTTTGGGCTTGTCTCGCTCGGGCCATACAGCGTCTCTGTTGTTCAAACGTGTCTCACACACACACTTCTTTGTCGGGCCCTGATCTACATTGTGCTGTTGTCTTGGATAAATGACCCGTCCGTCAGTAGGAAAAAAAAAAAAAGGGCTGGTTTGATGTCCATGACAGCTCGGATCGTCGATTCTCGTATTACCTAGTGCTTCCAGAAAAGTGGGTCGTGTGCCGCTATGATGCTTGTCCGAATGTACCTTTTTTCATGGCTTTGCCGTAAAAAGTACTTTTGCTTGCTGCCCCAGCTGGACTGAAAATACATTAGGACCCAGGGCCAGCGGCCTTGCGCGATGCGCTGGCAGTGCCAACTGCGCATTCTCTGCAGATGTAGCGTACAT
This sequence comes from Graphilbum cf. rectangulosporium, assembly GCA_019925645.1. Lineage (NCBI taxonomy): Eukaryota > Fungi > Ascomycota > Sordariomycetes > Ophiostomatales > Ophiostomataceae > Graphilbum > Graphilbum cf. rectangulosporium. The sequence goes on from JADHKI010000009.1 coordinate 483,630, forward strand.
GTGCTCCCGAAAAAAAAACGGCATCGATAGGAAAGTCGAAAGAATGGTTTTGATGGCCCTCTTCTTGGTGGTTCTTCAAACTGTCAAAAGGTCAAAGAGAAAGAAGTAAGGAAGGACTGGGCGTTCATTCAGCGCAGATCACGAGACTTTGTCTCAGTGGGCCCCGGGCCAAGTCTGGAGCTGGCTGGCGGGCGATGACGTAACTCTTGCCTCCCCGCCCTCCTTCAGCTGTCAGTTGTAGTGTCCTTCCTACCTAATTTGCGGCCATCTGCTGTGTGCACATTCGGCAGGGGCGATGGGACGTAGTAATCCCTAGCCGGCGACCTCCCTCAAAGCAACCACGACAGCGTGACGTCGTCTCTGGCTGGAGCGTTTCTGGGTATTTTTCATCATCCCAGCGCAGCTCTCCCGGGGACGCTGCCCTTGACATCTCAACGATCCCGCAACGACACAACCATACCGACCGTTGAAATTCGCCAGCATCGACCATTTTTCTTTTCCTCCGCCTGCTATCTGGCAGAGGAGTTGAACATCTCACGCCACAGTCACAAGCCAGCTTAGCAAATACGAGTGCCACGCACGTCCTCCCATCAGACAAGATGAAGTCGGCCACGAGAACCGGCGCCGTCGGGCAGCTGCCGCAGGACAATGCCGGCGGGACATCGTATTCTGGGACGCAGAACCATCAGTCAGGTATGGAGGATGCACGAAAGCCGGGGGCGGTCGAGTCACACACGCACACATGACCTGCCTGGAGAAAAAGAAAAAGACTCGGGGCAAAAGCAAAATGACGACCAAAGAACAAGACGCTGACCTCGCAGACAACCCGAGCCGCCTGACTTATGCCAGTCCGCGAAGCCTGCCTTCATTTCCGTCTGCAGGCCTTCGAGACGAAGAAGCTGCTGCCAGCATTGCGGCCGCCATCGGTTGGGCCTCGCAGACGAGAGATAAAGCAAGTCCTGCGCAGCAACAGCAGAAGCAGCAGCAGCAGCAGCAGCAGCAGCAGTCAAAGTCCCAGTCGCAGTACCAGTACCAGCACCAGCACTCAACCAAGCCGCGGCCGCAGCACGTTGGGACCACCAACCCGTCCGCGGCCGCACGCCTCATCGGGCCCGCGGCCAACGCCGCCTCGCTAAAGGCTGCCTCAGCTGCTGCCTCTGCAGCGTTGTCGCCACGGTCGCCGCGGTCGCCGTCGCCGTCCTCCGCCGCCGCTAGCTTCCGGAACCGTGACACTGCGCGGACCGCAAACCGCCTCTCGGCCGCTTCGGCCGCCTCGGCACTGTCGCCCCAGCAGATGAAGCCCACCAACTACGCAGAGCAGGCCTCGCCCATGGCAAACTCGGGCGGCTCGTCCAAGACCGCTGCCACGCACGCCACCGGGATGGCTGCTGCCCGCCGCCACAGGCGCACCCCTAGCTTTGATCCGTCGGCTCAGCCTCCGTCTTCCACAACGGCTGCAGGAGCGTCGACGAAGTCTTGGGGCAGCTCGGCGGCCAACCAAGCCTTTCGAAACAGCACCTACGGCAGTGGCGGCGGCAACACTGCCGCCGCACCCCGTGCACAGCCCGCTTCTCTCGAGCAGCCTCAGCCCCAGGGACAGCTGCGTTCGCTTCGCGCTGCCCAGGGCGCCATGAAGAACACCGGCGGGCCCGCCGCAGGCCCACGCACTCTCCGCAGCCGGCCGACTTCGAGCCCCGTCACCTACGGCCACCGCAAGAGCTACTCTTCCCACTACCCCGACAGCACTTCCATTGCAGAGGCGGCTCAGGAAGACGCCCCCACCACTCGCAATGCGAGTGCCGCTCTCAGTGCCGCCACCCTGGCCCACCACAGCGGTCGCCAAGAGCAGCAGTTGCCCGAGGGCGGCGCTGTTCCCTTCACCACCATGAACCGCGCCATGTTTACCTCGCGGCCGCCAGTGCCTCCCGAGGTGGAGGAGCAGAAGCGTGCCAATGTCCTCCACGCATCTGCCGTGGCCATGGCCAAGCGCATGTACACTCTGCAGAGCCAACAGCAGGCCGCTCACGAGGCCACCGGCAGTGCGTCGTCGGATGGGGGTACCGCGAACGGGCCGGGCCAGGCGGCAGCCGGCAGTGTCCCCTTTGCCTCGTCCCTTCAGGAGGCTGCCTACCGGCTGGCCCAGGAGCGCCTGGAGAAGCTGCATGCCGAGCATCAGAGCAACCGCGACTTCCGCGACCACTACGTCGACCCCAACCTGCGCGCTGCCACTGCCGCAGGCGCGGGCTCGTCCGCCTCGTCAACAGCGGGCCCGTCGGGTGCCGGCAAGAGCCGCTTCGCCTTCCGGGGCCGTCTGCGGCGTCAACGGTCGTCGAGCGACAGCGTGATCTTTGAGGACCGCCGGCGCGAGCGGGAGACGGAGCTGCACAGCCACATGCCGTCGCTGTCCAACCGCATGGCCGTCGATCTCGAGAAACAGCGCCGCGACCGCCAAGCCGTGCTGGCTGCGGCCCAGCGCAACGTGGCGGCCCGCCTGGAAGCAATGGATAAGCAGATCTACGCCGACACCGGTCGCTCGCGCCCGTCGCTGCTGGCTTCCTGGGAAAACAAGGCGCATACCGCTGCCGAGACCCGTGCCGCCAAGCGCCGCAGTGTGGTGATGCCCGACGCCGAGGACAAGGTCGACCTTGGCAGCGGCGCATTTATGGACCGCAGCAAGGTCGACCAGATCGCCGCGCGCCGCGTGCAGCCTCTTTTGGATGAGATCAATGAGGAGGCCGACAAGAGGCACTCGCACCATGCCGCCCTCAAACAGGAAGAGGATGACCGCAAGCAGGAGGCCGAGCTTCTCAAGGTGCGCGGCCGTGAATTGAAGGAGACATACCGGAAGATTAAGCGTGAGTCAATGTTCAATGCTTTTTTCTTTCTCTGTTCGTTCTTTTCTCTCAACTCCAAACTGACTCCCTACAGAAGATGAGAAGGCAGAGAAAAAAGCTGTAAAGAATGGAAAGGGGAGAGGGGCCGCCACGGCTACGCAAGGCCACAGGGAGACCGACGCGGACACCATCGTTAGCAACGGCAAGGGCAAGGCTCCCCTCGAGCCTGTTGCGCCGCCCACCATGTCGTCGGCTGCAGCGCCGGCCCAGCAAGCCCAAACCAACTCATCGCCGGCTGCGGTACAGGAGGCGGACATGCTGGTTCTGGAGGACACTGGTGTCAATGGGGGTGCTGGCAGGCGCGGTTCTCGGCTGCCGAAACTCTTTGCACGCACGTCGAGGATACAGACGACCAGAGGCGAGTTCCCCACGGGCGTGGTAACAGCAGGCGCAGCAGTGGCAGCGGGCGCAGTAGGCGCAGCAGGTGCAGCGGGTGCAACAGGCGCGACGGGCGCGACGGGCGCAACGGGCGCAACGGGCGCAACGGGCGCAACGGGCGCAACGGGCGCAACGGGCGCAGCAGGCACCTCTGTCGAGGTGGCAGACCCGTCCTCGTCAGCTACCGCCGCGCCGGCAGACTCGCCCGCCCGGGCCGCGACTTCTACCACGGTTGCATCGTCAGTGTCGCCTGTGTCGCCTGCATCGCCCGCCTCGGACGGCTCTTCGCAGGCAGCGTCGCCTACATCTCGCGTTCGCAAGTGGTTCAAGACGCGCCTCAACCGCCCTCGCTCCAAGTCGGCGGCCTCGGCCGTCTCGCCCGGCGCGGCATCGGAGCCCTCAGGCGTTGCGGACGCGGGAGCAAACGCCACTGCCCCACAGCCGGCCGTTGCAACAGCTCCTGTCCGGCCCGCCAGGCCTGCCACGCCGCTTGAACCGCGCTCCTTCATTGGCGGCCACGCGCTCACCAGCGCAGAGGGCGGTCAGCCGCTTAGCGGCGCGGAGGGTGCTGCGTCCGCCGGCGCAGGGGAGGGCCCTGCGCTCAACGGCACAGGGGGCGGCCCGACACTCTCTAGTGCAGGGGATGGAGCACCAGCGCCTCGTGCGGAGGAAGCCACTGCCGCACGTGCAGAGGAAGTGACCGCGCCTACCCATGCAGCGGAAGCACCGGTATCTGGCACCGAGGAAGGAACAACGGCGCCGAGAGAAGACGCAGTATCCGGGGCACCTTTGGGAGTACTCACGACAATGCCGGCAGACGCACTGTCCGGAGCGCCCCAGGGAGTGCTTACAACGATGCCAGCGGAAGCGTTGTCTGGAGCGCCTCAGGGAGTGCTTACGACGATGCCGGCAGAGGCGTTGTCCGAGGCACCTCAAGGAGTGCTCACGACGATGCCGGCAGAAGCGCTGACCGAGGCGTCTCGGGGAGAAGCCACAACAATGCCCGTGCTCCTCCCTGCGGCTGCTGTCGGCGCAGGCCTTTTGGCTTTGCCTGCTGTCAGCCCCGGTGAGAGCTTCGTTGGCGCCGAGGGAGGCAACATTCAGCAAGGCCAAGACGGCACCAACTTGCCCGACGCGGGTGTGGCGCAGCCTGGCGCCGACACGAGGGGCGAGACGGCGGCACCGGAAGGTGGCGAGAGAGTCGAGACGACGGCGGCGGCGGCGGCAACGGAAGCGCCGACTCAACCTTCTGGCGGCGAATTTAGCAGCGTCGGAGTCAGTGACAGCACGGCCATGAGCGGTGCGGCCGGCAACAGAGACAGCCACGTCAGCGCCAGCAGCTACTACAGCAACACGGCCGACAGCGGCTTTGCCAACCAGAGCCAGCCGCTGACCAAGGGACCGAGCTCCGAGGACGCCGACAAGAGCTTTGTGGCGCCGCAAGCGATCCAAGACCCGGCGGCGGCGAAGAGCCCGAGCCCGGTGCGGGACTCGCGATTTCTCGAGAACCTGGAGGAGCTGGTTTAGGTGGCCAGGGGTATGGTTTTCGGGGGGTTAGATCCGATTTGATTTGATTTGACTGCTTTGGTTTGATTTAGTTGTTTGTCTTGGATTTATTTGTTTTACATGTTGATTCTTGATTTACGTCTGAGTTTGATTTACGTTTGAATTTTGATTTACGTCTGAAATTTGATTTACGTCTGATTATTGTTCACGCCCTTCTATTCTGCACGGAGATGGACTGGCGTTTAGGCCACGACTTGGATGTGGTGCTGCCTTTCATGAGGATCAAATGGTGGGTTTAATAGTAAAAATACAGGTAATTTTATTCATGCCTATATGCAAACTTTATTTAGGATTATTTATTGGGATATACACCAATCCAAGACTAGGCCGCTTGTACTGCGGGAACAGCAACTAGTCTAGTGAAGATTTTAAATTAATTGTTGTATGAGCGCCCCGGCTGGTAGGCAGGCTGTGGCGGGACGTAACCAGGCCAGCTGGCGTCGGAGGGCGCGGAGGCGGGCAGCTCGGCGACGGCGCCGGGCGGGTTGTTGTAGGCAGAGGCGGGCGGGTTGTAGGCAGAGGCGGGCGGGTTGTTGTAGGCGGAGGCGGGCGGGTTGTTGTAGGCGGAGCCATTCCAGGCGATGCGCACTGGCCGGGTAGCTCGGGCGGCGCTCTGGTCGTACTCGCTCTCGTAGGCGGCGGCGGGAGCGCGAGCGGGAGCGGGAGCGGAAGCCGAGCCGGGGTGGTGGATGTAGGGTGCGTGGTGGACGGAGCTGGGGTCGTTGTCGTGGACCATGCGGTTGGCCGGGCCGCCGCCGACGGTGGACATGACGGGGTAGCCGTCGGTATCCTCGGCAGACATGGAGAGGTTGGGGTCGGTGTCGGGGCCGGGGCCGGGGCCGGGGCCGGAGCCGGAGCCGGAGCCGGAGCCGGAGTTGGGGCCGCGGGCAAAGGCCTTTTCGGCGTGGCTACCGCTGTCGGTGCGGCGACGGCGGTGGCTGCGGCGCAGGTGGTGGGAGCTTGTCTTGACGGCCGGGAAGAGGTCAATGGCGAAGGAGAAGACGTAAAAGGTGAAGATGAGGGCGATGATCCACTCGACAATGGCGCCGCCGGTGCTGTGGTCGGTAAAGGTCAGGCAGGCAAAGACAATGGCCAGGACGACCTCGACGAGAACAAAGAAGAGCTTGATCCAGAAGGAGACGCTGAGGACGCGCAGGCTGCGGTAGTCTGGGCAGTCAGCGAGGCTCCGAGATGAATCAAGCAGATTTGACAAAAAAAAAACAAAAAAAAAAAAACAATAGAAAAAACGCACGGATGCCGAGGCGCTGAAACTGCCAGCAGGCGCAGATGGCAGACAGGATGTAGCCGGCGAGGAAGAGCAGCAGGAAGCCGTCATGCATGGACTTGTGGTGGGCGACGTCAAAGACGGACAGCAGGATGAGGCCGGCGGTGCCGGCCAGGGCAAAGAGGATGACGAGGGTGGCCAAAACGACCTGGAAGCGGCTGGTGTTTCCGGTGAGGCGGCGGAGGTGGCGCAGCCAGCGGTCGGCGACAAAGGCCAGGTCGAGGGAGACGGTGGTGACGCAGCTGCCGGCGATGAAGAGAGGCTTGAGGCGCGACGAGGCGCCAATGTCGCTGATGTAGGCGACGCGCTGGCCGGGGTCCATGGAGACGTAGTGCGTGCTGTGGGTGTCGACGATCCAGCCGAGCAGCAGGCCGAGCAGCATGCCGAGCCAGACGAGGCCGGAGAAGATGGGCAGGAGCTGGGAAAAGTCAGTTGTTGCAACGGGGACAGCCAGAGGTTTTTGAGGGGGTACAAAGTGATTATATTACCCAATATGAGATGATCATGGTGCCGGCCTACGTCTCGCGAGGGGGCGAGGGGGGGGTGAGGGGGAGGGAAAAAAGCAAACGGTGAGCTCGAGAGCTAGCGTCTGCGCAGTGTGAGCTGCTACAAACGTCTCGCTGATATATGAAGAGGAAGCGCATCTCGTTTAAGGCCGTTGACGCTCAGTGAGCCAAAAAGGACTGACGTCAATGGGTGACATCAGGAGCGGGGCGTGTGCAAGTGGGCCCGCACCGCCACAACGAGCAGCCACAAACGCGAGCAGCCCACATTTACGCTTGGCGACGTGTGCGGGAACGGCAGCAGCAGAGACATGATGAGCGCATCACCGCAGATGCAGAAGCCGGCGGCGGCGGCGGCGGTGGCGGCGGCGTGGGAGGCCGGGCGGCGGGCGCTGAAGATGGACGTGGCGGAGCAGCTGAACGAGGAGGAGAAGAACAAGTACATTCGAGGTAAGGAGAGGTGGAAGGAGAAAAGAGGACGAAGGATAAAGAGAGGTCGAAGGAGGAAGACGAAAGAAGAAAACGACGAGGCTGACCAACAGGCAAGGAGCTGGGCGAGGGCACGTACGCGGTGGTGTACGAGGGGCGGCTGCGGGCGGACGCGACGCAGCTGGTGGCGATCAAGAAGATCAAGGTGCAGAAGGAGTACAGCGACGGGATCGCGCCGGACGCGGTGCGGGAGATCCGGTGCCTGCAGGAGCTGCGGCACGCCAACATTGTGGCGCTGCACGGGGTGTACAGCACGCGCGACCAGAACCTGCACCTGGTGCTGGAGCACCTGCCGCGCGGCGACCTGGAGATGCTGATCCGCGACACGGCGGCGGTGCGCTACGGCGCGGCCGACATCAAGGCCTGGATGGGCATGCTGTGCCGGGCCGTGGCCTTTTGCCACGACCGCGCGGTGCTGCACCGCGACATCAAGCCCAACAACCTGCTGGTGGCCGCCGACGGCGCCCTCAAGCTGGCCGACTTTGGCCTGGCCCGCGCCTTTGCCGACCCCTACCGGCCCATGACCGCCAACGTGGTCACGCGCTGGTACCGGCCGCCCGAGCTGCTCTTTGGCGCCCGCCACTACGCCGGCGCCGTCGACGTCTGGTCTGTCGGCCTCGTCTTTGCCGAGCTCGTCATCCGCAACCCCTACCTGCCCGGCAACACCGAGGTCGAGCAGATCGCCCTCATCTGCCGCGCCCTCGGCACCCCCACCGAGGACAACTGGCCCGGCGTCTCGCGCCTGCCCGCCTACGCCGTGCCCTCCGACCGCGTCTACCCCGTGCCTGCCCGCGAGGCCCTGCTCGGGCCCTTTGGCACCGTCGGCGCCGAGGGCGTCGACCTGCTCATGCGCTCGCTCGTGCTCGACCCGCGCCGCCGCATCGCCGCCCGTGCCATGCTTGCCCACCCCTGGTGGCATGCCGAGCCGCGCCCGACGCCGACGCCGGACTTGCCGCGCCGCGTCGAGGAGGTGCGTGGCGGCGGCGGCGAGCGTGGCGGCGGCGGTGGTGGTGGTGGTGGTGGTGGCGGTGGCAGCGAGGTGCGCGGAGCCAAGGTTGCGCGGCGGCTGGATTTCGGGCGCAAGTAAGGTCAATCATCAAACAGAAACCACAAACACCACAAACCACAATAGACAAACAAGACAAAACAGACTCATTACATCACCACACACTCCAGCCCGTACATGGCGCGCTCGACCTCGCGCTTGACCTGGTACCAGTCGGCGCGGCGCTCGGCAAACTCGTAGACCTCCTCGGCGCGGAAGACGCCGCCGAAACGGTCGCTGTCGGCAATGATCACGGCCATCTCCTTGGCGTGGTGCCGCGCGTCGATCAGGTACAGCTGGCTGAGCTCGCGCAGCGCCCGGAAGTAGGCCAGCAGGTCCGCGTTGCGCAGCGTGCGCACGTACTCAAAGTACAGCGCCATGTCCGCAATCACCCGCACCGCCCCCTGCATGCTGATGCGCTGCCGCTTCAGGTGCTTGCAGATGGCCGTAAACAGCCGCAGGCCCACCTCGCCGTTGAACACGTCCAGCATCGTCTTCTCCGTGCTGCCCTTGAGCATGTTGGTGTGCCCGCGCACCAGCGCCACCACCCGCTCCGCCGTCCGCGTCGGGCCCACGTTGACCAGCCCCGCTGCCGCCGCCGCCGCCGCCAGCGAGTCCCGGTGGCCCCCCCCCGGCCCCCCCGGCCCCGCCGAGCCGGCCGAGCCGGCCGAGCCCGCCGTGCCCGCCGTGCCCGCCATGCCCGCCCCCGCCAGGTCCGCCGCCTCCGCCGCCTCCGGGCAGTAGTCCGTCGGCGCCTGCGTCGTCGCGCAAATGTACTCCACCTCGTCCATCAGCACGTCGATGCCCTTGTTGAGCCCCGCCGCCACGCTCTCGTCAATCATCTGCTCAAACCGCTTCTTCGCGATCCCCGCCGCGTCCAGAAAGTCGTTGCGGTCCACAATCTGCGGCCCTGCCAGCTGCTGCTCGTAAAACACGTCCACCATTTGCGAGATCAGGTCGCCCACGTTGACCAGCTCGATAAATGTCATCAGCGGCGCCACCCCGCCGTCGCCGGCGCCCTTGCTGCTGCCGTGGCCCGAATTGTCGCTGCCGCCGCCGCCGCTGCCGCCGCCGCCGCCCCCCGTCCGCGGATTGTACTGCGACAGATGCTCCACGGCCCGCTCAAAGCCCTGCTTGACGTGGCCGTTGCCCAGCACCCGCAGCAGCACCACGAAAATCGTCGCGCACTGCTCGCGCGCCTCGCCCGCCGCCTGCCCGCCCAGCGTCACAAACACGGCCACCCGGCCCAGGCTCGTCTTGGCCGCGTGCACCAGCCGCAGCGCCACCTCAATGCTGAACAGCGACTTGATGCCCGCCAACCGCGACGCCATCAGCGCCGCCTTGGCTGCCAGCTCGTCGTCCGGCGCCTTGTCCGGCAGCGCCACCGGCGGCGTCGTCGTACCTGAAGTAGTAGACGCTGTTGCCGCCGCCGCCGCCGCCGCCGCCGCCGCCGGCGTCCCCCGACCGGATGCCGCTTTGTTGTTGTTGTTGTTGTTGCTGCCGCCGCCCAAAAACTGGCTCGGCAGCACCGTCACCGGCATCATGACCACCTTTTTGAACGAGCTCAAAAAGTCCTTCTTCACCTCTTGCCGGTTAAAGCTGGCCATGTAAAACGACTCCACGCTGGCGTCCTGCTCCGACAGCTTGCGGTCCCAGTCCGCCACCTCTGCCTCGGCATTCTTGCTGAAAAAGTCCAGCTCCTCCTGCAGGTAGAGGTCCAGGTGCGGCTCAATCGTCCGGAACGCCATCTCCTTGGCTTTGCGCTGCCGCACTTTGGGCGACCAGCCGTCGTCGTCGTCGCCGTCGCCGTCGCCGTCGCCGCCGCCGTCGCCGCCGCCGCCGCCGTCGACATCGTCGTCGTCGCGGTTGTTGCCAAAACCACCGCTGCTGGACTGTCGCTTCTTCGGTAAAAGGCTGAACCGTTTCGACGCCCGGTCGCCTCCTTGACCGGCAGAGGCCGTTGTCGCCGTCGTCGCCGCCGCCGCCGCCGCCGCCGCCGCCGCCGCTGCTGCTGCCTCTTGCTGCTTCTTCCGCGAGGCCGCACTCTGCGGCGGCTGTAGTGACTGGAAAAACTGCAGGCACTGCTCAAACAGGCCCGACACCGCCGTCAGGTACGCCGGCATGCTGCTCTCGTGCGCCTCGTCCAGCAGTGGCGTCATGTACTCCATCACAATGTCCTCGCGCACCTTGTCGGCAAGCGCCCAGAAGACGCTCGCCGGCCGCGGAAAGATGCGCCCGATAATGGCCGCCTGCTCGTTCATCTTGCGCGCAAGCCGCTCAAAAAAGAGCCGCGACGGCTCCAGCGTGATGGGCGCGTTGTTGGCGCTGTCAATGTCGCTGTCGTTGTGGCCGTTGCTGCCGCCGCCGCCGCCGCCGCCACTGTCACCGCCCCAGACGGACGCCGGGCCGGCAATGGCAGCCGCCGCAGCCGCCGCCTGCGGCGCGAGGCGCAGGCAGTCCATGGCGTTGCTGGCCTGCAGCTCGGGGTCGGAAAAGATGGGGTGCTTGAGGATGAAGAGGTCGACGCCGGCGCTGCTGCGGCCGAGCGTGTCGAGCACGTGGGCGTACTTGCGCATGCGGCCGTCAACGTCCAAGAACTCGTAGCCCTGCTCAAACTCGCGCAGCACCGCACTCTCAAAGACGCCGCACATGGCCGTCAGCCGCTCGTTGCGCTGCCGCCAGCCCTCGGACCAGTCGCTGCGCGCAAACGTCTGCAAGTTCGCCAGCATGCGTGCCTGCCGCTCCGGGTCGCGGAACACCTTGAACACCAGCGGGTCCGTGTGCGTGCGCGCCCGCACCAGGTCCCAGTAGAACGGCGCCAGCGCCCCAAACACCTTTGCGTACTCTTGCCGCGCGTACCCGCGGATGCTGCGCACGTGCGAGAGCACGCTCAGCAGCGCCTCTGGGTCCTGCAGCGGATCCCCGCTGCCCGCCCGCCGCGGCTCCGGCGGCGGCGCCCCGATTGTGAGCGTCTCGAAGCCGTCTAGCGCCTGGGCTGCCTGTTGTTGTTGTTGTTGTTGTTGTTGTAGTTGTAGTTGTAGTTGCTGCCGCCTCCGCTCTTCCTCCAGAGACGCATCAAAGAGCATGGTGCTGCCGCTGACGCTCCGGGCCCCGCCGCCGACACCTGCCGCCGCTGCCGCTGCCGCCGCCGCTGTTGCCGTATCGCGCCGTCGCCTGGCCACAGCCTCTTCGAAGCGCCGCCGTGCTTCGGCCTCGTTCCAGCAGCCCATGCTCTGCAGGCGGGTCACCCAACGCGTGTCGTCGTAGACCATCTCACGCATGCGGCGGCATGTTTGGGCAAAGCGGAGCTGGTCGGGCACGGGCAGGTAGTCGAGGATCGTAGCCAGAATCTCTGGTTCCGTCCGTCAGTACAAGCGCGGAGCCGAGCGGCTGAAACAAAGAAATGGCCGGGAAGACTGTACCTGCGGGCAGGACCGGCTTGGACACCATGATCTCTGTTGCTTTGAGCACGCCCAGGATGCTCTTGTTGCGCTGCCCGGAGGCCGCGCCGCGTTTCCGGGTGACGTGGGCCATGGTGAGGCCGAGAGGGAGACCGAAAGGGAGACCAAGGGAGACCAAAAGGAAAACCTCGAGAAGAGGCCGAGAGAGGAGATCCAAGAAAGAAGGGGAGAAGAAGAAGAAGGAAAGAGGGGAAGAGAGAAAAGGAAAGAGCAAGGCAAAGAAAAGGCAAAGGAAAAAGGAAAGCCAATTGCCTCGGTACCGGCGGTGAAAGACGCTACCTGCTGCCGCCCGCGCACAATGTGCAGTGCGTGTGCCGACGCATGCAGACCATGAGCCAACGCGGTGTGGTTGTATGCGGCTCGCCGTTGAGGAGGTTGCAGAATAGGAGATGCCGCTTCAAAACCGACGTGTCAGCAGCGGGGCCAATTATACGGCAGGCACGACGGGGTAGCGCTTGGCAGTGGAGCCCCAATCATACTCCTTTTTAAGCTTCTTCTTCTCTCCGTTGTATTTACAGGTTAAGCTTATTGTTTGGTAGCAAGAGAATCGACTTGATGGGCACTTGACGATGGTCAAGCCTGACGAGGTCGCCTGGCGGGGTCGCCGGACAGATCACGCCTCCTCGTCGCACAGCAGCTCCGAGTCCTCGACACCAAACTCGGCCGGGTCGACCACCCACTCCTGCTCGGCGCTAAGCACCGGCACCAGGTTGTACTTGCCGCCGACGGCGCCCATGCCAAAGGCGCTGCCGGCCACGGCCTGCGGGTCGGCGGCGCCCGGCTTGTGGTCGGCCTCCTCGAGCAGCACGGCCGTCGTCAGGAACTGCACGTCCGAGCCGGGCATCATCTCGTACGTCATCCCGCCCCACGTCAGCTCTGCCCGGCCCGACCGCCGGATGCTGAGCGTGCCCAGGAAGCCGCCGGCGCCAATGTCCGAGAGCGAGCGGCCATTGTCCTTTTTCGCCGGCCCGGACGCCGCCGCCGTTGCTGCTTCGGCATCGCCCGCCGGCAGGGCTGCCGCCGGGTCGACCGCCGCCGGCGCCACGCTGTCGAGCATGAGCACGTCATCGTCCTCGCCGGGCTCGCGCTTGACCATGCCCGGGCCGCTTCCGCTTCCGCTTCCGCTTCCGCTTCCGCCGCCGCCGTGGTCCTGCGGCTTGCGCCGGACCGGCTCGCACACCTGCAGCGGCGGCAGCACCGGCGGCAGCTGGAACAGAAACAGCCGGCCCTCGCGCCGCGGCGGGTCCGGGTCCTCTGCCTCCGGATCGGCCTTTTTGGCACCGCCGTCTGCGTCCGCGTCCGCGTCGCCGCCGGGCGTCGCCGTCGAGGACACCGTGACGGCCTTGCGCTCGCGGGCCGGCGGGTCCATGGCCAGGTCGTGCAGCATCGCCTGTAGGCCCTCTTCCACCGTGATCTCCTCTGGGTCTCTCTTGCGGTTGTTCTTCTTCTTCCGTGCCAGCCGCTGCGCCTTGTTTTCATCGTCGCCGTCGCCGGCTTCGCTCTTGATGACCGCCTCCGCCGCCGCCGCCGCCGCCGCCGCCGCCGCCGCCGGTGCAGCAGAGCCAGAGGAGCCCGCCTCGGCGATCTGCTGCCGCTGCGCCGCCAGCGTGTCAATGTCCGTCACCTCAATCTCCGCCCCATCAGCGCCGACCAGCTTGACGCCGCCCCGCGTGCGCGCCGGCGGCGCCCGGGACCACACCTGGCCGTCGTCTTGGATGTCGCCGACGCCGCCGCCGACGCCGCCGCTGCTGCTTGCTGCCGCGGCGCCGGGCACATTGTCGTTCTTGATAAAAAGCTCCGATTCGGCGTCCGAGTCGTCCGGGTCCCCGCCCGCGCCGCCCGCCCCCTCCAGCTCGGCCGTCGTGGCCACCACGACCTCGGCCTCTTTATGCTCCTCGCGTCGGATGCCCATCGGCAGCATCTGCGGCTTCTTTGTGCCGCTGCCGCTGCCGCTGACACCGCCGCCGCCGCCGGCCGCCGCCGCCGGCTTGCCCGCCTCTGCCGTGCCCGCTTCGCTCTTGATGCCGCCTCCCTCTTCGTCGCCGTAGTCGGCCATGCGGCCGTTGAACAGGTCCGTGTTGAGGCGTGGCTCCGGCTCGTAAGCCAGGCCTGCAAACGACGCGCCCGCCTTGCCGCCGCCGGCACCCCTGCCGGGGCCAAAACCCCCGCCGCCATACCCACCCGTACGCATGCCGGGTTGGGATACTTGATTGTCAGAGAGAGCGACAGAAGAAGAAGGCGACAAAATAGGAAAAAGGAAAATGACAAAAACCGAGAAAAGCACGTACGAGCGCCTGGCATCTGTGAAAACGGCCCCGAGGGAGTGACTGTGCGCCGGTTGAAGCCGTCGCGGCCGCCGCCAAAGTCGCCCCGGCCCCGGCCGCCGCGCCCCCGGCCGCCGCGCCCGCGCCCGCGGTTTTCCTGCCGCCGCCGCCGCTCTTCTTCGGCCGCGCGGTCGCTAAACTTCTTCTCCTCCTGCTCGGCCAGCGCCTTGCGCTCTTCGTCCGCACGCCGCACTGCTTTCGGCCGCAGCTTAAAGGACCGCGCCGCCGCCGCCGGCCGTGCCGCCAATGCGTCCGCTGCCACCGCCGCTGCCACCGCCGCCGGCCCACTGACAGTGTCCGAGGCCCCGTCGCCCGCCGGGACCCCGTCGCCCGCCGAGGCCCCGGCCGCCGTCGAGGCCCTGGCCGCTCCCGCCGAGACGGCGCCGCCGCGAGTAACGCCCCGACGTGGTCGGGGAGGCATGATGCTGGCGCGTCACAGTGCGCATAGGTCCGTCCGTTGCCCTGCTGTCTGGTGTTGGTCTTGGTGTTTTGAGGCCCGCGCTGTGCGTCAAAAGTTTGCAGTACAACTGGACTTGCAGGCTTTCCCATCACCAGGACTGATGAGACCCGCTATTTTTTTTCTCTTCAGTTACTGCACAGTAGCCCGCCCATATCCACTGTAGCACAGCTGTAGCGCCCCACGTTTTACAGTGCGAATTGCGCTTGCATGGTGGGGGACGAGGGGGGGAGCTCTCTGTCTTATCGATAAGCAAAAAGAGCCGCATGCCCCCAACGCTTCTGTTCTCGCCGACCCTGCCGGGCTTGTTCTCGCCTGTGCCCGATGCTCTGCCGACCCCGACAGTGAGGCGCCTTGCTTGCGCTGGAGCCGGTCCCAGTGTGCCTCTCCGGAGAGTCCCCTCCTCTCCTCCCCCTTTTCCTTCCGTTTTTACCTCCCCTTTTTCCTCTCCTTTCTTTTCCCTCCCTCCTCCTCCCCCCCCCTTCCCGGCATGTCGTCACCCTTTCCCGTGTCCCGCGCCCGGCCCGGCGACGGGCGCATCGTGGTGGGCCTCTTCCCAAACGGCGAGCCGGGCCTGGAGACGCTCGCGTACCAGTACCCGCTGAAGCTCCTTGCGCCGGCGTCCGGCGGCGGGGCCGACTCCGCCCGGAAGAGCACCCTGGTCTTTATGCTGTCGTACGGCGGCGGCCTGGTTGCCGGCGATCAGGTTGGCCTCGACATTGAGGTCCGCGCCGGCGCCCGCCTCAGCCTCGTCACCCAAGGCACCACCAAGATCTTCAAGGCTGCGCCGGCGCCGGCGCCGGCGTCGGCGTCGGCGTCGGCAGCCGGACTCGGCGGCAGAACCACGCGCCAGACCATGCACGTGCGCGTGGCCGCCGCCGGCGCGCTGTGCCTGCTGCCGGACCCGGTCCAGCCGTTTGCCGACAGCGTCTACGAGCAGGTGCAGGTGGTCCGGCTGGCCGGCCCCCTGGCCTCGCTCTGCCTGCTCGACTGGGTCACGCAGGGCCGCGCCGCCCGCGGCGAGAACTGGAGCTTTGCCCGCTGGTCTGGCCGCAACGAGGTGTGGCTGGCGCCGGCGGCTACCGGGCCGGAGTTCGGCGCACCGCGGCTGCTGGTCCGCGACAGCCTGCAGCTCGCGCCCGGACTGACCGGCCCCGGCCCCGGACCTGGCGCCGACGCCGAACCCCCCCCTCTCCACCAGGCCATGCACGGCCTGGCCGTGTTTGGCACGCTGATCCTGCGCGGGCCCCTCGTCGACGGCCTGGGCTGCTTCTTCCTGGCCGAGTTCGGCGCCCTGCCGCGCCTCGGCGCCCGGGACTTTCGCGACGAGTCCCGCCGCCACGACGAGTCCATGAGCAGCAGCACCGCGCGCTGGCGGGCCGAGCGGCTGGTGCTGGAGCAGACGCATGGCGTGCTGTGGTCGGCGGCGGCCGTGCGTGGCTGCGTCGTTGTCAAGTTCGGCGCGCGCACCGTCGAGGGCGGCCGGCTATGGATTGGCGGCATGCTGGCCCACGAGGGCAGCGTGGAGGCTGCCTTTGGCGAGCAGGCGCTCATGTGCGTGCGCTGAGCACTTGAAAACCCATAATTTACCAAGCAGACACATTCTATTTGCTGTAAAAAAAAAAGTATTAAGAGAAAGACAGCTGTGCCCGTTTGGTCCCTCCAAATAATTACACCCTTAGTTCGCTAAAACGCTGACAACGCCTGCAGGAACAAGAGGAGAAAAAAAAAATACAATCTAGGCAGTTCCGTTGTCGTAAGTATCATGTCTGGACGGGGCCGTCTTCGGCTCTCCACCGCCGCCGCCGTCCTCCTAGGTAGCCACCGTGCTCAGCTCGGGGAAGAACTGCGCAATCTTGTTTGGATCGCCGTAGTTGCTCCGCGGCGGCTCCGACGGCGTCACCGGCGTCATCGGCGTCATCGGCTCCGCATCGCCCAGGCCGCCGCCGTTCAGTGCCACGTGGCTGCTTGGCTCCAGCCCGCTCAGCGACATGCGCTTCTTCTTGATATTACCCTGCGCCGGCGCAACCGACGCCACCGCCGCCGCCGCCGCCGCCGCCGCCCGGCTGCTGTCTGTGGCGTGGGCCGCCGTGGAAGCAGTAGCGGTGCCGTGAGTGGACACAGGCACGGCCAGCGACCTGCTTGTAGAAGCGGAGGCGGCTGCCGCCGCCGCCGCGTAAGCCGTGCGGTACGGCCGGTACAGACCGGACAACTCGGCGGGGGTGCGCGACCGCAGCATGCTGATCGGAATCGTTGGGCCCAGCGACTTCTTGGCCTGGTCGCCCGCGTCGGCCAAGACCGGCGCAAGCGGACTGCCCGTTCGCATGGCCAGCGGCAGGCCCGGCGCCTTCTCGTTGGCCACGAGGCCTTTGGCCTGCACAAACGCTGCGGACCGCGTGTGCGCCGGGCCGCGGTTCGAGTACGCGTCCTTGATCGGGTGCACCATGACGGTCTGTCCGTGGATCGTCAGGATCGAATTTGTCGGCACATTCACCCAGTTTTCTAGGCGGGTCAGCAAAAAAAAAAAAAAAAAAACAACACGAATAAAACCCCCCCAAAACCGCAACACTTGCCTCTCTCAAACGTCAACGGCTCGCTGGCTACCAGAACAACGTCGGCGCCGCGGTCGAGACGCTGCATGCGGTAGTCCTTCTCGTCGCCCGGCGACGGGCGCCTCTCCCAGCGGCTGCCTGAGGAGTAGTACAGGCTGGCGGCCTGGTCGGTGGCGCTGCTGATGTAGCGCGTGCAGATGACGCTGTGGCCGTCGGAGAGGGCAAAGTTGAGCAGGCTGCGCGTGTCGACATTGTCGACGTGGATGACGCTCTCGGGGATGCTGTCCGTCAGCTCGTTGATCAGGGCAATGGTGCGCAGCATGGCGTCGCGCAGCAGCTTGGGCGGAAAGCCCTGCTCGGGCGGCACGCTGGGGTCGACGCCCATGCGCTCTAGCGTGTCCAGGAAGAGCGCAAACGCCCACTCGCTGTCGGTGCCACCCTCCACCACGTGGTACCACTTGTCGGCCAGCCGCTCGGTGAGCCGCCGCTTAATGTGCTTCCACCCGCCCAGCCCGCCGTTGTGCATCCACATCAGGCTGCCGTGCGAGAACGGGTGGCAGTTGTCCTCGCTCAGCGTGCCGTCCGTCGCCGCCCGGATGTGCGCAAATACCAGCCGTGACGCCGTCTTGCTGGCCAGCCGCTCCAGGTTGGAGCAGTTCCATGCCGGCACCGTCGACCGGAAGATGCACGGCGGTGGACCAAGTTTTGGGTCTGTGTAGAAGCCGATGCCGAAGCCGTCTGCATTGTTCTGCCCCCGCCGCGTGTCCTGGAAAGTTAGAAGAGAAGAGAGAGAGTGGGGGGGGGAAGGGAGTAAAGAGAGAAGTGAGGAGAAAAAAAAAAGACAAAAAAAGAGAGAGAGAAGAAAAAAAAGACAGAAAGAAGAGAGAGAGAAGAAAAGAGAGAGGACGAGGAGAAGAGAGGGAAGAAAAGAGAAGAGAAAAGAACGCACCAATCGAAGACGCGCATCAAATGACTGCTTGAGTATGGAGTGGGTAGGGTCGAGGATCAGGTTCGAGAGCAGGATCTCGTCGCTGCCCTTGTAGACCTGCAAAGCATCAGCAAAGATCAAAAGGCAAGCGGGCCGAGGCCATCACGCACCATGAAGCGGCACATCTCGAGACAGGCACTGCCAGTTGCAAAAAAAGTAATTCCCGGTCGAAAGAGGACAGTCCTCGGACAAGGTGCGCGAACAAGGCCGGACAGCGGTGTGTGCCCAGATCAACACGATAGACGAGGAAAAGACAATGGAAATGAAACAAAGCGGAAGCAGCGCAACGGGGAAACAAGAAAGATGGAACGGCGAGTCGGAACGAGGAGGTGAAGAGTCACCCGGCAGTGACAAAAAAGAGGACAGGGCTGGCGGGAGCCGGGACCCCCTAATATTTAGCGGCCGCCTACGGTTTTCTAGTGGGTTTCTGTGCAGCAGCGCCCCATCCAGCCGTACTCCGTGGGTGGTTCCACGCTGAGCGCCCCAGAGCTGTGGCGCGCAAGGCTGGGGCGGCAACTCTAGTGGTGAAATAGCGCTAGAAAATGGCGACATTGCCTCGATTTATTTCCCGGATCCAAATGTATATATTCGCGGAAGAACGCCGAGACAGCAGTCTGTCGGCGTGGCCGGCACATGGCCGTGCGTTTCAGGTCTCGTATCGTCTGTCACCCAACGCCGGCCACGGCGTTGCCGCGCCGTGTAACGGGCAATGCCACTTAAGACGCCGTTGTCGGCTCTCCTCTCCCTGGCTTTGCCTCGCTGGCCATGTGCATATATCAACGGCCCCGCGGCACGTGCCTGTGTGAGAGACGAGTTCCCTGTCTGCCGCCGCCCTTGACCCTCATACAAACTGTAAGAACGGCCCGATGTTACCCGCTCTCGGCGTGGCACCATGGTGACACCACGGCCAAGGCATCCGTAGCCCCGATGGAAGACGCAAAAACGCAGACGCCGTCGCATCATGACGCAGCCCGGATATGCGCATATACTGGTACGCACCGATAGATGCATATCACGTGACTGTGAGGGGCCAAAAGTCACGACTTGGGCAAAGGAGGAAAGTGGCGGTAATTGTTGGCATGAAATTCCACCTCTGTAATCGTGATATCACAGCGCACCAGAACACCTCTCGGCCACACCGCTGGGTTGGACGCACCACGCCGGTTCACATGCCATAGAATGTTTGTTCTCCAACCAGCTTCGAACTACTCGGACGCCCCGTCCGTCACGAACTGAGCCTGGAAGAGCAGTGCCATCGCTCAGAGACGAAGACGCCAACTCTTTTTTATTTTCTTTTTCCTTTTTCCTTTTTTCCTTTTTTTTTTCTTTTTCTGATCTCCCCTCCCTTTCACCACCCGGGTTCTCCCTTTTGATCATCAGCCGCCATGAGCGGACGGAAGATCGCCGCCTTCGGGCCGATGGCACGCCGCGGGCTCGCCCAGACGACGGCCGTCCGGCACTTCCACCAACGGCTACCGGTCGGCGGACTGCAGCGGATGGATGTTGGCGTCCGGGCGGCGCGGCGGCAGCTGGGACTGCCGGTGAACCGATACCACAACGCGGTGATGGTGCGGAACGTGTCTTTTGCACGGCTGATCCCGAAGCTGGTGGTCAAGTTTGCCCGGATCCCGGCCCTGTTTGGAGGCATCGTTATCGGAGGTGCTGCATGGGTGCAGTACCAAGCTATTCGTGCGTGATTTACCTGATTTCTGGCTCTCTTGTTCGCTGTTGTGAGGGTGGCGGCACTGACATGCTACATGTGTAGAGGTGGGCAACTCGGCCTATGAAATGTACAGGAGTACACGAGACTCGGTGACGGGGGTGGCCACGACGTTTTGGGACAGCGCCGTCGACATTGCCAGCCAGACCAAAAAGGGCTGGGACACCACGAAGGAGCAGATGGAATACCCCGAGTGGTTCCAAAAGATTCTCAAGCTGCAGGAGGACATTATGACGGGCAAAGGCAGCGGAGGCGAAGGCGGCGGCGGCAGCGGCAGCAGCGGCAGCGGCGGCGGCGGCAAGGGGCCCAAGGGCGGCAAGTCCGGAGCGGCGGGAGCGACGGCAGCCGGAGCAGCGGCGTACGGCTACGGCGACGACGGCGACGACGGCGGGAAGCGGTCGGCGGGCGATACGGCGGGGGGGGCGCGCGAGGACCAGATGATGGTGTTCACCAAGAAGATGATTGAGATCCGCAACATCCTGCAAAAGGTGGGGCAGTCGAGCACGCTGACGCTGCCGTCGATTGTGGTGATCGGGTCGCAGTCGTCGGGCAAGAGCTCGGTGCTGGAGGCGATTGTGGGACACGAGTTCCTGCCCAAGGGCAGCAACATGGTGACGCGGCGGCCGATTGAGCTGACGCTGGTCAACACGCCCGAGTCCAAGGCCGAGTACGGCGAGTTCCCGGACCTGGGCCTGCGCCGGATCAGCGACTTCTCGTCGATCCAGCGCACGCTGACGGAGCTCAACCTGGCGGTGCCGGACGCGCAGTGCGTGTCGGACGACCCGATCCACCTGACCATTTACTCGCCCAACGTGCCGGACCTGTCGCTGATCGACCTGCCCGGCTACATCCAGGTGGTGGGCCACAACCAGCCGCTGGAGCTGAAGCAGAAGATCTCGGAGCTGTGCGACAAGTACATCCAGGCGCCCAACGTGATCCTGGCCATCTCGGCGGCCGACGTGGACCTGGCCAACTCGACGGCGCTGCGCGCGAGCCGGCGCGTGGACCCGCGCGGCGAGCGCACGATTGGCGTGGTGACCAAGATGGACCTGGTGGATGCGGTGCGGGGCGCGTCCATCCTGCAGGACAAGCAGTACCCGCTGCGGCTGGGGTACGTGGGGGTGGTGGCGCGGGCGCCGCCGGCCGGGGTGGCCAGCGGGCTGGGCAGCGGGCTGCTGTTCAAAAAGGGCGGCAGCGGCGGCGGCACGGGCCTGATGATGCAGATTGCCAAGAACGAGGACGCCTACTTCTCGGCGCACCCGCTCGAGTTCGGGGCGGGCGCGGAGGTGGCGGTGGGCACGACGACGCTGCGCAAGAAGCTGATGCACGTGCTGGAGCAGACCATGTCGGCCAGCCTGCAGGGCACGACGGACGCGATCCGGCAGGAGCTGGAGGAGGCGACGTACGAGTTCAAGGTGCAGTACAACGACCGGCCGCTGTCGGCGGAGTCGTACCTGGCCGAGAGCCTGGACGCGTTCAAGCACTCGTTCAAGCAGTTTGCCGAGGAGTTTGGGCGGCCGCAGATGCTGCAGCTGCTCAAGAGCGAGCTGGACCAGCGCGTGCTGGACCTGCTGGCGCAGCGGTACTGGAACAAGCCGATTACGGACCTGCTGCCGGCGGTGCCGGAGGCGGACCCGCTGGTGGAGCTGCCGCGGGCGGACCCGGACTCGCTGTACTGGCACCGGCAGCTGGACGCGTCGACGTCGCAGCTGACGAAGCTGGGCATTGGGCGCATGGCCACGACGGTGGTGGCGAACAGCATCCAGGCCAACATTGACCGGCTGATTGCGCAGTCCAACTTTGTCAACCACCCGTTTGCGCGGCAGGCGATTGCGGAGGCGGCCTCGAGCATCCTCAACGACCGCTTCTACAGCACCAGCGACCAGGTGGAGAACTGCATCAAGCCCTACAAGTTTGAGATTGAGCTCGAGGACCGCGAGTGGGACTCGGGCCGCGAGCACGCCGCCGTCGTGCTCAAGACGGAGCTCGCCGCCTGCCAGGACGCGCTCAAGCAGCTCGAGGGCACCGTCGGCGGCCGCCGCAAGCTCAACGAGGTCATCCACTTTGTCGACCGCGCCCGCCGCGGCGACGTCGTTGTCGAGGGCGAGGGGCGCAGCGGTGCCGGCGGCTTCAGCGCGGCGCTGCTCCAAAGAGGTGAGTTTGTTCCCCCCCCCCCACTTCTTCTCACTCTCCCTCTCTAATCCACTCTCTGACCTCCAGGCCGCGAGGCTGTCTTTTTGCGGGACCGGGCCGACATTATCAACATGCGGCTGCTGGCGGCCAAGTCGAAGCAGTGCAAGGTGCAGAAGAACAAGTACTACTGTCCCGAGGTGTTTCTGGACGCGGTGGCCACCAAGCTGGCCGGCACGGCGGTGCTCTTCCTCAACGTGGAGCTGCTGTCCGAGTTCTACTACAACTTCCCGCGCGAGCTGGACCAGCGGCTGGGCCGACACCTCTCGGACGAGGAGATTGAGCGCTTCGCCAAGGAGGACCCCAAGATCAAGCGGCACCTGGACGTGATCCGGCGCAAGGAGCTGCTGGAGCTGGTGCTGGACAAGATGGAGAGCCTGCGGCAGCTCGAGGGCCGCGATAAGGCGCGGCGCGGCGGCAGCGGCGGCGGCAGCGGCAGCGATAAGGGCAAGCCGGGCAGCCGCTGGGGGCTGTTTTGAGGCTGTCCGAGCACCGCCACACACGACGCCACACGAGCACCGCCACACCACCATACTTCTCGACCATGACTGCACGTTCTGCACATCTTGTGGCGTTTGGGTTTTGCATATCTACTCCCGTACTTTCTTCCTTGTGTGCTCATGCCGCGTCCTCTTCCGCAAAGCATCTGTTTTGTGTGCGTGCGCGCGCACCCAAGGCCATACATACATAGCTTGTAACAGGAAACAAATACCCTCCTCGATCTGGCTACGGCAAACTAGCTGTGAAATGTATGCAAAATTCAGAAAATCAAAAAGGCTACCTAGTCAAGCAGATACAGCACATGTCCCCCGTTCTTTTCTTTCCGCTTCCCGCCCCCCCTTCTTCCCCTTCCCCCCCCCTGGGCCCCTTTCTCTCCTCACTTCTCGTCCGTCTCACGAGGAGGCGTCGCCGCTCGTCTGCACGGTGACCTCCCAGCGCAGGCTGTTGCCGCGGCCGTAGCCCTCGCCGAGGCGGTTCTGGACGACGCGGGCGACGCGGGCGCGCAGCTGGCGCAGGCCGGCATCGTCGCAGCCGCGGACGATGCGCAGGCGCAGGTTGGCCATGCACAGGCCGTAGTGCACCTGCCAGAACTGGGCGTCCTCGACGCGGGCAATGTGCGGCACGGCGGCGATCTCGTCGAGGACGGCGGCCACCGAGGCCGGCGCGGCAGAGGCGGAGGCGGAGGCGGAGTCGGCAGCGGAGGTAGACGACACCGC
Organism: Graphilbum cf. rectangulosporium; assembly: GCA_019925645.1. Lineage (NCBI taxonomy): Eukaryota > Fungi > Ascomycota > Sordariomycetes > Ophiostomatales > Ophiostomataceae > Graphilbum > Graphilbum cf. rectangulosporium. The sequence continues at coordinate 506,699 of JADHKI010000009.1, forward strand.
AGCCGGCGGCGGCGGCGGCAGCGGGCGGTCGCCAGAGTAGGACATGAGCAGCATCAGGCCCTGGGCGACGGCAAGGCGGGCGCCGAGGACAAACATGGAGAGGGCAATGGTGGCGCAGAGCAGGCGGTCGAGCCAGGGCGGCACGGCGACAAAGAGCAGCGGCAGCAGCAGCAGCACCGAGGACACGGCCAGGGTGAGGAAGTGGAACGGGTTGGCCAGCACGACGGGCAGGCCGGGCAGGCCGTCCGAGGCGACGCGGCGCAGCAGCAGGGCGCGGCGGATGCGGGCGTGGTTGCCGAAGCCGTAGGCGCTGATGAGGGTGCCGGCAAAGGCGGCCAGCGCGGCCACGTCGATGGAGCCGGGGTGGACGTGGCGCATGTGAGCGTGGTGGTGGTGGTGGGGGAGGGAGAGGGGGGGGGGCGGCGCCGCCGCCGCTGCTGCCGCTGCTGCTGCGGCCGCATGCACGTGGAGGCTGCCCTGGTGGACGGCGGCGGCGGCGGCGGCGGCGGCGGTGGCGTCGCCACCGCCGGTCGCCGCGGCCGTCGCCTCAAACAGGTCCTTGAGGTCGTGGCTGAGCAGGTCGAAGCCGCCAAAGACGAGAAAGACGCTCATGGCGAAGCCGGCCAGCACCTCGGCGCGGCGCAGGCCAAAGGGGTGGCGGATGGTGGAGCGGCGCCAGACCTCAAAGTTGCCGAGCACGTCGACGGCGACGCACACGGCGGCCGAGCCGACGTCGAAAAAGACCAGGTGCGACAGCGCCGTCAGCGCCAGGCTGTCGCCGGCCGCCGTCGCCGCGCACAGAAACACAAACACGGCCACGGCCGCGTGGCACAGGCACCACCCCAGCCGCACCCGCTGCCCGCGCTGCATGCTCGCCCACGCCTCGCCCGCCGTCGGCACCGGCAGCGACGCCGGCAGCACCGCCGGCGGCCGCGCCGGCGGCTCCTGGAAGATCTGGTGCTGCGCCGACACGCTGCTGTGCTTGTATCGGTGCCCGCGCCGCTGGCCCACAATCTGTCCCTGTTGTCCGTCAGTCCCCGCTCTCCCCTCCCCCCCCCCCCCGCCTGCTCCCACTCTGCTCTACTCACCGGCTTGACTGGCGTCGTCGCAATGAACTGCGTCTGAAAGTTGAACGGGCCTGCCGCCGCCGCCGCCGCCGCCGCCGCCGCCGTTCCGCCGCCTGCCATTGTCTTCTTCGCCTCGTCCGTTGACGCACCCGCCGCCGCGCCCCCGTATCCGCCGATACCACTCATCGCGCTGGGCGGCCGCAAAAACTGACCGCCGCCGCCGCCGTCGCCGCCGCCGCCGATGCTGCTGCTGCTGCTGCTGCTGCTGATGCTGATGCTGCTGCCGCCGCTGCCGCAGTTGTGCTTGTGGCCCGTGTCGGGACGGAGCAAGTTTGCCGCTGGCGAGACCGCTGTGGATCCCAGGGGAGCGGTCGGAGACGGACTGCGGCGTAGCAGGGCAGTCTCATGGGGGTGGAGAGGCTCCCGGGCGTCGCTCTGGTCGTCCTGGTCGTCGTGGTTGTTGCGGACGTTTTGATGGCCGTCGGGCTTGAAAACAACCAGCGTCGGCGACGCCAAGCTCGCCGCCACAGAAATGCCAGGTGCTTGCCGGAGATGCAGAGAAGGTGGGGGCCGTTCCGGAGCCGGGCCAGACGCCATGTGCCGCTCAATGATGACAGCAGGACCGCGGATGAGGAAGCGCGAGCCTGGCATGCGTCCATCAAGATCGCGCTGTACTGTTTTGAGCAAGGTTCCACTCACTTGATCACGTGACATTAGAACTCCGTGCTTTTATTATGCATGTGCATTATGCATATGCATTTCTCGCACTATCAATATTCATAGAAACCGATTGCAACTCTCTCTCTACTCAAGCCTTCTCTCGTGGTGCAAAATTATCGTCCCGCGTCGCCTCTCGACGTCCCGGTCCTATCCAGTCTTCCGTCGTGTCCCATTCATAATCATAGTTTCCTCATAGAGCACCTTTCATCTTGCCCGCCGACTCGTCCTTGTTGTTGTTGTTGTCGTCGTCGTCGTTGTCGTCGTCGTCGTCGTCGCCAACGTGGATCTCCACCGCCTTGCCAGAATCCTGGTCTCCGTCACCCGTGCTGTCCCCGCCCGGCACCACCGTGTGCAGCCGCGCCGCCGCCGCCGCCGCCGCCGCCGCCGCCGCCGCCGTTGCTGCTGCTGCCTGCTTGCTGGCCCACGCGTTCGTCTGGATCGCGTGCATGTTGGCCTGCGTGAGGAGGTCTGCCGGCGGCGGCGACGGCGACGGCGACTGGCCCTCGTAGTCGCCGCTGAACGTGCCTTGGCTCATCCGGTCCAGCTCGCCGTCCTCGCCCGCGCTGTAGTTGGCCCCCGTCGAGCCGACATCGTCCACGTCCGACGCGATCGTCGCATCCGCTGTCGCCGTGAGCGCCGTCTCGTCTTCCAGCTCCAGCTCTTCCACTTCGGGCGCGTCCGAGCCGGGCGAGTTCCGCTGAGCCCGTCCACTGCTCTTCTCCACCTGCGTAAAGCTCCATGACTGCCCCGTCCACGGCATCTCCTGCCGCCTGGCCTTTGTCGTCGCCACGTCATCCGTTTCCACCGACTTACGCACGCCGCCCTGGCTGACGCCACTCCGGAACTTGAGCATGCTGGGTGCGCCGCGGCCGTCTGCTTCCGTCGCCGACTCGTTGTCCTCCTCCTGCTCCCCCACGCCGCTCCTGCCACGCAGTCCGTCCGCTGTCGTGCCAAAGCCCGGCAGCTCATTGTACGCTGGCAGCCGGTCGTCCGCCTCCGCCTCCGCCTCCGAGTCCGTGCCTGACCCCAGCCCGAGACGCTCCCGGCCACTAGCCAAACCAGGACCTCCGGGACGGCGACCCGCTTCTGCTCCTGCTCCTTTCGAGGCGCTCGACAACCCAGTTAAGGAGGAGCCGCTGTCGAGACGCCGACCTTCCCCCGAATCCGACATGTCCTCATCGCTGCTTGACGCCATCTGCTCTTCAAACTTCTCCGCAATCGCCTGGAACCGCGGCCCGCCGAGCGGCACCGTCGAACGCCGGCGGTAGAACAAGAGGTACGCTGCCGGCGTCACCACCCGCTCCACATCGCTGACCCGCGACACCGAAGAATCTGGCCGGTTAGAGAGGTGTATGCGCGTGATATGCGCGTGAAGGAGAAGAAAGATAACAGGAGGGACACATACCGTTGTACTCGTACCACTTGCCGTCCACAAAGTTCCTCGCAAACGCCGTGTAGTGCCCACCGCCGAGCCCGCCCCAGTGGTCGTCCACGCCGATGAGGTCGTAAATCTCCTCCTTGCCCGTCTGCTTGTCCAGCACGCGCTTGGTCAGGTTCAGGCCCTCCACCGGAAACTCCACACGCATGTCGAGCTTGTCACGGCGCCATCCGCTAGAACTGAACCGCTTCAAATGCACCACCAGAATGTCCGGCGTCTTCCAGAGATCAAACTTCTTGCTCGCCCGCCGGTGCTCCTTGCACCGAGGGCAGTACCACGTGTCGTTCTCCGACAGAATCTCCTCGCGCTCAAACTCATCCAGGCACTCATCTAGCGTCAAGCCGCGCTTGCGCCGGAACTGCCGCGCCCGCTGCTTCTCCTGCAGCTCCGGATCGTTGATCAGCCGAGGAGGGTCGGGGATCAGAAGCTCGCCTCGGAACGTGTCCGCACTGTCTTCCTTGCCGTACACCGACTTCCAAGCATCAGTGTTCCATTCCACAACGATGCCTTCTCCAAGGCGGACAAGAGGGCCACCATCGGCCGCTGCAGACCCCGACTTCGCGCCGCTTCCGTCTTCCCGCGCATGCTCTGGCCGGACGTTGCCAGCCGCCGCGTGCGGCAGCCGTGCCCGCCGTTTCGTCCTCTGATGTGGCTTCAACGGCTTGCGGCGGTAACCCTTGTTCGCCGTACTACTATTGTGAAACGCAAGGTTCTGCTTTGCAAAATTAGTAAGATATGATTTTCTTCAAGTAGAGACTGGAAATCTTGACAAACCTGGGCAACCGGGAAATCATCCTCGTCGGTCATTCTCGTCTGTCCAGACTTGCCGGAATCGGACACAGCTTCTTCTTCCTGGCTGCTGTTTTCGTTCTCGCTGCTGGTGCTGTTGTCCCAAGATCCAGGGCTGTGCATGTCCTGGTCGTCAGTCACCGGAGCCTGTGCCGGAGGCGGCGGAAGTCTAGACCGCAGCTTCGGATAGACCTTCTCATCTGTGGACCACCGCGCTGGGATCATGTTGCCGGCATCGCTGTAATAGCCCATGTCAAAGAGATTTTGCAGCTCGCCCGACAGATAGAGGCTCGGGTCGGTCACCCATCTGGGACGACGGCGGTTGCAGTGATAGAGGATCTTGGAAGAAGAGGAAGCCGACTCAGCACCAGCTGCCTCCTCATCGGCATCCTTCATCGTCACATCGACCAGATCGTCTTCGCCCTCTACAGACTTTGCAATGACTTTGCTGTCGCCCGCCGAGTCTGCATCCGAGCCTGTGGTGACGATCAAGTCGCTGTCATGGTCCGTGGCAGCCCCGCCCTCCTCGGCCCGCGCAAACTCTGGCCAGTTCGATGTTGTCGCCACCTTTTCCAGGATCTTGCGCCGGATCACATCCTCATTCCGGGCTTCTTCGGGCGTCAACACAATAAAGTGTGGCGGGCTAGCGCTTGACTTCCCCTTGCCGTAGGGTCGGCCGCCAGCGCCAACAGGCCGGGGTTCAAACCGGTGAATAACAGGCACCAGGAGGCGGGCTGCCAATGGACTGTCCCAGTTGGGCAGGTCGGGCTCGTCGTCAACGTTGATCATGGACCGATACTTTTTGCGCGGCAGCTTGGTCGCCGTCAGGTTTGTTGGGGCTGATTCCACTTCGTAAACGATAATGGTATCGTTGGAGCTGATCTCCTCTGAGACGCACATGAAGTCGTCGAAAATCTTGATGATGCTGCCATGCAGCTCCTCGGCCCCCACAAGTCGCTCTGGCGGGACACCCACACGCACAGATATGAACTCCTTGAGAGCCCGGAAGCTGCTGGTCTTATCGAGCTCCACTTCGAAGCTCACCGGTAGGTCGTTCAGCGGCGAGAACTGGACCGTCTTCGCCCAGACGTTCTTGATCGGCAGAGGCAGGGTGAGGTTGGTAAACGGGTCAAAGGTGATGCTGACTTTTTGGCACGCAGGGCACACAAGAGTCGACTTGTACATGCCGGTAAACAAATCGGCAATGACGGAGTCGTCCCGCCGCTTGGTAATGTCCCACACCTTTTCGGCCATTTCCCGGATGGCGGCTGGGTTGTTGATCATCTCGTCTGTCGAGTCGGGCTTCTCAATGTACGGCTTCTTCTTGATACGGCTCAGGTCTTCCTGCAGTCCGTCCAGTAAGAAACCGAGGAACTCTTGCGAGTCTTGCTGGCCGTAACCCGAAAAGGATGGCGCATAGCGGCCAATGGTCATCTTGAAATTCCGCGGCGAGATCGACGGCGGCGACGGGCTCCGGTAAATATCCTCGAGCAGGGCGGCATAGGCATTAGCGACATTGCCACCGTGGCCGAGCGGATTGCCCGTGTTGATTTCAGCCTTGTTTTCATGGACCAGGAAATACTTTGTCAGCTCCTCGACGCTGCGCAAACACTGAAGCGCCGAGTTCATGTAGCAGGTATTGCCCAGATTGCTGAGACCGACACAGCCCAGCACACGGCCGGACTTCTGCTTTGCCCGGCCGCGCGTGGCGGGGTCGTTTTGATGACTCGGGCTGCTCCGGCCACTATTGGCCGCACTGCTCCGTACGACAGGGCCGGGCGCCGCCGACGAGAGGCTGTTGCCAGGGGTAGCCCCGGATCTTGCCGAGAGGCCGGAAGAGTTGGCTGTGGCCTTGTTCTTGCCGGCCATGGCATTGTTGGCTTTGTTGTGGTTGGGCGTCGAGACCCATTTGTGACGCCCTGGGCCCTCTTCTAGTTTCTCTTCCAGCACTAGGGTCTGGTCGACGGTGAGCGACACAAACGCCAGTGTTCTCGTGCCGTTGTAGTTCTCGTCGTGTGTGCGGTCCTCTAGCTCGTCCATGCATTGCCGGCCCGGGTCTCCCCTATCGAGCTTGAGAAAGTCGGTGACTTCCAACAGCAGGCGTGACCAAGAATCGCGCGAACCTTCATCGCTGGCGCCGTCGCTGGCATCCCGTTTCGGCGAGGCAGGGGGTGTGGACAGTGTCAAGGGCGGAGGCCGGTGTGCTGATGAGGCCTTGGACTTGCTGCCACTGGCAGCTTTGCTGCTGCTGGTGGTGCTCGTGGGCAGCTTGCGTGAGACTCGCCACACGCGTGTTGGCCGCTTCATGGGGATATGCAGGAGGGCCTTTGCTTTCCTCAGGAAAGCCATGGCGTTGTATGAACTGCTGCACATGACAACAGGAACGGCAGCGTTCATATCAGGGACCTCCTTGTCTACCTGAATACCGCTCACCAGCGACCACAGGCGGTGCAGGGTAAAGACGGGCGGGTGCAGTTCAAACTGCATGTTTGGCAGAGAAGAGCTCGGGGCCGTGTTATGGGCCTGGCGAAGGATGGGCAGCTGGCCCTCGGCGAGGCCGTACCACCCAACCACAAGGTCCCAGGCGTGGGGCGGGAACAGTTCAAAGCTCTCCAGGCCCAGGCCAGGCTTGAGACGCACGGCGTCGTTGCCATTGATGTCTTTGACAACGCTGTCGATGATGTCGGCGTTGTCAATGGGACCCAGCTTTCCGTCAGGCACTGCTTTGGCGGCCTTGACGGTGTCGCCACTTCCGAGAGCCTGTGCCTTGCCTAGCCAGCTGCGAGACACGAGGTAAGCTGTCGCGTTCTCCTCCGGCTCCTGGGCGCCAAACTGTCTGAGCAGGGTTTCCACTGTGACGACTTGTTCTTCAATCGGCGGCGGAAGAACGCGCTCCTGTGGTCCGACCATGGCCGCTGGGCCGCTGCTCGCTGGGGCATCTGGGCCACCGTGGATGGCGCTGTCGCTGTTGTCTTTTGCAGCGGGTGAACGATCCATGTCCACGTTCTCCATGTCTGTGGTGGAAGGTGTAGAGTTGTGAGCGGGCGCAGGAAGGGGGGCAGCCGCTGTTGTGGAGAGAGGTTTGGGGGAGGATGTTGCCGCCTCGTTATCAACCGGGTTGTCAGAAGTCTGATCCATGCTGGAGGCGGGTCGTTTCAAGGGAGATCCAGAACGAGGGTACGGCAGGTCAGCGGCACCGCCCATAACAATGGCACGATGCGAAAGAGGGACCAGCGGAGACTGGCTTCTCGCGAGGCGAGGCTGGCTGCTGTCCTGGCCGCGTTCTTTCCTAAGAGCGGCCGAGTGCTGGTGCTGCTGGCGCCGTCGTCGCTGGCTTTGCTGCGCGTTCTGGGTGCTGGCGGCAAGAGTGGGATGGAGCGACGAAGAAGAGGGGGCCGCTGCGTAGCCGTACTTTTCTAGAAGGGAGAGGCGTTTGCCCCGACGTTCGTGGGAGGCTCCGTTTGCGCGAGATCTAAACAAAGGGCTGGCGTGGCCGCTGGTGCTGGCGTTGCTCCTCGCAGTGTCAGAGGGCAGAGACGCTGTCGACACGGGCGAGGACGTGGCTGCCAGTCCGGTTGCCCCTAGTAGGCCGTCTTCGTCGTCTTCGTCGTGGTCCAGGTCAGAGCCAGGGCCGGGGTCGGAATCTCCGTCGTCGCTACTGATGGACGTAGCCTTGGCTGCCTTTGTTGTCACGGCCGTCGCCAGTGACGGAGCTGCAGAGCCGGCTCGACTGTATGTGGGTGTCGTCGGCCCGGAGGACACCGTGGTAGAAGCCGCCGAAAAGGAAAAGCTCAGTTGGAAATCACTGTTGCTGTTAGCGTCCTCTTCCTCCCCCTCTGCCTGCTGCAGCCGATCCTCCTGGTCCTCGTCTTCCGTGGACGGAAGGATCGACAGGTAATCGGGATGGGGCGAGGACGGCGAAAAGGACGGCTGTTGCTGCTGCTGCTGCTGCGGCTGCGGCTGTTGGAGATAGGGGGTTTCTGGTGCGAGATGGCCTCGTTGCTTGCGTTGTTGGTGCTGATGGTAAGGATGCTGAATCCCAGCCGAATCGGCCGCCTTTCTCGTCTGTCGGGAAATCCTGCGTTTCTTTTGGGAAGACGTCGTGAAAGTGAGCTGCCGTGGCAGCTCGAGGCAGACTGTCCGGGCAGCGGCACAATATTTGAGGGGTGGTCAAGGCGTCGGCGAGACGAAGCAGCCGGCGTTGTGTTGGCTTGTTTGGGTAATTGGGCGCCTTCTTGTTTTAGCCGCTTGGTCCCTTCTGCTCCTTCCTCGGCACGAAATTGATGGAGGGAGGATTGGCAAGTACAGCAAGAGGCGGCGGCGGTGAGAGACAGGGATACGTTGGGTGAGAGGAAAGTGAGAATCTATTATGGATGCACAGAAATCGAGTGGCTAACCTGGGCCCGACCCAGTTAAAAAAAATCAAATGCCACCAAAACTGAGTGGAAACTGTGTGGTTGAGTAATGCGGAGGGAAGAAAAGAACCAAAATATGGCTTACTTGAGGGAGAACGAAGGAAGGGGACGCCGAGCAGAGTGGGCTCAAAAAGGCTTTCGCCGATCATTTTTAGTGTCAGAATCTTCTTTCAAGGCCGTTTTCGTTTCTCCTGCACATCAGGCAGACGTCTTGGCCCTTACACTTTTAAGAGGTCTCAGGTCCAGGATGATCTTTGGCTCATTAAGGCTTTCGCGTTCAGTGATTTCGTTGTGCCAGTGAACTGTTGTGAGCATCGTGCTCTTTGCCGCGATTTCATCATGTCTTCAGATAGAGAATTGGCACTGTCCAGCCGCTAGGTTCAGTGGAGTCGCATGGCGCCCCGCTGCCTGACGCCCCAAAAGCCGGAGTAAACCAGGATAATAGCGCACCTGCCCTGGACGATAGTGACTAGATACGCTCCCCACGTCGCTCTCAGGCTTTCGCCAGGCAGGGGCTGGTGTGCGCGTTCATTTATGTGTACGCATCTGAGGCTGCCTGGCGCGTATCTTGCTTGTTAGACAGCTGCTGCTTGCCTTTATTCCCACGCTCAGCTACTCTACTACTGAATGGTTAAACTACGGAATAATCAATCAAAAAAGAACGAGAAGTCGCATTGATAGAGTTGACAACGGTTATCAAAGGACCGTCCGAGTGCCTTTACAGCTTGGCATCCACGTCCAAAAACTCGCTGATATCTGACATGGGTTTCGGCCCTGCCGTCAAGGCCAGACTGGATCGGAAATCGCGAATGCTCTCCACTAGAACCGGCAATGTCCCGTTGGCGTCCTCGTCTCCTCCGTCCGTGTCGGCATGACCATTCGCAACAACACTCTTGTGGTAGCTCGATAGCGATTTCCACGCCTCTATCGCCGGCTTCGTCTTATCGGCGGGAACATTGAGGTCGTCGGCGAGGTACTTTTGGAGGCTTTCTAGCTCTTCGGCCTCGTCACTCTGCGTGTTGTTGAGTCGTTCTTGGAGATGTGACATTGCTCCACTTGCCGCTGCATCGTCCAAAGCGAGTGCATCCACCAGGTCAGTGATCTGTTTCGTCGTGACATCACTCTTCGCTTCTGCTACTAGATGGACTGCCAACTTGGCGCGATGCGGTGAGCTCGGGTGAATATAGTGCTTGTAGAACTCAATCATCTCAGCCTTGGTCAAAAGCTTGATCTCCTCTGCGTCTTTCTCGGCTGTAAATGATTGGTTAGCAAGCGCTGCCTTTTTCTGAAATTATAATCCCTGTCTATCAAATCACCACGCAAGGCTTACCAAACTCAAAGTCGTAGTATTCGTTGTAGATCTGGGCCCAGTGTCGTGTAGTTTCCTGGTACAGGTTCTTTGGCTTCTCAAGACGCTTCGCAATGAGACTCAGCTTGTGGCTTTCGAATTCGCCCTCGCTCATATCGTCCAGCGTGACGGCATACTCCTTGAGGAAAGCATCGACCCGTCCTTCCAAGAATTGGGGGTCTTTCTCGCTCTGGACAATGAAGCGGTAGGCCAGCGTGGTCGTCCCGGAGCGAACGCCGCTGAACACAACGTAACCAAGCTGCTGTTTTGTGCGCAGCTGGTCCCAGGCCGGCTCGTGTGTGAGCTGGTCGAGGAGCTGAACTTTCGCCCGTAGCCTCCGGTCTGACCGGCTGCCGACGTACAGCACATACTCAAGTGCATGATTCACGTTTTTCGGGTCTTCAAGCGTCTTTTTGAAGACATAGTTGCTGCCCGGGGGGATTTGGACTTCTCGCCAGATAGGCCACAATGCCTTGGGCAGGGGAAGCGGCCGAAGTGTCGACTCAATCATGTCGGTCAGTTTGAGCGCATCTTCCTTGTAGAAGTTGCCATGCACATGGACCTCCATATGGATCTGGCGCAGCAAGTCCCGTGCAAAGCGGCGAGTGGCCTCGACTGTGACACCGTCAATCTCTTTTGCTAGTTCTGCCATTGTGAAAGACGCTGGTGATGTGAGCCAAGACACATAGTCGGACAGCATATGATAGGGCTGCTGAAACCCGTAGTTGCGAAGGGAACGACTGAGACGCTCCTTGATGATGTCAAAGCGCTCCTCTCGGATATCCAGGTCACGCATGGTGATCAGCACTTGTTCTAGAAGCACGGGCAGTTTGTCGTTGTACCCAGACACTTCGACGACAAGAGCGTGGAGCTCGAGAGACACGTTATACAGGAGGCCGGAAAGGTCGGCATCATAGGAATACTCCACGAGTGCGTCACGCACAAGTTCCGTATAAAGGCTGGTCATGAGAAGATTCTTGGGCACCGTAAAGATGAGCGGGTTCTTGAAGCTGACATTCAGCGTGCCTTTGGGCACCCAGAATTTATCGTCCTTCTTGAACCATGTCCGAGCGATGTCGTCGTTGCGAATGATACGCGGGGACGGTGCCGGTTGCTTCACCTCCTTTTTCTCGACTTCTAGCTTCGTGGGGATGAATTGATTCCGGTGTGGAAGATGCAATTCGGGAATGCGATCTGTTTCGGGGGCGTTGTAGACGGCGTCTAATTCTTCCATAAATTCTTTGGAGAACTTTTCTACCTTGTACTCGGTTCCATACCAGCGTTCTTTTTTGTCCCAGTCTCCTGGGTATTTTTGAGAAGTCAGAGTAAGACGGAAGTTGTCCGGTCGTAGATAGTTGATGGTTTCCTCAATGAGCTTGGGTTCAAACTTGTACAGACGGCTCAACCCGCTCAGGAGTCGCTCGCGGGGCAGCGGCTTCTGCATCAGGGAGCTTGTTTGGCTCGTGAACTGGCTTGCTGAAGCTTTCTGCTTGTACTTGAAATTAACCTCCGCCATGCCCTTTTGCTCATCGTAAATCCATTCCTGTGGAGGGTTTTCGCGAAGCAAAGCCACATATTGGAAGAAGACTTTGACAATTTGGCGATACTCTTTCAAGCCCTTGATTCCCGTTAGTACTACTGTCCAAACAGGAAATGCTTCCACAAAATTCGGGGGGTGGGGGGGGGGGGCGGGGAGGGGGGGGGGGGGCGGGGCCGGGGCCGGAGCAGGACGCGGGCATCGGCGAGCTCAAGGGCCTGAGCGCCAACGCACAGGTCATGGTCAAGATGGCCGTGTTCGCGGCGTGGGCGGAGCTGCAGG